>CM053275.1:52245167-52845167 GCA_028583415.1 Protea cynaroides | reverse complement strand
AATACACAATAGCGGAAAGCTTATAATAACATGAACTGAGAAACTAAGATGATATTAATAATTTAATAGCAAATTATTCTGTTTTCAACTGAGACATAAACATTTAAATACCAAATAGATGTCTTAATAAATCCAATAAAGAAACCTATAAAAATATCTAATCAAATACACACGAGTTGCACTCGCAAGAGGAGTCGTGTGTATCCACTTCAGCTTCAGCTTCCATTGCTGCCACGTTCCCGTACGCAAACGCATTCATATAGTCTTCAACGGTATAACCTGCATCATCAACTAAAAATATTCGACGTCGAGGGGTGAGCACACATCACGGCTCAGTGAGTAGCCAAAACAATGCAATAATACATATGCATGCAAATCAATTTATATCTTTGGTCTGGTATATAAGTTTGCAGTATGCAATAGAAAGGTTTAGGTAGCCAAAGGTCGCGTTTATTGACCCCGCCTCTATACATGAGTGTGTGACGTTACCCAAAGATCACGTTTTTCGTTAACTCACATGCACCCAATCATGAACATTTTATAACAAAGGTTACATTTATTGCTATATAGTGTCATACCAACACGTAAGCCCCTGTTAGCGAGGGCTGCAAACTGGGCTCGCAACTAACCAATCCTCATGCCAAAAAGTATATCCAAGGCCTCACCCCAGCATCCCTCAGAATGTCCATAGAGATAGAGCTAAGGCCCCCCGGTAGAGTCAGAGACTACAAGGACCGAGACCACCTCCCCTGATACTCTATGACATAATAGTTTTGCTAAAGTAATGGCGATACGACGATGCTAATGCACAAGACATGAGTTAGAGATAGAGCTAAAGTGCTGAGACCCGCCAAAGGTTAACGTTTATTGACATTCTCATCACACCTCCCTTGATACTCGCTCCCATCAAGTACATCAACCACACACATACAAGCACATGCCTATTCCTATCATCATCATCATCATCATGTTATAAACAATAAAGTAAATATGCATGAACAAGTAATAGAAATATTGGATGGCATGCTGTATGCACATTACAAACATATTCGCATAGAATCAAGAATGGCATAGGACTCAAGAAATAGAAAACAGTTTTGTTATTAACCAATTTAGTTTGGAGTTCTGGTTCCTCACCTTACTATAAGATGTTTTTCCAAGCTTTAGAATCACCTTTACAATGTTATTATATTGCTAGAAGACCTAACAAAGTCGATAGAATTTAATTAGAATTAATTCTAGATTTAAAAACCATTCTGTTAACTGAGGGTCGGAGGTAGGGTCGGAGTCCTGATCGACCCTGGGTGCGACCCTCCCCAGATTCTGAACTTCCCGAACACTGAGGGTCGATGGTCAGGAAGACCTATGGTCGGATGGTCATCGACCCTCGGTGCGACCCTCTGTGCACTTTGGTCCAATTCCCTCTTTTAATCCACTCTTCGTGTTTGGAATCCTATGGCTTGCTCCTACATTTCATTCTACATGCATTCTATGGTCTGAAACCATGTATAACCCACCTAGATAGCTTTCATGCATTCTTCTATGGTTTTCCATGGAAACCTAACCATAGATTGATGGTTTGGGTTTCTCCGAGATCACACTCTCAACGATAACTAACCTAAGGTCTGTAGAAACTCAAGGAATTAGTATCCATACCTGAGAAGATTACTTTTCTCTGAAATTCTTCTTCTTTTTGCTAAGTTCTCTTCCTTGCCTTTCTTCTTCCTCTCTTCCTTCTCTTCTCTTTCTCTCAATTCAATTAGGATTGTGAAATGAATGAAAGTGGCTTAGGGACGTCCTTTAAATAGAGTAGGAACATCCTAAAATAAGTCCCTTTGAGATTAGGAAAGAATCCCAATAGAAAATTAGGAAATTTCCTAATTTTATTTTCTTACGGCAACCGAGGGTCGATGATCCCGTCGACCCTAGGTTCTTAAGCTGTCCGACCCTCCCTTCAAAACTGAGGGTCTGACTTTCTGCTTTGGGAGGTCCGACCCTGCTTAGTTGGGTATGCGACCCTTTCCTCCCGTCGACCCTAGGTTCTTAAGCTGTCCGACCCTCCCTTCAAAACTGAGGGTCTGACTTTCTGCTTTGGGAGGTCCGACCCTGCTTAGTTGGGTATGCGACCCTTTCCCTATTTTAAGTGTTTTTGGGTTGATTTGATACCTGGGATCTCGTTCTCCTTCACGCCCTTGGTCCATTTGACTCGACCATGATGGGTAAACCTGGTTCAAGGTGGTAAGACCGGGTTAGATTGACACGGGTCTTACAACTCCCCCCAACTTATAAAAATTTCATCCTCGAAATTGTACGTACCTTCTGAATCAAATAAGTGAGGGTATTGCTTCCGCATAGCATTTTCTTCTTCCCATGTAATTTCTTCCATGTCTCTACTTTTTCATGTGACCTTAATATAGTAGATATCTGTTGCGTAGACGTTGAACTTTTCGACTAGTGATTTCTGTTGGTGTTACTTCAAATGTCAAATCATCAGTTAATTTCGGCAAATCCACTGTCAAAACATGCGTTGGGTCTTTGACATACTTCTTCAATAGGGAAATGTGAAATACGTCATGCACACTTGACATAGATGGTGGTAGTGCTAACTGATAAGCCACTTTTCCACGCTTAGCTAGAATTTCATACGGCCCGACATATCTTGGACTTAGTTTCCCTTTCTGTCCGAACCTCTTCAATCCTCGCATGGGCGATACCTTCAAAAATACTTTATCACCTACTGCGAACTCCAGATCTCTTCGTCGAGTATCCGCATATTGCTTCGGACGGTTCCCGAGCTGTTCTCACTCTTTCCTTGATGATGTCGACCACTCGACGGGTCTCTTCAACAAATTCTGGTCCAACAATACTACGTTCTCCAACTTCATTCCGAACAAGGGAGTTCGACACTTCCCGCCATACAGCTTCATAAGGTGACATCCGTATAGTAGCCCGATAGCTATTGTTATAAGAAAACTCGATCGGTGGTAATCTTTCATCCCATGATCCCTTGAAATCAATTACACATGCTCGTAACATATCTTCTAGAATCCGAATTGTACGTTCCGACCGTCCATCCGTCCGTGGGTGGAATGCAGTACTGAACTTCAACGTTGTACCCATAGCCTTTTGCAATCCTTCCCAAAAATTGGAAGTAAATCGTGGATCGCTATCCGACACAATGCTTTCAGGAACACCATGTAATCAAACAATATTATCCACATACAGCTTCGCTAACCTTTCTAGTGTATACTGAGGTCGTATAGGTATGAAGCGAGCTGTTTTAGTCAGACGGTAACAATCACCCAAACTGCGTCAACTACTCGAGGAGTCAATGGTAGTCCCGTGACGAAGTCCATAGTGATGCAGTCCCATTTCCATGCTGGTTCCAGTAATGGTTGTAACAGTCCTGCGGGTCTTTGTCATTCAGCCTTTACTTTCTGACAATTTAGGCATTGAGACACGAACTTAGCTACATCTACTTTCATTCCCCTCCACCAATATAGTTTCTTTAGATCATGATATATTTTTGTACTTCCAGGATGTATCGAATAGATGGTGGTGTGGGCTTCCTTCATCAGTCGGTGTCTAATGTCTGTACTTTCTATTTCAGGTACACATATTCTTCCTTTGTATCTCAGTACCTTCTCGTCATCTAAGGTGAACTCAGGAATGGTCCTACCTTTCTCAATATCTTCTTGTACTGTTCTCAGATAAGGATCTGCTTTGATAGCTGTCTTCACTTCATCCACTATATCCGGTATAATCTTCAATGCCGCGAACATATTCGAAAACCGATGAATAAACCCTTGGTTGGTTGATCCATCCATTGTATCTATCACATACTGCTCATTGTCATGATTGAATACCATTTCGGTAGTACACATTGCTGCAGTCGTGCTAACCTCTCGTTGAGATTTTATTATGGCTTTTCTACTTAATGCATCCGCTACTACGTTCGCTTTTTCCGGATGATACTGGATATCACAATCATAGTCTTTCAATAGTTCCATCCATCTTCTTTGTCTCATATTCAACTCCTTCTGATTAAATAAATAAGTAAGACTTTTATGGTCCGACTTAATCTGAAATTTCTCTCCGTATAAGTAATGTCTCCATATCTTGACAGCATGTACTACTGCCGCTAGCTCCAAATCATGAGTGGGGTAATTTTTCTCATGTACCTTTAACTGTCTTGAAGCATAAGCAATCACTTGCTCTCCTTGCATAAGCACACATCCCAATCCCAATCCCGACGCATCAGTGTATAAGGTAAACGTCTGTCCTGGAATAGGAATAGTCAAAATCGGGGCGGATATCAATCTTGACTTCAGCATTTGAAAACTCTTCTCACATTTATCGGTCCATACGAACTTTTCACCCTTCTTAGTCAAACTGGTGAGAGGTACGGAAATCCGAGAATAGTCTTCTACGAATCTCTGATAATAACCAGCTAGACCCAGAAAACTTCTGATTTTTGAAACGCTCTTTGGTGCTTCCCACTTCACAATAGCCTCGATCTTGTTGGGGTCCACTTTGATTCCTTCAGCGGATACTACATGGCCTAGAAAGGCGACTTCACTTAGCCAAAACTCGCACTTTGAAAATTTGGCATATAACTTCTCTTTCCTTAAACGCTGTAGGGCTGCGTTTAGGTTCTTGATATGGGTTTCCTTGCCCTTGGAATATACCAATATATCATCAATAAATACTATAACCGACGTATCCAACATATCGTGGAAAACTCGGTTCATAAGTTCCATGAACGTTGCCGGTGCATTAGTTAATCCGAAAGACATAACCAAAAATTCATAATGTCCGTATCTAGTCCTGGAAGCTGTCTTTGGAATATCATCTTCTTTAATCTTTAACTGATGATAGCCCGATCGAAGATCGATCTTAGAAAATACTTTCGCTCCTTGTAACTGATCGAACAAGTCATCGATCCAAGGTAGTGGGTATCAATTCTTGATTGTCAGTTTATTCAACTCCCGATAGTCGATACATAATCGAACGCTACCATCCTTCTTCTTTACGAACAACACCGGTGCCCCCCATGGAGATATACTGGGTCGAACATAACCCATGTCCAGCAGTTCTTGTAGTTGCACTTTTAATTCCTTCAGTTCCGTAGGAGCCATTCTATAAGGTGCTTTAGACACTGGTGCGGCTCCGGGTATAAGGTCTATCACAAACTCCGTGGCTCGGTCGTGTGGTAATCCGGGTAGTTCCTCCGAAAATACGTCAGGATAGTCCCGCACAACATCAATATCTTCCATTCGTGGTGCTTCCTTGGTTAGGTCGACCACGGATACTAGATACCCGATTGCCCCCTTCTCAAGGTACTTCTTAGCCTTTAGTGCTGAAAGTATGAGCTTGCGTCTCCGGGGAAGTTTGGTTCCCGAGAAACTTAATTATGCTCCTTCTTTGTCTTTGAACGTTAGCTTCTTTTCGGCGCATAATAGATTTGCAGAATGCCGAGCTAACCAGTCCATTCCCAAGATGACATCAAAGTCTGCCATCTCAAGTTGTATTAAGGTTGCATCTAAAGTCTTCTCTCCAATGGGAACTGGACATGGTCCATAACCTTTCTCTAGTTCCACTTCTAACCCCATCGGTGACCGTACAAGTAATTTGTAGTCTAATGTTTTGATGGGTAATTTCGTCTTCTTTCCAAATGACACAGATATAAATGAATGAGTAGCTCCGAATCGAAGAGTACTCTGGCGGGTACGCCATTTATAGGTACAATACCTGTGATTTATCTTTACTTAGTCTACATGCTCATTCAATGTAATTTTAACTTTAAAAGTTTCAGTCATACCTGTGACCACATCGGCTGATGTGGCCGCATCCTCGGACGTAACAGCATATACACGTCCCTGATGGAATTGCTTCTTGGGCTTAGGGCACTCCCTTGCCATATGTCCCGGCTGGTTGCAGTTAAAACACTTCAGGACTTCAGAATTTGGCTTTGGCTGAGGCTGAGCTGCTGGAGTAGTCTTGGTTGCAGCGGGAAAATTCCGAGGACGGAAAGGCTTATATGTCTTGTTATTGCCTCCGTTGTAAGAATTTCCGGCTGGCCTTTTGATGCCTCTGTTTTGAGTAAAATAACTCTCCTTCTGGCTCGATTCTATAACTCGTGCAATCTGGACAGCTTCATTATAAATTCTCTTTTCTAAGCCCAGAACATGTTCTCTGATGTTTCCTCTCAGTCCCGTGACAAACCTACGGGTTTTGGTTTCTTCTTCTTGCATACTCAGTGGTGCGAAGAAAAACAGCTCTTCATAACGTTGTTGGTACGCATCCACCGACATCCGTCCCCCGATAAAGACTCAGAAACTCCTTCTCTATCGAATCTCTGAAGCTCCGTGGAAAATATTTCTCAAAGAAGGCTTCTTTATATATAGCCCATGTCAGTAGGGCGTGCTTGGTCAGTAGATATGCCTTCGTGGATTTCCACCAATGATGTGCGTCGCCCTTGAGCATGAAGGTGGCGCATAGTACTTTCTCTTCCTCTGTGATAGTCATCATGAGGAAATTTCTCTCCATCTCGTCTATCCAGTGTGCTGGCCACAACGGATCAGACGGTTTGTCGTTGAATTCTTTGGGTTTCATCTTCAAAAATCTCTCCACTAGTCGGGAGTGGTCCAGCTGATTTTGGGGGTTTGCCCCAAACATATGGGTGGATATTGGTAATTCCCTTGAGCTGATTCTGGAACCTGCACTGGAATCTATGCAGTCGCTTATTGAGGTGTCTGAGGAGCTGGGTGGTTACCCACCGGTGCTGCACTGGCTTGTCCTGTGTGCATGGGTGCAGCCTGAGTGGTTTGAAACATAATTCCCATGGCAACCTGCATCTGAGCTCGTGCGTGTTGCATCTCGCCGCAGCGCGTGTGCCAGATTCATCACCACGGTTGTTAGCTCTGGTGGTGGAGGTGGCAAATTTGTAGGGTTTGCCGGTTCTGGATTACCCAATGCATGATTATTTTCCTGACTAGTCTCCTCCACGGGTGGTGGTGGTGGGACTGCATTTCGGGTCTGTCGGGTCACCCTACGTCCAGACATAATTCTTTTTTGTGATTGGTGGTGCCTGAAAATTATCAAAATAGGTGAGAAGTCATTTATATTTCATGTAGGCACGCTAACCAATAATCAATTCCAATTCTAGCTCATTTTATAAAAAAATACTGTCTTTTCTATGCAGGGTCGATGGTGAGGGTCGATGGTGTGTCCGACCCTTGGTATCCGACCCTGGGAATGACTTGTTCTTCCCGAGAGCTGAGGGTCGATGCGAGGGTCGATGGGTATCCGACCCTCAGTTCCGACCCTTGATTTTCTGTCAGATTCCCGAGAGCCGAGGGTCGATGGGAGGGTCGATTCGAGGGTCGATTGTGCTAGTCGAATTGTCCGACCCTCGGACCAAAAATCAGATTTTTAAGATCCGATTCTGGGTCATTTCTTATTATTTCCCTCCCGTTTCGACTCGCCTCTCCACTCTGAGTTGCTACAGTGCTACTCCACTGTTGTTGGTCGATTTTAGTCCGAGTTTCGACGTCCACGTCATCCATACAGGTATGTTCTCTCATTTTTACTTGTTTTTAGGTTTCTATTTCTAGGTTTTTATCCATTTAACATGTATTTTTCAAATTAAACTTTTTCCAACCGTAAAAATTCGATTTTTATTGGGGGCTTTTGTTATTGGTGTCTCGAGGAACGAAAGCCCTCAAAAAATTTTGAGTTTCATCGGTTGGTTATCGAGAAATTTGAAATTTTCTCTTTTTGCCCTAATTTGTTGACATTTTCGATTTTTCTTGCATTTCTTCAAATTGGACATCGTTAGTTAATATTTCCTACTGTATGTGGGTTGTAGGATGTATTTTAACCTACGTAAGTTCTCATGCCCACTTGTATGGTGAGAAATGGGGCTTTATGGTCAACTTACGTCGTCATTAAATCAAGTTTCGGATTTTTATCCTATTAACTCCTTGTTTTCCTTCTCTTTCTTATTTTGCAGATACCATGGCTCGTACCAAGGTACCCAGAGTTCGTGATCCCCTTCGCTTTCGTTCCAATGAAGCCGAGGCACGGTATGCTGACTATGCCCGTAAGAAGGTTGAGGGTGGTCGTATGGTGAACTTGGCTGAGTTAGCCGTGTTTAACGTAGAGGGAGCCTTTGGTGACATGGGGTGGCTTCCTGTCATTACATACGATGCATGCACATGTCCGGATTTGGTGCGCCAGTTCTATTGTAATCTCCAGGTGGTGGGGAATTACAATGACGTTGAGCATGGTCAGGAGTTGCGCATCACCAGCTACGTCAAAGGGGTAGATATTTCTTTTGACTATCGGCAGTTGGCCGACTTGTTGGGCATTCCTTATGATGGCCCCATGGTGTACTGTGCGCCTGGAGAGCCCCAATTTGTTGAGATGGAGATGAGGACAGAGATCGATAATCAGTTACTCCGTCCTGATCGTTGGCAGATGAGAGCTTGTTATTTGCGTCCAGCTCCACGGGTCTTCTGTAAGATTATCCAGCATAATCTGATCCCGCAGAGTGGGCACTATGAGAGGGTTTCTCAGCTGACCCAGTTCCTGATTTACAGTATCTGCACTCGCCAGCCCGTCTGCCTTCCATACATCATCATGCGGACTATGATTAGTGCCACATTGTCCGGTCATAGGGGTAATCTACCCTATGGACGCATGATTACAGTCCTACTGACCCGTCTAGGGGTTGACCTGGTAGATGAGAAGATCCAGGAGAAAACCTTCTCGTCGCTTCTAGATTGGGAGGCAATATGCAAGATGGGTATGCGGGATGCCCAGGTTAGTGATGAGGAGAGGAACGCGATGGCGCGCCCTCACACTAGTATCGAGATGGCTGATGCTGAGGCTGCTGCTGCCGCTGCTAGAGCTCATGTGGATCCCATCAACGATGACGACCGCATGTATATGGATGTTGACGCGATACCACCGCCATCACCTACTCATGCGGCTGGTGTTGGTACATCTTCTGCGGCGGATCCTGTACCTGAGACTAGTCCTTCTTATGTGGCTAGTCCTTCACGCCCACCTCCTAATATGATGGAGATGCTGCAGGAGGTCAGGGAGGCTCAGCGCAGATCTGATCTGAGGATGGAGGAGTTGCTAGACGCTTAGTGTGTGAGAGTGGATGAGCTGCTAGCTGCCCAACGCATATCAGATACACGGATGGGAGAGCTCATAGAGATTCAGCGTGCGACTGATAGGAGGGTAGCCGATCTCACAGCTAGTCTACAGACGACTCAGACTCAGATAGCCTGGTTGACTAGAGTCTATGCTGAGGACTATGACCGAGATCGTGAGGCCCCGCCTCCTCCTTCGCCTCCAGCTTCTTGATCATACTTTAGTTTCCTTGTACTTCAGAGTAACTGTCCGGGTTGTGGACTGTACTCTGCTTTAGTTATGTATATACATTTTGTTTCTCTCACTCATTATATATAACTTGTTTCCCCTTTAATAGATGCATTATTCTCTTTTTAAATTTGGTCTCGATCATCACTTGTGCTTACAGTGTGTTAATATTACTATTTTTACTTTTATCCTATCTCAGTTCACAGTTGTCTCGAATGTATGTTAGTTCAGCGGACAGGGCCTGAGATGCTGTGATACCAAGTTGTCACACCCCAATTCTGTACTATTCAGAATGATGTGATGAACCGCTAATAAACCAATGGTTCAACCAGGATCTCAAATAGGCTATCCCCGCGTTATCTAAACTTACACACATTCGTAATCATAATCAGAGTAAATACACAATAGCGGAAAGCTTATAATAACATGAACTGAGAAACTAAGATGATATTAATAATTTAATAGCAAATTATTCTGTTTTCAACTGAGACATAAATATTTAAATACCAAATATATGTCTTAATAAATCCAATAAAGAAACCTATAAAAATATCTAATCAAATACACACGAGTTGCACTCGCAAGAGGAGTCGTGTGTATCCACTTCAGCTTCAGCTTCCATTGTTGTCACGTTCCCGTACGCAGATGCATTCATATAGTCTTCAACGGTATAACCTGCATCATCAACTAAAAATATTCGTCGTCGAGGAGTGAGCACACATCACGGCTCAGTGAGTAGCCAAAACAATGCAACAATACATATGCATGCAAATCAATTTATATCTTTGGTCTGGTATATAAGTTTGCAGTATGCAATAGAAAGGTTTAGGTAGCCAAAGGTCGCGTTTATTGACCCTGCCTCTATACACGAGTGTTTGACGTTACCTGAAGATCACGTTTATCGTCAACTCACATGCACCCAATCATGAACATTATATAACAAAGGTTACGTTTATTGCTATATAGTGCCATACCAACACGTAAGCCCCTATTAGCGAGGGTTGTAAATTAGGCTCGCAACTAACCAATCCTAATGCCAAAAAGTGTATCCAAGGCCTCACCCCAGCATCCCTCAGAATGTCCATAGAGATAGAGCTAAGGCCCCCCGGTAGAGTCAGAGACTACAAGGACCGAGACCACCTCCCCTGATACTCTATGACATAATAGTCCTGCTAAAGTAATGGCGATACGACGATGCTAATGCACAAGACTTGAGTTAGAGATAGAACTAAAGTGCTGAGACCCGCCAAAGGTTAACGTTTATTGACGTTCTCATCACACCTCCCCTGATACTCGCTCGCATCAAGTACAACAACCACACACATACAAGCACATGCCTATTCCTATCATCATCATCATCATCATCATGTTATAAACAATAAAGTAAATATGCATGAACAAGTAATAGAAATATTGGATGGCATGCTGTATGCACATTACAAACATATTCGCATAGAATCAAGCATGGCATAGGACTCAAGAAATAGAAAACTAGTTTTGTTATTAACCAATTTAGTTTGGAGTTCTGGTTCCTCACCTTAGCTTGCTATAAGATGTTTTTCCAAGCTTTAGAATCACCTTTACAATGTTATTATATTGCTAGAAGACCTAACAAAGTCGATAGAATTTAATTAGAATTAATTCTAGATTTAAAAATCATTCTGTTAACTGAGGGTCGGAGGTAGGGTCGGAGTCCTGATCGACCCTGGGTGCGACCCTCCCCAGATTCTGAACTTCTCGAACACTGAGGGTCGATGGTCAGGAACTCCTAGGGTCGGATGGTCATCGACCCTCGGTGCGACCCTCTGTGCACTTTGGTCCAATTCCCTCTTTTAATCCATTCTTCGTGTTTGGAATCATATGACTTGCTTCTACATTCCATTCTACATGCATTCCATGGTCTGAAACCATGTATAACTCACCTAGATAGCTTTCATGCATTCTTCTATGGTTTTCCATGGAAACCTAACCATAGATTGATGGTTTGGGTTTCTCCGAGATCACACTCTCAACGATAACTAACCTAAGGTCTGTAGAAACTCATGGAATTAGTATCCATACCTGAGAAGATTACTTTTTCTCTGAAATTCTTCTTCTTTTTGCTAAGTTCTCTTCCTTGCCTTTCTTCTTCCTCTCTTCCTTCTCTTCTCTTTCTCTCAATTCAATTAGGGTTGTGAAAGGAGTGAAAGTGGCTTAGGGACGTCCTTTAAATAGAGTAGGAACATCCTAAAATAAGTCCCTTTGAGATTAGGAAAGAATCCCAATCGAAAATTAGGAAATTTCCTAATTTTATTTTCTTACGGCAACCGAGGGTCGATGGGAGGGTCGATGATCCCGTCGACCCTAGGGTCCTAAGCTGCCCGACCCTCCCTTCAAAACTGAGGGTCTGACTTTCTGCTTTGGGAGGTCCGACCCTACTTAGCTGGGTATGCGACCCTTCCCCTATTTTAAGTGTTTTTGGGTCGATTTGATACCTGGGATCTCGATCTTCTTCACGCCCTTGGTCCATTTGACTCGACTATGATGGTAAACCTGGTTCAAGGTGGTAAGACCGGGTTAGATTGACATGGGTCTTACAAGCACACATCACGGCTCAGTGAGCAAACAAAACAATGCAACAAACATATGCATGCATTCAATTCATATTTGTGGTCTGGTTTATACGTTTGCAATGTGCTATAGAAAGGTTCGGAGGTCGTCTCACCTCTATACATGAGTGGGTGAAGTCATCCAATGAATATCGGCATTGCCGTCCCACATGCACCCACCATGGAAACAGTGTACCCAATGGGTATCGGCATTGTAGTACCACATGCTCCCATACAACACGTAAGCCCCTATTGGCGAGGGCTTGCAAACTGGGCTCGCAACTAACCAATCCTAATGTCAAACAATGTATCCAAGGCCTCACCCTAGCATCCCTCAATACATCCATAGTGATAGAGCTAGGGTTTGGTGACCAGGCTAAACCACAATGTCACGTCCCCCCCTTTGATGCCCTACGACGTATTAGTTTCGCTAAGATAATGGCGATACGACGATGTTAGTGAACAAGACTTGACTAGAGAGCTAGAGTCTGGTGACCAGGCTGAACCACAATGTCACGTCCTCCCCCTGATGCCCTACTCGCATCAAGTACGCTAACCACACACAAACATTCACATGACTATTCCTAGCTCATCATCATCAACATGTTATAAATAAACAAAATTAAATATGCATGAACAATAATAGCAGGAATATTGGATGACATGTTAAATGTACAATACACGCATAAAATCAATCAATCATGATATCGACTCAATAAGAAAAAATAGCTTTTTATTATCTAATTAGTTTAGGTCTTGTTCCCTCACCTGACGCTTGTTTGATAGATCACTCCACGTTACAAGGTCCAAACGTGCTATCACAAGGTCCTACACGATATTAGGGTTTAGTTAGAATAGGTTTACGTTGGTCGAAAAACCAATGGCAAAACACATCTCACAGAGCTGATCGGTCACAGGTACTGGTCGCAGCACTATGGGGAAAACCTACGACCCGTATGGTCGGTCGGTCCCCACAGACCAGTCCTCGAGAGGTACAGGTCGCGGTACCGGTCGCATATGGTGCGATCGGTATGGTTCGACTGGTATGTCTCTAGAAGACCATACACTTGGTTCTCGCCTTCCGTCGGTCACCCTCTATTGATCCTAGGGTTTCTCCTACACATCCTAGGTCTAAGCATTGAGTTAGAGTTGTTTCCAACTCCATTCAAGTGCTAGTTTCGATGATCTCAACCTAAAACTTGAATCTAGGGTTTATCGACTAAATTAGGGTTTGACGGCAACATAGGGCTTAGATCAATACCTCACTTTGCATGGTATTGATCCAACTACAACTAACCATTCTAGATTACTTATGGTAGAGGAAGGTTTGAGCACTTACCGTTGACTTGCGGTAACTTGTTCTTTGTCGAACGGTAATGTCGGCTCTTCCCTTTCCTTCCTAGCTTCTTCTCCTTCTTCAGCCTCTTTTTCCTTTCTAGGGTTTGTGAGGATCATGAAAGAGGTTTTAGGAGGTTTAAAGGGGTTTATATAGGCTAGGTTTAGGTTTAGGAAGCTTCCTAGCATTAGGAAAGTCCTTCGGTTTGAAATTTGGAAAGTAGGACCCGCAGAGATCCGTTTTCGGATCTTAGTGGTCTGCCGCGCAGGCTATACCGGTGGACCGGTACCATCGACCGGTATGAATTAATTCATACTTATTTCGGTCCGTTTCATACCTGTTTGTCATCTGCTCGTCCCGTCTGGCCCCGTGATGATTGGAAGACCTGTTACGACATGAATTCAAGGTTTAGATCGGGTTCATGAAGTGCGGGTCTTACAAGATAGCCGCAACTTGATTGGCCGGATTTTCTCCTATGGGCATGATCATCTACTTGATTTTTGCCAACTGAGCATTAAAGAGCTGGATTTGTTCTTCAACTGATAGAGTCTTAGGCGGCAGAAGTTCCACTAGAGAGATACTTGGGATAAGTAATTGGACCATAACTGGAGGTGGATTATGTCATTTTTCTTGATTGACCTCTTGGCCATTTGGGTTAACATCTTGATGGGAAACGTTACCACTTCGTATAGTAACCATCGTTGAAATGGATTAGTGAAGATTTAAATGACAATTTAAGAAAGAAATGACGTAAACGGGTCCCACTGTGGGTGCCAATCTGTTGATGCTGAAAATTGGTCTAGCTGACTTGTATACCACGTCGGAAGAGAGAATCGTGGTATAAATAAGTTGTATATGAGCATACGAAGTCCGCCATAATGTAAACGAGTTGTCCCCGCTATAGCAGACTTGTAAGAACAAGTGTTGATACAATAGTGAAAGTTAACAAAGGGTGGATTGGGTAGTCCGATGGCCACTTTGATTCTTAAGTCAGTTCTTAAATCACACAGAATGAAGTGCTATAAGGAAAACATTTCTTAAGAAAGGGGTAAGGTTTGAGTCTATAAGTGGATTTACAGATCAAAGTTGAATTGTCTTTTACCTTCGAACTCTAATGTATTTATAAGCTTCTGAACAACTGGCCGGAGTGACTCGAAGTACTGGAGGTAGTGGTAAGCAATTGCTGAACTGTTGCAATAGTAGTCCACCGTTGGATACAGATCCAAAGGCGGGTTTGAATGCGGTTACCACTATCGTGGTCTGCCAGTTCAGGTACGTGATCTTTAATTGAGAAGATGCTAGAAGAGTGATCTCCTAACAGTGAAGAACTGCTAGGTAAACCCAAACTTGACACATGTTCATAATTTAGATACCTTCACGACTTGCCATGATAACACTGGTTTCAGGCCACATGTCACCATATCATAGGTGGACGAGATATCATATTGACAATAATAAGGCCCTTTCTTCTTCTTCAAGAATAAACGACTTCCTTTTCTTTCTTTTTTCTTATTTTGAAATTCCTCTATCTCACTTTTTCTTTTGTTATTGTATTTATTGTTATTATTATTTTTTCCTTCTTTTTTTTTATTTATATATGTTTTTTTCTATAAAATGGTGAAACTTCCAAAAACCTTTATGTCACCAGTTTTTGAATCGCCCTTACATGATTAAAATGATCGAATTGTCCCTGCATAGCCATGAAAAAGTTAGAAAACACTAACTGAGAAATAGGATAACAAAATGCAGTGCTCACACTATCCTATCAACATCCATGGAGTATATTCTTTTGACAACTATTTGAAAATGATATTTTGAATGTAGTCACTACTTTTGATTAGTTGACTAGGAAAAACTTTTAATAAGAGGGAAGTGACCAAAGATAGGTCAACAAACTACCGAAGTTGTACCCGAGTGGTCCATTCACAATTAAAATATTTGTAAATACCCTCAGTTGTTTGGGAGGGATCAATCTTCTTGCATAATGCTCGGAATTATTATTTTATTTATAAACAAGAAGGATTACATAAGGAGCCCCACAAAATGGTACGATGGAAACAAAAGGAAGAAGGAAACTGCCACCAACATAGAGGGAAAAAGATAAAACAAGTCCTAAAATGATCAAACTCAAACACGGCCGAAGGCTGATGTTGTTGTCAGTTGAAAAAGTGCACAAAGCGGAGGCACTCAATCTCAGAGTTTTTGAATATAAATTAATTAAAGATGCACTCTCTAACAGACTACTTATACCCTCCTTGGTTAAATCCAGCTTTTCGGTTCTACCACCTCAAGCGATACCTCAACCATGATCACAATGGAGACCATTGCTTTTGAACTTCCCATCGTAATTAGTTCTGGTACAAAACTTACAAACACATAATCGTGCAGCCTTGTGCTTCTAAACAAGTCTTTCCAAAACACTAAAGTTGCTTGTCTTCAAAATCCTGCTCAAAAAATTGTTGCAGGCACTCACAAATCTTGGTCCTAATATCAGTCGGAAGCTCGAGTTGCCAAGCTAGTCTGATTTTGTGTTGCCAAGACTCTTTTCTCGTATGAAATACTGAAGCTGTTCTAGAACTTAGTTGGATCAGAGAAGATAGATCATTGTGAGAAGACGGTGTCATGGATTGGAAGTGGAATGGTAATGACATTTGGCTACTGAGTTTGTTTGATATGGAGGTTGAAATTTTTGGCGTCCAATAGATCCTAGATAGCTTGGCATAACTGCTAACAATCGTTCATGATATTGCCTCTTTGAGTATGATACTCATAGTAAAGGTTTGAGTTGAACCACTTAGTGTTGCTGGTGAAACTGGTTTCGTTAACGTGCCGCCGGGCAGGTACCCCCGGAGTCCGCTTTAACGATTAAGTCAGTAACAGAGCAATCAATATGGATCTTGATAAAGAAGGCAAGCTCCCAGGGTGTGGGGAAGAAGGAATTCAAGAAGGAATCATGTGATAGCAATAGCAGAATGATCACAAGATGGAGTTTCAGATTGTCTTTACCTTTGATCGATGAGTAGTTATATAGAGTAAGGAGAATTCCAGATAAGCTTCCAACTTAACCGCCTAACTGCCAGGAGCATTTATGATAATCTCGCATGACCGTTGGATCATCATCCAATGGCCAACCTTAATGCCATGTCGCTGTAATCACCCGCTTTCCTTGCCACCAAAATATTTTACACCCGCTGACATGGCTGTCCTGTAAATGACGAAGGAATTGACCAAGTGAGACGCACGTGCGAGCTACCTTGTTTCCAATAGGCAGGTCATAGTAGTTGCGACATGACTAACTCGCAGGCCCATTATATTTACAAGAAGAGCCAGCGAGATATGACTCGTCAATGAAGGCGACACCAACTCGCGTAGAAGGGCGAGTTAAGGAATTCAAACACATGTTACCCTTTCGTACGCCGACGACTGGGGACACATGTCACCTCATGATTGAAGGACAAAATATGGCATTAACACTTAGGTTTTGGCTCAGGGATGTTCTTGGGTGATATTTTGGAAATGATTCCCCCTCAAGAATTTGGCAAAAATGGTATTCAAAGGCATACTTAAGTCTGTGAATTATCTCCTGTGTTGTGGAGAACGAGATGACTCATAGTTTATGGTTAATGTCTTCTCGATCTAGAAGATGAAGAGGTCTTGGGAGATATAACTAGTGCGTTGATTTCACAACCTGTGAAGGCGGTTTCTTATTACTGCTTGTGGCAAATCTATCAGGCTTTGGAAGAGCATCTGAATGGATAGCGTCCTCAATTTGTTGGCTGCAATGATGAGGCCATCAAAATTGACCAAGAGTTGGGCAGACAAATATTGACCATATTGGGGTTGAAGACTTCTTACGAGCATCCCCACTTGCTCCCTTTGAGTAGGTCTATCCCACATTTGGGTTGCTTTCTCTCAAGACCTAAACAAATAAGTTGTGAAACCTTCGCTAGGTAACTGTTTAGTAGTTTCTAATTCCCGTCGAGTTAACTCAACTTAGTGTTGTAAGAATAATGCGCCTTGGAGGTAATTCTGAGGTCGTCCCAAGTATGGGTCAACGAAGGATCCAGCGCCATCAACCAGTGATGTGCAAAACCAGATAAAGTAAACTAGAATGCTTGCCCCAGCTGCTCATCTACAAATCCTTGGACTCTCATTTGCCCCATAAAGGATCTAAGGCGGGCTTTGGAATCTCCACACTGATCAAATTTCTCATTCCATTTAAACTTGACGGGAAGCTTAACTTGTGAGAAAAATAAAAATACAATCCTTCAGCGTCAATAGTCTGATTTTTGACCCCTTTGACATTCAGATAATTCTCTCCAACTTGTTTAACGTCTCTCTTAAATCTTTTTCCCTTACGGATTCAGGCAAAATAGTAGCAGAAGCAGGAACAGAATTGGCTGCTACCTCCCCTCCTTCGTCTATAAACACATTCGGAGGAAATATTGGTGTATGAAGGTAACACTGACCATATGGGGGGGGGGGGTAACAACAGGTGGAGGAGCACACATTTGGGCTTGTAACAACCCGGCCATATTGACCAACATTTGTTCCATTTCAGCCATCTTGGCTTGGCTTCCATGAGATTATCCCTGACCCCATCTCCACCTTTGCCTCAGCCCAATGCTTCCCATACAACTGGACGGCGGACCCACGCTCTTCTGTTTAGCTTGTAGAGATCTCATTATGAGAGGTAATATTAACTAAGAAATTTAATTTAAGCGACCTGAATTTAAAAATCTTAGTAGCCTCTTTCTTTGATAGAAAAATTTGAAGAGTGACACCACAAATGAAGTGGCAAAAAGAAACGTTAAGAATCCAATTCAAAGACAAATTTTCTGGATTTGGGAACAGAGAGGAGAACAAAGGCCAAATCAAACTGAAACTTGTACCATGAATGGTTCTAAATCTAGGTATTAGGCATTGCGCCGACAATGTCAAAAAATTGATTCGATCTGGATTGGATCGGTGTACGGATCCAATAGGAAACTGATATATGTCCAATCCTCATTAAAATAGTATTAAAAAAAAAAATTTCATCTACACCCCATCAAGGATTGCTAACATCACCTACACTACAAGATTGCAAAAACATCACCTAAGTCCACTTAACTGACGGAAATCACTAAAATTGTTAAAATACAGTTTTACCCCTCATATTATAAATTGAAAAATTAAAAAATTATATTGATTTACTAATTTGACCTTCAAATTAAATTTATATTTTTTCTCCCTCCTTCCTTTTCACTCTCACCCAAGCCCTAACCCCAAACGTTGGAGCTCCTTGTTGGTGTTCCGGCCTTGATTCCCTGAATCTTGTTTTTTCAATGTTTCCAACAACTCAGAGAAAGTAGAGTCCCTATCCACCTGCTGAAATCCCAAAAAAAAAAAAAAAAAAATCATCTTTAGAAATGAAAAAAAGGGGAGAAAATAGAGATGGAGAAGCTCCAGAAGAAGAAGACGTCTGTAACAAATCACATAAAGGTGTTATGATTGCTTTCTAATCTTCTTTTCACCATTCTTTTTACCTGCTTTCATCGCACTCTCATGAGACCCATTAGAGCTCCCTCCATGTGAATCGTTTTTAATGACCTGTGAACGTGAGACATCGGTCTCCTCCATCTTCCATCCTTGGAATTGATCAGTTGTTGAGTTATTGCCATGATCAATGTCATCTATCATAGCATAAGAGTTTTACCACATTTAAAGAGAAGGGAAAAGTAGCTGCTGTTGATGATGACGCCGATGTTGACGAGGAGTAAGGGAAGAAGAGAGGGTAATTGTCCATGTCAGGCAGGCTGAGTGAGCAAGAGAGAGATGACTCTGATTTTTAATTCCGGTCGTTTGGAAATGATAGAGAAGAAGAAAAATCGATGTTTGATTTGTGCATATATATATGTAGGATGGGCAAGCAGGTGTCGGTAGGGGAAATGGAAAATTAAAGGTGAGGCGGCTTCAAATTTGAGAACCAGATCTAGTAAACCAGTATTGTCGCACGGCTTTTAGAGATCGAACTCTTCGTCCTCGTCGACTGCTTTTGTTTCTGCAAGTTCAAGTTCTCTTCTCGATCTACTGGTTTCTTCAATAGATCAACTTCTCCAACTCGTATCTCTATGGATCTGTTGCTACTTCACCGTTTGTTTGGTTTTCTATCGACTGATCACCATCTCCTAGCAGATCGATTGTTGTTTCTTTTGGTGATCAGGTCATTAAGAAACAGAGTAATCCTCTGTCTGCTCCTTCGTCTTCGAGAAGGACGTGTATGTGTTAGCCGATGAATCATCTTGGTTCGTTTCTCTTTTAAAAGGGTATATTGGTCTTTTCAATTGACCAAAATGGTATTTTTGTCTGTGAAAAATTCCAATCCACCTGATGTCAGCATCTAACGGGAATCAACTGACGGAGTGGACTTCTTTGATTACCACAACCAAGATTTTGGGACCTAGATGATGTTTCTGTATTCTTGTGGGTGTAGATGATGTTAACAATTTTTGATAGAGTGTAGATGAAATTTTTTCTAAAATAAATTAGGGCCAGAAATTGACTAAGTCCCACACCAATACAAATCAACCGGATCAACCTGTGGATAAGGATACCTTGAACCATGGTAACATGGATGAGTTTTACAAGAAAATTAATTCACCAACTTCACTAACTTGCGGATAAAAACGCCAAATAAAAGTTCGCAGAAGGCATTCGATTCCCTGATTTGGGTATTTTTGTAATATCAAAATTCATTATAGATAGTTTTGTAAATATAAACATAGAGTGTATAATAAACTAAAATAAAAGAAATGGATGAGTGGGTAATCATTTGGTTTTCGCACAATGACTTTTCCCACAAGATTCCGTAATTCACACACTCTCGCCTGATAGTTTCTCTCTCATCCCCTGATATTATTGGGGATGTCTATTGGAGATACTGATTCCTTGTACCTATTTATGCATGTGAAAGATTCCCCTCAGCGCTGTGGGAATTGGGAAAAACCCTCTCCTTAGGTTTGATGGCATGGATTGTGTTTTGGTCACATTTTGTCTTCTTTTTCTGTGAAGTCTCGACAGAATAGGCGAATCGTTGTTTATTCTGCCAATTTTTTTGGTGTTTTGTGGTTCAGCAGGTGCTAAGATCGATTTCTTAATAGGATTTTTGTTGTTTTCGTTTTCGTGAAGAGGGAAATTTGTATGAATCGATTGATTTGTTCGAAGCGGCTGTTTGCTAGGACTGTAGGGTAAGCTCAGATCTCTGGTTTATAGGGCTTCTTTTTATTCTTATGCGTTGTTGTTGGTGGAGGTTTTCAACGATTTAAAGTTGTAGGCTGCGAATTCAGAACTTCTACGTTGCTTATTTGACGAATTGTATGGATTTTGAGGAAAAACGGTGTTTCTGTTAAAAAAAGGTTCTGCAAATTTTACTCAGAAGCTTGGTTTCTCATTTTTCATTTTTTTGGGGTTTTTCTTTGATTTTTTTTTTCTTTTTGTTGTTTTTGTTTTTCTTGGCTTTCATTGTCTCTTTCGGGTCTTGTCCTATATTTTAATTTATGGAGAAGGATAAATCCCCGGGCCATGGAGGAGCTTTCCTGCCTCCCTCGGCTCGTTACTCTGCGTTTCCTTCTTCTGCAAATATCTTCAATGGCAAGTCTGAAGCCTCGCCGTCGTCGTCGACCATACTGCCAACGCCAGTCCCAGCGACGGATTCCAGTCATTTCAGCCACGATATCAGCCGAATGCCTGATTTCCCCCCAAAGAATGTTGGCCACAGGAGAGCCCAATCCGAGATACTCAGTCTACCTGATGATATCAGTTTCGATAGCGACCTTGGTGTTGTGGGTTATGGAGAAGGTGGTCCTTCGTTGTCAGACGATACTGAGGAAGACTTCTTCTCCATGTACATTGACATGGAGAAATTTAGCTCATCTTCTGCAACATCTGGATTTCAAGCGGGTGAGTCTTCTTCGGGGGCAGCGTCGTCCTCGACACAAGCACATGCGTTGGCAGCTGGAGCTCCTTCATCTGAGAACTTGGTTAATGAGAAACCAAGGATTAGGCACCAGCACAGCCAGTCCATGGATGGGTCAACTTCAATTAAGCCAGAGTTGCTAGTTCCCGAATGTGCTTCTTCAGCAGAAACTAAGAAAGCTGTGTCAGCTGCTAAGCTTGCTGACCTTGCTCTCATGGACCCCAAGCGCGCGAAGAGGTAAGTTTTTCTTGAGACACTAGTTTAAAAATTTGTCCACTTGATGAGAATTCTTATTGTACATTAGTTTAAACGTTGGTTTGCATTAGATTCTGCATTGTTCCTTGCTCACTGAGCATCTCCACATTACATTATTCAGCCATTCTTTGTTAGGTTGCATATGCATGGCTCCATGCTCTCTATTGAGTTTTTACAAAATATGAGATTGCATTCTCACGAGGAACATGAAGGGGAATAGAGGGGATTAAGGCTTGCGAGTTATCATTGACGGAAGGATGGGATTAATGGAGATGGGTTTGAAGATTTCTCTTCCGCCATTGGTGTTAAAGCTTGGAGATACGTTCACGTTAATCACACAGCCATTGTTGGGATTGTTATTTGTTTGATGGAGAGTTTATTAGCTGCTTTGGAAGATGATGTTTTGAGTGGATTTTAGAGTAACTGCCCAATAAATCTTCAAGCTTTGGTTCTTCTTAATCAAGATTGGATGTAGTATCCAAGTTGTCGTCGAAAGTCGTAACTCCAATCTATGATTAACCCGTACCGAGTAATAAGTTTAGTTGGATATCTGAAACAATAATTAGCAAGAAAAATGCCACACAGATGAGGGAGGACAAAAAGAGAGAAATATAACAGGAACTTCATAGATTCTACTTGTAGCCTGTCATAGTACCTCCTCCATTAGGATGCCTGAAAGCATCCAAAACACAGAGAGCCATTAGAATGCAAGGGCAGGGCGGAAATATGAGAGGAGTAACCTCCCTTTTTGTCTCCACCAAAAGCTTCATCGTTGCAAGGGTGTGGAGTCAGAGAAAACTGCAACCAGTTTACTCATAACGAAAAACTCTCTTGTGTTCGTTTTTACTTAAAACTTTTGGTTTTTTTTTCCAGTAAACTAAAGAGCAAAGATGAAATAACCCAGAAACACATTATCATGAAATCTGTTGCAAAGTACGAAAAGGGCAACACATAGGAAAAGGAAGAATATACGATGATGGAGAAGAGAGCAACACAGAATGGGGTGAGATAGGCATACATTAGGGCAATTATTGGATCTGCCGTTCCTTTTCTAAATTCTGTCCTTCTGGAGTTTTGACTCTGAAAAAATGAGATTGAAGAGAGATGCCTTCTTTGACAGATATTTTGTACCCAATAAGGAAACTGCATATTGAGAGAGAGAGAGAGAGAGAGAGAGAGAGAGAGAGAGAGAGAGGTTTTGTGCGATCTGAATATCTAATGGACATTGAGGCTGGACACTGAAAGAGGGGGGGGGTACTCAAAAATTTCTTCCTTGCTATTATGTTATAGCAACCCAACTGGCGGAGGCAATACCAATTTAATAGTCACACACAATCGCATGCGCACCCACCTCACAACCAAAGAATGGCTAGGTCTACTAGGTATTGTACGTCCACTATGCAAAGCACAACACTCCAATATGCAATATAGACAATCACACCACAACACAGACATATGTTGTTCACCTCCACAGTGTGTGAAAGATTGAAAGGCTATGTCCAAGGAGCAATGCCCTTATGGGGTTTCGTATCTACTCAATACTTTCAAACAATGTCTGATTGCACCTACAGTCTAGGAACCACAATCCCTGCTTCAGTTTGTGCAACAACACAAATGAGGGAAACAACCCCACAACCTAACAAGCTTCAACTTGATAGGTAATTATAATATTCAATGACGTATTGTATTGTGGATACGCGAGGATTCAGGGCAAGATACAAACAAGAATGATTAAGGAACATGCAAAATATAAATCTAAAGCACAAAAACACTATAATAAATAACATTAAGAAGGAAAATGTTTCTTACATCCATACTTGCAGGTTTTTACTTTTTTCTTGTAGGTTTTGCTTCAATGATCAATTAAACTTAATCTTCGATTGAAACAGCAATTAGGTGCTTAGCTTCTAAGTTGTTTTTTTGATGCCAATCAAAGCCCTAAAAGATTGGAGAGTGATTGGTTTACAAGTAATGATCGAAATCCAACCATCTTACAAGCTCTTTCTGCTGGTTCACAAAAATCAATAGGAAATGAAGATGACAGTCATTTTAAAGCCAGTATCGACTAGTATCGGTCAATACTATCCGGTACGATTTGTACTTTTTTATTTTTCTTCGAAATTTAATTTTAGCCGTATCGACCTGTATCGAAGTGTATCGCTGCGTATACACAGACTATTTTAAAAACTGAGAGACGTATCGCAGGTGTATCTTATCAACTCCCTGCAATATGGATACGTATCGGTGCATATCAACCGTATTGTATTGATACTTAAAACATTGGATCTATGAATTTATCTATATTAAACCCAACTCACAGTCTATGTACCCATAACAATCCCATTTTGTCTAAGGAAATACTCTGAAGTCTTAAGCCTATTGCCCATTTGAAATCCCCAGCCTAAGTGTCTAAAAGACCAGAATTACATGCATTAGGCTTTACATTTCTTATTTGTTTACCCGTGTAAAGGAATTTCTTCCCCTTTAGATTAAATGGAATGGCATTCTAACTTCAATATATGTTTATTCTGTTTCTGTAGTGACGCTGCACCAATTAGTTTTAGTTTACTCAGATGATGGCAAAGAACTTTGACCTTCTCTTTTTAGATTACAGTACAGGAACTACAAACAATTATTGATATGTTTCATGTTAATAGGATCTGGGCTAATAGGCAGTCGGCTGCAAGGTCAAAGGAGAGGAAGATGCGCTACATATCTGAGTTGGAACGCAAACTGCAGACGCTCCAAACAGAAGCAACTACCCTGTCTGGTCAATTGACAATGTTGCAGGTTTATTTTCTTACCATTATCCTTCTGTGCAAAGTGGATCATCAAATCTATTCATAGAAATTGAGGTTGTGGCCCTTCATTTGTGCTTGTTTTGCACTATTTTTAGCTTTTTTGTTTTGGTTCTAATTTATCATTTCTATTTGGGCTCCCCATGGGCAGAGAGATACCTCAGGTTTGACTGCTGAAAACAATGAACTGAAACTGCGTTTGCAGACAATGGAGCAACAGGTTAATTTGCAAGATGGTAAGGATGTGGTCTTACCTTTTTGCTTGTTTTTTTTTTCCTGCTTTTTGGAAGGTGGTACCAAAACAATTGTTGTGCTGGCCTGGTACAACGGGCAGTTTGACAGTGGCTATGGTTGATTTGGAGCACAAAATTTCACGTGAGTGATTATAGGAGGTGCCCTTTCCATCCATCAGTCTATATTGGCTAAATCATCCCTCCGTGCAGCTCAAATCAGGACGCCTGTTGTGCCAGTCCTGGCAAACAATTGTTTTTGCTACCTTTTAATTCTTCATTGTTGTCCTTTCTGAGATGATTTGTAAAAGTCCTAGTTTATTTATATGATGATATAATTTGCTTGGTTTCCTAACACACATGTGATGCACATGCCCAAATGATTGGGGATCTCCAATCAGTAAATACTGATTTTGTATTGGAAAGTGACTCATATAAAAGCCCAGAAAGATGATTTTAATCTTGTTAATTTTTTGGGTTGGTGAGCAAATGGTTATGTATATAATTCACCATTGAAGGGTTTTTTATTTATGTAGAATGCTGTGTATATATGAACATTAATATAGCATTAATATTTTAGAAATAAAAAAAATATACTGGGAACGCCTTGGTCGCCTAGGCGCCCCAGGATGGCCCCAAACGCCTTGGATCGCCTTGTCGCCTTGACAACTATGTTTAACAGTCACTATTTATAGAAAAAATAAGGAGCCCTAGTTACATTTGAGTTAGGAATTCCACATGTCTACATGACAGGGAATCTTAGATAAATAGTAAATCCTAGTTAGACAATCATACTAGTCTCTTAATTACATATAACGAATTAAAGAATAGGAGGGCTAAGTCAAGAATTTAACTTAATCCCAAAGGCTAAGAAGGCAGATTAGCAAATAGTTAATGTGATAATGCATTGAATAAAATATTTTTATACCAACAGTAAAATTGCAACCAAATTAAGGATTTAAGGAACAGATTAGGATTGGTGGAAATAAGATGGTTATCGGCCTTCGTAGAATTGATACCAGCAATCAGGTTTGATGTTTAATCATGAACTTTAACCGATGTTAACAGTACCTTAATAGCAATAAAACAGATCTGTAATAAATGTATGGATTTAATGTGTAGAACATCAGAATTCGATTACCTATTAATGGAAAAGAAATTTAAAATCAGAAACTGAAATCAATTAAAGGTGGGTCTTGATGATGAAATCAGGACTGAACAAAGAAAAAAACCTTGGGCAAGAAAGTCGAGAAGAGAAGAAAGGATTGCAATTAGTGTCTAATGAATAAACCCCAAAGCATAGACTTAATAACAATTAAACAAGATCTATAATTGTTTCATTAGAAAGGAAACGAGAGATAGTAGGTTGAAGATGCAAACTATCAGTTGGCAATCAGATCTGAAAATAAATAGCAGTAATTAAAATAGGGAGAATGATTCTAGATCTGTGATATGTAGCAGGGTAGTAAAAGCTCTTACCTGATTTAATGAAGGAAGAAAAGAATGGGAAACTAAAGTAGAAGCAGTAGCAGCCAAGGATCAAGGTGCCGGTTTCGAGACCTGTTTCGGTCAGGCTCGAAACCGGCACAACTCGGCGAAACCACAGAAACCAGGCCGAAACCTGGTATTTTCTACCAGCTTTATTGACTCCATGGTTTCGAGGCTTAAAAATATTTTTTTTTTGTCTGATTTTTTTTGTGTACCCTATTTAAACCATTTTACACCTATTTCTAATGTTAGTTTGTAAAAAAAGACATAGAAAATAGCTACATGTGGTGTGGACCAATGTTTGATAGTGTACGCTGAAATATTACACAAATGTCACAATGTAGTAATGTACTAAGCTACTAACTATTAAGCCACTAATTAACAATATTCATTAAAAATTAATACATTGAAGATTGAACTTAGAAATTAGAAATCTCACCAGTTAGTTCCATGTGGAGCTTCGTGGTACATTTAAACCACGTGCAACATACCACTGATGGTGGCGATAACGCTCCTCAAATTGCAGCACGGATGTATCCCAAGACAAGGTATCACTCCAATTGTTCGTAGACCATCCAAATCCACCATGTGCCGTCGAACCGATACTCTCGCCGCCACTCTCTTCGGGGAATTGCCGGGGCTCGAGGTCCGTGTGATCATGAATTACAGGTGCACACCAATGCCCGGGCCCTCCAGTCCGAGAACTCTCCCCTAAATGCATCCCCGTCAATGCCGCCGGACATGGTCGATATATCCATGGGATCTGTTTCATCCATCTCCTCCTGTGGCATGAACCGTGGCGTGATCCTCCAGTGTACCCTCTAGTACTACTACCACTAGGCCGGGTTCCGTGGTCCGTATCCCGTGTAGCATGATCATAGTGAGTCTCCCCGTGAATCTCAAGGGAGAAGGCAATGGATCTAGGCTGCTGTGGTTGGTCATACTGATCGGGCTCATTGCGTAAGGCAAGCATATCTCGTCATCACCACCACCATCATCATCATTATCCCCGGTACCACTAGGTCCACTAGTACCAGTATCACCCTGGGTGGCAGAAGGTGATTGTGTTTCTCCAGAAGAAATCGGCGAATCACTCTCAGTCTCACTATCACCGCGTCCCGAAATGGACGTCTTGCCCGTGCGTGGACTCTACCCTCGTTAGCCATAAACTCTCCCACATCGACCTCAAGGCTCCAAGAATAAGACGACTTGGTCGACCACCAGCCTCATCCCAATTGAGGCTCACCACGATCCGTAACCCACTCATTTAAAGGATTAACTTCCTCTCCCTCCAACTCAAAGATCTCACTCAGCTCAATGGGGGTTTTAGCATTTTTGTCCCTGCTTAACCGTATGTGCTATTCTTTCAGTCTCAAATTATAGTGCACATACACCAAGTCCTCAAGCCTTTTTGCACCTAACCGGTTTCGTCGCTTAGTATGTATAAGTGAAAATGTGCTCCAGTTTCGTTCACATCCCGTGGCGGAGCATGTTTGTGATAACACCTTTACTGCTATTGCACGAAGGTTGGGTGCAAAAAGGCATAGGAAACAAATATTAAATGATGAAAAAATCCACAATGGCATATTGGCATCCATAAAGTAAGTATACGTACCAGGGGGTGTTGATTGTCGACCGGTTCGAATGCCGCCCTACCAAAACTCCCAGTGGCATCTCTAAAGCTTTTGAGCTGAACCAATTTTGATGGGTAATAGTCTTAGTAAAAATAAAATTCTTATAAATTATGTTGACAACAAAGTAAGTAAAAGTCTTACTTCTTGCAAAATAATAGACGTGCTCTTGCGTTTGGCTCAAGCTTGGCAACCACTTCTTGTACGCATCTTGCATCTATTAATTCTTGACGCATTCCCAAGTTGTCTTTGTATTGATACTTAGGATTCGGATAATATGCTAAAATTGACAAATATTATAATTACGTCAATGCAAGCGATGTAATTTTAATTAGTTGAGAAACTAAGTACATCAAGTAAAGACTCACCAGACCTTGTGTAGTGGGTGCTTGAGCTGTCGCTCCCAACGATCTTTGATGATGGCAATATATTTTGAGTTCCGCGTCCCGTAAGCTTCCTCTACTTGCATCTTCATCATATCTATGGCAGCCCACAAGTATGGTAAGGTGGCCTTCCTTTGTCCATCAACCATTCCCAAGACTTTTACAATGGGATCTAACATCGCCACAACTTTTTTGATATCATCCCGTAATTTATCGCTAGATATGGTTGCTTGTGCTGTTCTACCGGGTTCGAGAACTAGGAACCGAGGCCACTCAAACCACTCCTCCTAAGCAAACATTGATCTCAAACTAGACTTCTTCATGTCAAAACTCTTGAGGGCAATGTAGTTTGTTGCAAAACGCGTTAACCCCGGGCCTCACCAAGTCTCCACCACACTTGGTTCTCATCATCTCTAAGGCATATCCATGGTTATAAATGAAAGTGGTTACTTGCCTTGCATTTTCTACGCTCTCTTTCACCGGTTTTATTTCCCCATGTCCTTCAAGATCAAATCAATACGGTGGGCTGCACATGGTGTCCAAAAAGTCGGTATTTTTTATTATTCATCAACCTTTCCCTTGCTTTTTTGAAGTTACTACCATTATCGTTGACCACTTGTACCACATGATTTATCCCCACTTCTTTCACCACTTTCTTCAAGAGACCATAAATGTACTTGGAATCCTTGATATGATTGGATGCATCAACGGACTTGAAAATGCTGTTCTACCATCACAATTCACCAAAGAGTTGATGAGAGATTTCTTGGTGGGTCCGGTCCACCCATCACACATCACGATCACCCCATATCTTTCCCATTGTGTCTTCAAAGAATCCACATATTGTTTCATTTCTTTTTTATGTCCGGGTAGGTAGGTGTTGTACAACTCCTAAGCCGTAGGCCCTTTAACTCCCGGACTCCGCCCCTACCTATTTCATCCAACATAGTCCGATAGTGAGGTCCCGTGGTAGCATTTGCTGCAATGCCATGGTACATCATCCACTTGGAGATTTTGTCTCCTACTCCTCGTCTTGACATCAGTCCAAAAATGGGGCAACTTTTTTTTGTTTACTATCCCGTCCCGACAAATAGATCGGGATCCGCCCTCGGGATCTCAAGATCCGGGTCACGAATAGGTGGTGGTGCCCGTGCAGGGCCGGAGTCCTAACACTCGAGTCCTCCTAAAAGGTATCTCGGGGCACCCCTACTTCTCGGCCTCGGCCTCCTCCCCTCATCCTCCTTCTTTGCCTCTCTCAGATGACCCAGCTCCTCTAGTCCTCTCAAACCGTCTTTGTCGATCTAGCTCTCTTTGCCTTATACTTGCTATCTTCGCTCTTTTCAAATTGTCTCACCTCCGCCTCTCGTCATTTCTTGGTCTACCTCATCACTTTGTCAAGGCTAATGTCATCTTCATTAACCCCTAGATTGCCCTCCGACAAGCCTCCCTCAAACTCCCGTTTATCCGCCTTCTTCTTATTTCTTCTATCAATATCACTCTTCATTAAGCTTGCCATAGCCTTCTTCACTTCACTTGGTACGTTGGGGCAACCCATGACATCCTTGTTACCACCAGCAAGATGCCACTTCAATCTAGTGGCACCACCTCCTTTTATCTGTTTGCCACAATAATTACATTGTGACTGTTTCTTATTGGCAGTAAGTGGTATCCCATGCCTCCATGCAATGTCACCACTTGCGTTGGTGCATCAGCCATTTCAAACACTTATACTTGTTGAAACAAAAAGACAACAATTACTACAATTGAAACAAACTATATTTTCATTTTTAACAACACTTTATTACATAAATAATATCTTATAACTAAATAATACATCTTAAAGTAAAAAAACAGCATAGGTTTATCATTTTTACATTGCATTATTACATAAAACAGCAACATATTATAATTTCTAACGCATTTATATTTTTTCCATAAGTTAAAAATATTTTATTAATTTTTCAGTAATTAAAATGCCCTTAAATCAACATAAAGAATTAGTACATATTACTTTTATTACATAAAACAGCAACCCACCATAAAATAGTAATACTTTTAAAAATAATTTTATTTATAAAGATTTTCAAAGTGAAAACAGAAATATTTTATCATTTATTTATATTTATTTTCAATTTAATTAATTATTTTATCAATATCCGAAAATTAAAATAATTAAATAAAAACAGAAAAATAATTTTACTCCATACAAAATGTAGATCACCTTATTTTGTTTAACATATATTTAATTCAATGCCATACAACATGTGTAAGATGTAATTTTTTCAAAAAATAGTTGTAGGAAAATCTTTTTTTTCAAACAGAAAATCTAATAAATAAATTATTTGTCAAAAAAAAAAAACTACTTCCATGGATTCATAGATCGGGTGTTAGAATCAAACATATAAAAAATTGGAAGCCATCCATGATGTTTGCATACCATTTCATTCAAAAATACACAAAATAGAGAGAATGACTTACCTTGAAGAGAGAGAGATGAGTTCAGAGCAAGAATCCTTGAATAATCTTGACAAAAGTTGATATCCTTTGAAGAATTGAAGATTTAGGAAGAAAAAATTGAGAGAAATGAGGTTGGAGAGGAGAAGGGGGAAAAATAGGAAGGAAGTGTCGAAACCTATTGATTTCGAGTAGGTTTCGACACTTAAAAGGTACTGGACCAAATTATTATGGGTCGAAACTGGGTTTCGACCGAAATCTGGTCGAACCCAGTGGTTTCGGTTCGAACCCAGTGGTTTCGGTTCGAAACCATGCGTAAATCAGTTTCGAGCCTGGGTTTCGTCTCGCCCAGGCTCGAAACCGAGTTGTTTCGGTCGAAACTTGAAGTTTCGACCGAAACCTCGAACAGTGGTAGCAGCAGTGGTGGTGGCTGCACACCTAGGGGAGAACCTTAAAGGACTTTCAAAACGGTAACCCAAGTGATTGCTCTGATACCATGTAACAAAATAGAAAATAAGAGAAGATGAAGAGATTGAAGAAGAGGGAGAAAGAATCGATGTTCTTTTCCTCTTAGTAGTTATTATTTATAAACAAAATAAAAGGGTAAAGTGATAGGTCTAGGACTCTATAAGATAAGGAATCCTAGTTACATTAGAGGTAAGAATTCCACGTCAACATGACAAGGAATCTTAGATAAATAGTGCATCCTAGTTAGACAATAATACTAGTCTCCTAATTACATATAACGAATTAAAGATAAGGACTAAGTCAAGAATTTAACTTAATCCCAAAGACTAAGAAGGCAGTCAGCTTAGATAACTGGACAACACTAAACTAGGTGACACCTAGACAACATAACCAAAACTGTACAATCTTCATCAAGAACCATCCGTGTAGGAACCTAAACTGGTTGATTTTTTGATCGAGCCGGTCGAGCTTATGCTTTCATGATGCCATTTCGACATTGGATTCCTAGTCATTGATTTTGTACCATTGGTGAAGCTGCAATGTGGAAGCAATATGATTTTATAGGGTCGAGGGTGGATGTTGATCATGTGATGAGGATCCTTCCCTTCTATAAAACTCGAGGAGGATTTTTTTTTAATCTGGAGGGGAAAAATGCAGGCCTAAATTTGGGCTAGGATCTAGTTACAATGGCTTGATTATAAGGCCCAAAGGTGGGGGTCTAATGGGGGTGTACAAAAATTGGTATTTAATTAGTAGTGGGCCCCATGCTTTAGTGATATGTGTAGTTACTAATCTTCTTTTAGTCTTAGTAGTGGATAAGAGTTTGTTTCTTATTTCATCTTAGCTTCCTTACTAGTTTTTTTAAGAGTTTTGTTAGTTAGGAATTGTTTCTTTATTTTGCTATTGATAAAGTTGTCTAGGTGGTCTAGAATAAGAATTATAAATTCCAGCCTTTATGTTTAGTTTCCTTATTAGATTAAGTTGTTTAGTGGTTACTCTTATTGCTTTCTACATATGGGAGTTTCTTTATTTTATCTTCTCTTTTATTTGTTTTCCTGTTGGATAAGTTTTGGTTTTTATAAATATCATGTAAGGGTTAACAGCCCTCAATATTGATAATGGAATGATAAAGTTTAGTTTGCTGTTTTGAGATTGTGTCTCCTCTCTCCTCTCCCTCCCCTCCCCCCTGAACGATCTCCTCTCTTCCCTGCCTTTTCTTTTTTTTATTTTTTTCTCCCAAGTTACTATTCCCGGGTACTGTCAGTCCTCCCTTATCTCCTCTTTCTTATTCTCTTAGACCCACAACAGCAGATCTATCTCTCTCATCTGCATCACAGGTGATTAAGAAAAGGGGATTGAGGTTTAATCCGGTGATTAAAACCCAACGTGACTGTAGGGAATTGAACTATGCTATAACCTGAAAACTTGACACAGCCCTTCTAGTTTAAACATAACAATATAGCAGAACTTGCAGAGAACAGATTGCTAAAATTTATTAGCAGAACAAGAATCTTCTGACTTGTAACAGATTGTGTAAACAGAGGTAACTAGAGCAGGTTGCGGAATCAGAAAAAGATGTCCACCCAAGACAATGGAGGAATCCACCTTAGATTAGAGGAAATCCATCCTTGAACCAATAGCCACGAGTTCATGTTAGGATACAAAGCTGTCATAAAATTCCTGGTTCCCTTTAGGCTTACATGTTTTGCCTTTTGTATTCATAAAATTCCTAGTGCTTTTTAGCCTTACATTGATCTCTATACATGGCTAAAAAGTCCTAAGCCTAATCGTTACAAGGTAAGAACTTACTGATTCCAGAAAATAGGGATTTCATTGCTAATTTGTCTCAAAAGTTCAACTAAACAAAAATAAAAAATTAGAGAAAATTACTCATACCTTCCTTGGACTATGCCCTAATTCCAACCCCTACCCTAAAGTTTCAGAAAATTTTGTGTACTACCCCTAATTTCAAAACCTTGTTATAGACAGTCCCAGTCTGTTAGCTAATTTTTTTTAGTTGATGACATCATCTCGTCCTCAAACTTGTAAGGACAAAAATACCCTTAATGGGACAGTGAAGTGTCTTGCATTTACTTTTGTGCATGCTAACTGCTTTTGAGCGGTTAGGTGATCTCTCTCGAGTGATATTGTGACTCTGGGAGCACGGTCGAAACCGTGGCTTGTGCTGGGTAACTTTAATGCCTGCTTGTATAATCATGAGAAGGTGGGCTTAACTTGGGAGCAGCTGTGGATTTCCCAGCGATGATTGATGCTATTCAATTAGTTTCTCTCCCCTCCAAGGGGCAGAAATTTAATTGGACTAATAATCGTCTTATGGGTAATGTCTGTGCAGTTTTGGAATTGGGTGGCATTCCCTTACTATGTATTATCACAAAAGTTGTGGAGATTGAAGGGGCTGCTTCGGGGTTGGTCTCGGGTGGGGTTCCCAAGGATTGAGGAGGTGGCTCGTACTAAATTTGCTGTTGAGAACATCCAAGAAACAATTGAAACAGTGGGTTTAAATGACTCTTTTTGGATTGGAAAAGGATGCTAAATTTGAGCACACCAAGGCTCTGGATCTACATGAAAAACTATGGGCTGAGAAAGCAAGGGCTCAATGGCTTAAGAATGGAGACCAGAACTACGGTTGTCAAGCCGAAGCGAGACGTTGGAGGCTTGACGGAAGTCTAAGGCCACCAAGGCACCCGCCTAGGCGACCAAGGCAGCCTAATTTCCAAGGCTCCACCAAAGCACTTGGACGCCTAGGCGATGCCTAGGTGCCTAGGCGATGCCTTGACAACTAGGACCAGAACTCTAGATACTTTCATATGTATGCGAAAGCCAGGAAGGCAAAAGGAGTGATCTGGTTGATTCGGCAGGATGATGGGCGGGTCCGTTCTGATCAGGTGCAGATGGGTGTACATCCTTCTATGAGGATTTTCACAAGGGGGCTGTTGTGATGGTACATGATTATTTGCCGGATTGCTTACCTTTCTTGGTTTTCATTGCTGAGAATGAATTGATGGATGTTGTTCCTTCGGATCAGGAGATTCGGACGGTGGTGTTCGATCTTAATGCAGCCAGTGCGCCAGGGCCTGATGGCTTCCCTGGTCATTTCTTCTAGTATTTTTGGGAGACTGTTGGGAGTGATGTGTGTGTAGTAGAAATTTTTTTTTAAGCAGTCATGCCTCGGGGAATCAACAATAATATCATTACTTTGATTCCGTAGTTGGAGGGTGTTGTGAAGTTGGGTCAGTTTTGCTCACTTTGTGTTGGAAATTCCATATTCAAAATTATTCCCAAAATATTGGCTTATCGGCTGGGTTTCTTTTTAGGAAACCTGATTTCAAATGAACAAGGGGCTTTTCTAAAGGGGTGGCTTATTTCCAATAACATTTGTATGGTGTCAGAACTTGCGACATTGATGACTCAGAAGGTGAGAGGAGGTAATATTGCACTTAAGCTGGACATTTAGAAAGCTTATGATACCCTTTTTGTTGTTCTAAGGCGGTTTGGGTTCTCAGAGAAGATGGTGGCTCGTGTTGAGATACTTCTTTCTTCGGCTAGCCTGTCAGTCTTAGTTAATGGTGTGCCAGTTGGCTTCTTTGGTGTGGGTAAAGGTCTCAGACAGGGAGATCCATTATTGCCTCTTCTCTTGATTCTGGCAGAGGAAGTGCTATGTCGTGGGTTGCAGCTTTTGAGGTCTATTGTGGTTCTATCGCCTTTGTGGAGTTCAAGGGAGGTGGAGTGATGCAATGTTTAGGGTTTACAATCAATCTACACCCTTAACCTTGCGATATGATCTTTTACAACCAGTCCCAATTAAAACTCAGTTAAAACTAGGAAACCAGAATTAGAAAACTTATCTTTGAGAGCAATCGAACTGTTGGTTGACAATGAAACTTGGAGGGATTGTAGTTTAGGATGTGTACTTGCAACCATATCTGAATTTGAGGTCAATCCAACCTTTGGTTGCGTAGTTATGATTTTTCCAAAATCGTCTATCACCTAGTGACGGGTTCTGATAATCAACAGTGTCGACAAATCTTCAAACTCAGCAACTGATAGGATCTTTGGAGGGGAAACACTTCCACAATCACCAGGGAACAATAGGGAAGATAGAAGGAGAGATTGGAAGAGAATAAGGGGAAGGGGTTGGTTGAGTCTCTCAACCTGGAGACTCAACCAGAAACGCAAGAGCAGTTTCTGTATTTTCAAGTCTACTTTTCTCTCATCCTTTATTCATATATATAGAGGCTAATGTTTACAAGCTATGGATAGTCCAAAATAGAAAAGGAATATGAAACTTATGAAAAGTCCAAACAGAAAAGGATTAGGAAACTTATCCAAAATAGAACAGAAAAGGATTAGGAAATTTATCCAAAACAAAAAAGGATTAGGAAACTTTCTTAACAGACTATAGAAAATTTCCAACATAAACTAAACTACTTAACTATTCCTTTTCATAATTATAGGCTATCACCTAATTTAGGAAACAAACCAAACTAACTTATGTAAAAGAGACATAAATCCAAAATAACTATAAATGATATAATCTGTTGTGGTTTGGTCCAGTTGCAATTTGGTCCAACTGAGCCAAATCAGTTTGGCTGCTTGCGGTTAGGCTCGGAGGCTTGGCTTGGCAGCTTGGCTTAGGCCTCGTTTAGCTTCCTTTATTTCTTCTAGAGTGTACTTGTACTGCATAATGGAGGTTCCTACCCACTTATGATTTGCAGACGATATATTCATCTTTATGAACGCAGGCTTCTGTGGTGTTAAGAGGCTTTTAGAGGTTCCTTGATGCCTATCAGGAGTTCTTCGGTCAGCATCTCAATCTTTTGAAGAAGAGAAATATCTGTTTTGGATATGTCAGTACAGGTTGAAAACACAGGTTATTATCGACGTTGGGATTCTTTGAGTGGGTTTTCTCAATGAAATACCTAGGAGTTGAGATTTTTAAGGGCTGAGTGAAAGGGAGTATTTGCTGCCTTTGTTAGATAACTTCAAGCGGAAATTTGTGTTGAAGGACTGGCTCTTATTTTTGGCTGGAAGGATGGAGTTGGTTAATCTGTTATGTCAAGTGTTCAGGTCCAAAATTTTTCTGTTTACTGGTGGCCAGCTGCTTGGTAAAAATAACTGAAGGGTGGATGAGAAACTTTATCTGGTGTGGGGATCTAGATAAAACGGAAAACTATCGTTGTTAAATGGTCTCAGATGTGTCTTCCAAAGGACGAAGGGGGTTTCGATATTCGAAGGATGGGAGATGTAAACCAGGTGCTATTGACTAAGCAGGTATGGAATATCTGATTTTTGAATTCATATTTTGCTGGATACGCTCGTGGTCACTACTTGCGTGGGGATGGATCTTTCCATTCAAGTATTCCAGAGTCGGCAGTTTGGCTCGGAGTGAAGAGACTGTGGGATTGGGTTTCTTCTCACTGCCGCCGCATATTGGTGATGGGACTCAAATAGATATTTGGCGTGATCGCTGGCTTGGGGTTTTTATTCTATTGAGGAGGCATCTGGCTTGGGTTCTGAATTTTTCGCTGGTCTTAACTCAAGTGTGTCATCTTTTATTCATGCTGCTGGTGGTCTTTTCCAAGGGTTTCAAAACCTGTCTTGCTGAATTTCTTTGAGCGATCGAAGGCTATTCCTCTTGTTCATGGAGAGTCGGATGCTGTTGTGTGGGACAGATCTAAAAGTGATGCATTTTCTGTTACATCGACTTGAAATTTGTTGCGAGTGCGTAGGCCTTCTCCTCCTTGGGTGCGCTTTGTGTAGGCTAAGGCCCTTCGCCTTTGTATCACGTTCTTTGGTTGGCGATGGTACTTAGGCAGCCTTTCTACAGATGAAAAGATCTCTTCTTGTCAAGATGCTTCTTATGCTACCATGATGTCGAATCTTTCCATCATATTTTTTTGCACTGTGAATTGGCAATAGCGGTTTGGAGGAGGTTCCTGAATCGTTTTAAGATGGTGTGGAGTGGATTTAACAGTGTGGAATTACTTATTTTTTTGGTGGAAGTGTAAGGCTCGGGTTCTTCGGCTGAAAAAGATATGGGAACCATGTTTGTTCTATAGTTTAGGATACAAGCATGGTCCCATGTTTGTTCTATAGTTTTGTTTGCTTGATTTATAATGTAACACATTAGATGCTCTAAATTTTTGGCAATCACGACGTCTAAGGCTTATTTTCAAAAAAATAAAAAAGGTAGGACAAGAAATTATGAACTAAAACATGGTAGTGTGATGCACAGGTGAAAAATGTGAGGTTGGGTTTTTTTATTTATTTTTGTTGTGCTTTAGATAACAAATGCTTCAGTGTAAGAGAAAATGGATGAAGGATGACTTTATGATACTATCTTTCAATCGTTATAAATGAATAGCCTTGATCATTTCTCTTTTCTAGGAAAGATAGTAGACAAGGGTGTCTCCTTTTGACTTTCCTTAACTGTTAGGTCATTGTTAGCAGATTCTGCAGCTGAACACCTCAACATCTTTAGGGGTCTATCAATTTGGATCCACTAGATTTCCCTGTTTGCAATTTGCTTGAAAACCTGCTTTTCAGGAATTAAATATTCATTTACATCAGAGGCACCCTAAGTTGGTTTTTAGGATTTATGACTTAAAGAAATATAGAATTGCTCACATTAGGCGGGTGAAAGTATGTACAAACTTCATTAAATTTTGGGTGAGATCCCTATTTTTGACCAACCACTGAGGCCGTTCTTTGTGCCTATTTAAGCCATCATTTATGAGGAATTAAGAGACACTATGCACTCACATTAAGATAACTTTCTTGAGCTCCAAATTGCAACAAGCAATCAAATACTCACCCAATAGAAGTTTGGAAGAGCTTAGGAATGTATGGAGTATCTTGGCTAACTAAACTGTTCAATAAAATTATGAGCTCAAAGAAAATGCCAGATGAATGGAGGAGAAGCATTGTGGTTCCAATTTGTAAAAACAAAGGTGATATTCAGAGCTGCAATAACTATAGAGGCATAAAACTTATGTGTCGTACTTTGAAATTATGGGAGAGAGTTATTAAAATTCGCATGAGAAAAGAAACTACTATTATGGAGAACCAGTTTGGTTTTATGCTAGGTAGATCCATGACAAAAGCTATATACTTGCTTAGGATACTCATGGAAAGATGTAGAGAAGGCAAGAAATACCTCCGTTTGGTTTTTATTGATCTAGAAAAAGCTTATGACAGAGTTTCTAAAGAGTTAATCTGGCATGTAGTAGAGAAGGGAAGTGTTTCAAGCAAATATATGAGCATAGTTAAGGATATGTATTATAATGTGGTGATTAGTGTGAAAACTATGGGGGGTCAAGGCAGTGAATTCCCAATCACAATGGGACCATAGTTCGAAATCTCGGTTGTCGAGGGTGTCTTGACCCTTGAGAAAACCGAGATTATCGAGTTCTCGACCGAGATCTCGGTGAGAACCTGCCGAATCTCCCAGAGGGTAAAAATGGGAGTTTCGATAGGTTTTTTTTTTATGGTTTAAGCCATTTTTTGCTGTTTTAAGTCCATTTTAGAGCCATTTTAAGGCTATATATTGCAGGAAAATACTTATTCAATATATATAAACACATTTGAAGCGTAAAAAGTAATTACATTATCAAAAAATCATACATTCATAAATCATAAATCCCACAAAATAACATAATTTACAAGTACTCATTATATGAAAGACTTAAATACTCAAAATGAAATAATGCATTTCCATTAGTCTATCCCAATGTCTAATCATATCTAGAGTGGCATGCAGGTTCCATCTGATCAGATTGACTTTGCTGAAGAAAATATATCTCGGTCTGATAAACAAAATCCTGCCACGACATCCTTCGGCTATAGAAGGTCTGGTAGTCTTTCACATATTTCTCATACACATGATTCGGGAAGTTTCTAAAGATACTCAACCTTGGATATAATTCACTATAATGTGAAGTAAAGTGAGCATATATTGGTTGGTGTGGGGGCGTGGTTCTTTGCAAATTTGGGACTGAAAAGAGACTGTCCACAAAGTTTGAGCCAGTCTGTGATGTAGCATTACTAGTATCAGCGGAATAATCATATGCACTTCCCATCATGCGGTCATCATCACCGGAATAAGAATCGTACGCCGTAGTGGTGCCAAATCCATGAGCACTCCACTGCCCCTGCTCCTGTCCACTGCTACCCTCAATGCTCAGTCCTCCAAAACTTGTAGACATGCTATCAATTTCAACATCAGGCATAATATCAGGATCAGGAACGATGTCAAAGAAATGATCTTCTTCTTCTTCCACTAGTTGCAAAGGGCGTTCCTGTTGACGAGACCTACGTGTATTCCCAGTCATAGGCCGTGATGAAGATGCGCGTCCACCATGATCTGGATCCTGTGTAGCGTGTGTATACTGACTCTCACCGGTCCATCTAATAATGAGTACAGTCGGTCTAGGATCACCACCACCACCCTCATCACCACCACCACCACTACCATCATCACCACTACTATCAGAAGTTGACCAGCCACTTTGATCCATTGTATCATCATTGCCTTCTGAGTCACTACCAGTACCAGCTGGGGGGTCAAACGGTCTAGGCGACTGTGCGTGTACACGATCCTCATCCGAGGACATAAACAGCTCGAGATTAGAACCCATCGGAGCAGACACTGTGGGGTCGGGCATCCCACTAGGCTCATCCATCACTGGAACTGCTCTACTCTCACCCATTCCACATAGGGATCCTCTTCATCTGAAGATAGTTGGAAGACGTCGGCTAGCTCGATCAGTTCTTGTTCATTTCTTTGTTCAAATTTCAAGCATTGTACCCTCAGTCTCATGTTGTAATGGGCGTAGATCAAGTCATTTAGCCGTTGAAAGCCCAATTTATTCTCTCTTTAAATGGATAAGGGAGAAAATACTCTAATTTTGCTCACACCCAGATGTGGAACATGTCTGAGATAGGACTTTGATTGCAATTCTCCTCAACTCAGCTGCATGCTCGCCATACTACAACCACCACTCAGCTGCACAAGATGAAGAATACATTTTAATACACATATTAAATAAGATATTTTACTTGAAAATTTCAATTTTCATAATTCCATTACAGGATCAGTCTTATCTCGTCCAGCCACTGCAGCGGGAGTTCCAAAACTCCCAAGAGCATCTTTGAACGTTTTCATCCACACCCATTTCAAAATTTATAACCATTAGCCATTGTAATATGTGGATATTCAAATAATTCCGCACTTAAACCATACAACTCACCTCTAGATTGACCAGTGCTTGTACAGTATAATCTGGCACCAATTTTGCCACAACATCTTTTACCGCACCGATAAGGTCAGAATTGAGCCCAAGCACATGTGAATATTGCTACTTGGGGTTCAAATAGTATGCTGCAAAATATGAGTCGCTAGATTAAAATAGAGTACCAACTATTAAGTGGAACTAAATTAAAGACATTATTAAATATACTCACCAGTCTTATGCAAAGGGTGCATCAGCTGACTCTCCCATCGATCTTTGATAATCTTCACAAAATGTTTGTTTCCATGTGGAAGCACAGTTTTTATACGGTCCTTCAACATATCCATGGCAGCATATAAATGTGGCATGGTGGGTTGGAATGCTGTATCCACTAATCTCAGCACCTTTACCACTGGCTTAAGAATTTTGACTACATCCTTCAGTGTTCTCCAAAATTCCACTGAAGCTATAGTAGTCTGTGCTTGAACCCCAGTAGGAGAGCTGGACTCCCTCCACCCAAATCAGTCCTCAGAAGCAAACATCGATCTGAGGCCTACCATCTTTGCCTGAAAGCTCTTTAGTTCTATGTAGTTGGTAGCAAATCTAGTAATGTCGGGTCTTACCAAGTCCCCTCCACATTTCTCCCTCAGCAAATTCAAAGAATAGCCATGGTTGTATACAAATGTTGTCACCTGACGTGCTTGTTCAACCATTTGCTTTACTTTTTGGATCTTGCCCATGTCCTTCAACATCAAGTCAATGCAATGGGCAACACATGGAGTCCAAAAAAGGTTATAGTTAGCCATCATCATCTCTCCTGCCTTCTTGTAGTTGCTGCCATTGTCTGTCACAATTTGCACCACATTTGTAGCACTAACTTCATCCATCACTGTCTGTAGCAATCCATAGATGTAGTTAGCATTTTTTGTGTATGCAGATGCATCTACAGACTTCAAGAATGATGTCTTCCCATCACTGTAGACCATGAAGTTGATGGACTTTCTAGTTAGACCAGTCCAACCATCACACATTATAGTGACCCCATATGCACCCCAATTATTCTTTAACCCTTCTATCCATACTTCTAATTCTTTTTTAATTCTTGGGAGATAGACATTCATCACTTCATATGGAGTGGGGGCTTTAACACCAGAACCAGCCTGAGCAACTGCATCAAAGAAAGACTGATAGTATGTGCCACTATTGGCATTTGCTGGGATACTATTATAGACAGACCACCTAGCAAAGGCATCCCCAATAAATTCTTTTGTACCCTTCCAGTTCCACATACTCTTTAATCTCTTCTGTTTGGTGCCAGCCTTTCTAAAAACTGCTGGATCCTGCTGTAGAATCTCTACATAATCCTCATCCCTAGCAGTAGGTGGTGGTACCTGGGGTTGTGCTCTAGTACTTTTTGATCTTCTAAACATAGAAGCCAATCCTCCCTTACTCCGTGTTTGTGGTTCTTCGGGCTGCTGAAATGATCTACTACCACCTGCCCCTAAGGCTCTTTGCCTCAACCTTTCCATTTCCATCTCATGGCTGACTTTACTAGCCATTGTTGCCCGTCTCAGATCTCTGGCTTCTTCCTCAGTCAAACCCCTGGTATCTAGACCATCATCATCTGAACTATCATCATCCAAACCACGCACTGTACCTCAGATTGCTTCCTCAAATTGTTTATTTTTTTCTTTCTCTGCCCTTTTCTGCTAGCCTCCCTTCATCTGTGCAGCTATGGCCCTGGTAATCTCCACAGGAACTATAGCACACTTTGCCATGTCTGTAGAAGTCCCACTCAAGTGTTGCTTAAGTCTGGTAATCCCACCAGACATAAGCTTCTTCCCACAGAATTTGCATTGGGTCTTCTTTCTATCACCGTCAATGGAGGTACAATACTGCCAAGCCATGTCAGTACGACCAACATTACTACCTCCCTCACGAGAACCCGAAGCAGTCATAATATTTAGAACGAGACATTGTTACATAAGATGATAAATAGAGAAATTTAAATCAATAGATTTACATTAATAAAATTTAAAATTGAAGAACATAAAAACATCAAATATGCGAATACAACTCAAAACACATTGAAATTACTTTTCAAAATTTTAAAACTATGTTACAAGAAAATAGAATATTTTTCCTATTTTTTCATAATTATTTAGATATTATTAATAATTTTGGATATTAAATAAAAATAATTTATTTTTTGAAAAATATAATCCGACAACATGAAACCGTAGATTGGTCAATGATGTTCAACATATATTATTTTGAACACATATTTTTTTTACTAATTTTTTATTGCTGAAAAATAGAATTTATTAATAAAAAAGTCATAAAAATAAAAATATGTACAGGAAAAAAAAAACTGAAACCGTGACCGCGTAGATCGGCCAACGATGTTCAACATATATTATTTTGAACACCAGTAGATAAGTATTAATATTTTTTTATTAATTTTTTGTTGTTGGAAAATAGAATTTATTAATAAAAAATTCATTAAAATAAAAATATGTACAGAAAAAAAAACTAAAACTGTGACCGCGTAGATCGGGCAACGGTGTTCAACATATATTATTTTGAAAGTAAACTGATTAATATTTAAGAAATGTATTTTTTATTTTTTTAAACAAAAAATAAAATAAATATATAAATATATATATATACAAAAGAAAAAAAATGAAACCGTGGCGGCGTAGATCGGCCAACGATGTTCATCATATAATATTTTCAACACCATCTAATTAATATTTATCATATATTTTTTTTTAATTTTTAATTGCTGGAAAATATATTTTTTTTAACAGAAAATCAAAATAAAAAATATATATGCAAGAAAATAATTTCGAAAGGATGAGGTTGTAGATCGGCCTAATGACTCACATATATAAATTTCATGATGAATCAACATGTATTGAACATATTCATGTAAAAAAGTAAGTTTTAGGGGAAAAAATCATACCTCGAACCTTAGATTTGCAAAGAATAGGTCAAAATGAGCCTCCAACAACACTTTGATGGAGAGATTTGCAAAGAACAGAGGTTTTCGAACCTTAGATGTAAGGTTGGAGAAGAAGGAATGGAGGAGAAGAAGAAAACAGAAGGAAAATCAGAAGAAAAATGAGTCCCGGTCGAGATCTCGACCGAGACTCTTATATAATAACTTGGACCAGTTTGAAACTGGTCGAGACTGGTTGAGACCTAGTTTCAAACCAAGTTCTCGTCTCGACCCTTTCGAAACTACCGAGAAGGGTCGAGATCGTCGAGTTTTAAAACTATGAATGGGACTACATTAATGATCAACTTTAAGCCTTTATCTGTTTGCTCTCATTATGGATGATTTAACCAGGGACATTTAAGATGAAGTTCCTTGGTGTATGCTTTTTGCCAATGATATTGTTTTGGTGGATGAGACAAAAGCATAGATTAACGTTAAGTTGGAGCTGTGGAGATCCACATTTGAATCAAAGGTTTTTAAGATAAATAGATGAAGATGAAGTATATGGTGTGTAACTTTAGTTATGCAAGGACGAATAATGTGGTGGTGAAAATTCTTGAGAGGGAGATACAACAAAGTGATCATTTTAAGTATCTAGGTTCAATCATAGATAAAGAAGGAGATATAGAGGATGACGTTTTATAGAGGATTAAAATAGGATGGATGAAGTGTAGAGGTGCATTTGGAGTGCTGTGTGATCGGCGTATTCCTTTAAAACTTAAAGGAAAATTTTATAGGACAGTTATTTGACCGACTATGATATATGGAGTGGAACGTTGGGCAATTAAGAAGCATCATATGGATAAACTTATTGTAGCTGAGATGAGGATATTGAGATGGATGTGTGGTAAAAATAAGAAGGATAAGGTACGGAATGATTGTATTAGAGCTGATTTAGGAGTAGTGCTGATACATGATAAATATGAGAAAACCATTTGAGATAGTATGGCCATGTTCAATGGGGGCCGTTAGATGCTCCTGTGCAGATGAGTGATTTGATTCAGATTGAAGGATCTAAAAAAACTAGGGGCAGACCTAAGATGATTCTAGGGGAAGTGGTGAAGACATGTATAGCTTAGGCCTTGCTTCAAATATGACATGGAACAGAGCTGATTGGAGGACAAAAATCTATGAAGCCGATAGCATTTAGTTGGGATAAGGCTTTTTTGTTGTTGTTGTTGTCAAACACTCAACCAAAGAGATAAAAGCTTCAACTCAAGCTTCTATTTTATGATCGCTCAAAGCTCAAACTCAAGCTGAAGCTGAAGCTGATGCTCAAAGCTTGAGGCTCTCCAACACACATCTCTCTTCCACAAAAAAGAGAAGTCTAGCCCCTCAAATTCTGTTGCCACATTCTTGGTTCTAGGGCTGTCAATCGGTTGGTTTTGGTTGGGCCTTAATTGGATCTGCATATCTTGGGCACAACCAATTATGTAATCGTTCGTCAAAGCCAAAACTGAGACCAGTTAATAATTGGTCAGTCGGTTTTGATCTTTAATCGGTTTTGGCTAGTCATCAGTCTTAATCGGTTAGTTTCTTTTTGTTAATCGGTCCTTGACTATTAGGGTTTTGGGTGGGTTGTTATTTGTTCCTTAATCGGTCGGTCTATTTGGTTGGACTGAGACCAACGAATCACTCAAATATTGGACTACCCAAAACTGAAACTGGACTGTTATTAAATAGTTGGTTTTGTTTCGGTCTTATTTGGTTGGGCTTGTCGGGGTGGGCCTGGGTTTGACATCCCCTACCTAGTTCCATTCCCTTATCAAAGGCTCTTTGTGGTCTTGTTGGTCAGCATTGATCACATACACAAGAACAAGAACGGGTGTTACCAGACATTTTAACTGTACTAAGGTAAAAAATGTCTAGTGCCTTGATTAGTACCATATCGCTTGCTCAAGGTAACATCAGTCCATTGGATGATCCTAACCATTTGGTTTGTCACCTTCTCTTTCGTGGTAGGAAATTTTATGTGGTGATAGAGACACATTGGAAGATAATGATGATCTCATCATGCATTCTAGGAATGACCTAGAATATTGTGTGACAAGGGCAAAGCCTGGGTTGGGTTTGGGGAAGAAATTAACTGGAATTAGTCTGCAAGTTTTTCAAGTCATTTCAAATTTGATCTAAATTTGTAGAGGCTCTGCTTGCTTGGAAACATCGACACTACATTCCACTGGTATGACCTAATCTTGCTTTATGTGAACGACAGGCCTAAGGATATATATTTTTGTGGAAGGGTGAGGACAAGCTGTCTTATGTATAATTGTGCAACATTTTTACAGTTTCATATTATATTTAATTAGTTACTTCTCATCATTTATTATTAACAAATTTCTTCTTATCTTGGTAGCCCTTAATGAAGCGCTGAGAGAAGAAGTCCAACGGTTGAAACTGATGACTGGACAAGTCATCCCAAATGGTAGTGCCATGATGGGTTATGGATCTTCCTTCGGAGCTAACCAGCAGTTCTATCCGAACAGCCATGCAATGCACACAATCCTAGCTGCCAACCAGTTTCAACAGCTTCAGATTCATTCTCAGCAGCAGCCACAGCAACAACCACAGCAGTCACTTCGGCAGCAGCAGCAGTCCCTTCAATTTCAACAGCAGCAGCAGGTCCACCCGCAGCAAATCCCACAACAACAAACAGCAGACCTCAGAATGAAAGGTGCTTTGGCCTCTCCAAGCAAGAGAGAGAGCACAATGGATTAAGGGAAAAAATTGCCTGATACTGAGGGATTGGCATCTGTTCAAAATCGCCATTTCTTCTGTTAAGATCTGTGTAGCTTATATTTGTTAGATAGGAATAACTTCCTTTATCTGATAACGGTTGAAACTATTGAAATGATTTTCCATCCAATATCTGTTAGGAAAGGATAAGTTCATCCTTTTACATCCAACATAGAGTAGGGTAGCTGCTTCTTAACCTGGGCATGAATGTGTACCTTTGGTGATGCTGACAACCTGCAATCTGTTTCATAGTCCCTGAAACATAAATTTCTTGTCTGACACTCTTAACTGCAATGTGATTTTTTTATTTTATTTTTATTTATTTATTTTTATTTTTTACGTAGATTTAGTACTGTATTGCAACATAGTTACAGTATGGAGTAGCTGTTGAACCAAGTTCCTCTTTCCTTGTATGGTCAGGACTCGGGACTCTTCACAAAAAACTGCCCCGAAGAAACGGTGAAAATTGCGCAATTCAATTTGGTAGTTTTCTTAATTTATTTATATTTTAAATTCTAACTATTTTTATTCTTCTTTAAAATTCCAGTTTAATTTGTGAAAACTCGCTGTTCCGACGAGCGGCTTTGGGGTACGACAGTCAGTCCTTTTGAAAACTCTTTTTAAGAGTACTGCAGTCAGGTGATATCTCGAGTAACTTTGCATATGCTGAATAATGATAATGATTAGCTTTATCAACATTAAACTGAAAGATGGACACATGCGACGCCGGGTCCATGGGTGATGGATTAGGTGAAATATTGACTAAGAGTTCATGTATGGTGGAAAGATTCTTCGAATGCCTGTTTGCTTTTGTGATGAATCAATTAGGCTGCATCATGTCTTTGTTAAAGATTGTTGGGTATAAATACAATCGACCAATGAATGTGCAACATGTGGACATCTTCAAAGAGCCCTCAAGCTATTGGGGACAAAATCGTCTTTTCACCAAGAGGCTACTCTCAAGGGCACATCCATCATTACTAGACCCCGAACAATACTTGAACAACTTCAAAATGCCATTAGTCGACTTCTACGATGGTACCACAAACCCCGAGTAACCCTTGGACAACTTCATGTCCATGATGTTGCTCCACGGGTACCAAGATGCCATTGTCTGCTAGGTGATCTCTTCAACACTATGAAAAACGGCTAGGATTTGGTTCAACAACCTCCAGCCCAAGCCGGTACATTCATTCATGGAGTTCAGCAGAAATTTCCTCATGCTTCCAAGGCAGTAAAGTCCATAAGAAACTGCTGTGCACCTAATGAATATAAGCACAAGGACGAATCCCTTTGAGATTTTGTCAGTCAGTTCAACATGGAGGTCCTCCAAATAAAGAACATAGAGCCATTGGTGGTTTATATTATGCTGATGGCTGGAATCATGGATGAAGGGTTGCAATTCTCCATGGCGAAGAAGGCGTCAACTCAGCTGACATCAAAGAACTTCTAACTTGTTGTGAGAAGTATGCGACGACAAATGAAGCCCTCCAAGCAAGAAAGGAGGCAAGCACCTCGGACAAATGAAGGGCTGATGATAGAGGCTGAGGACAACAAGGAGATTCCAAGACATAACGTCCGAGGAGAAATGATGCCCCGACAAGAGGAGTGCATAAGCGTTTTGACCACTACACTCTACTCAACCGACCAATGTTCGACATTTTGACATCGCTGATGGGTACCTCGAAAAGTTGGCCAAGTTATCCATGTACCCCAAGCACAGAGATCTGAGCAAGTAATGTCGTTTTGGACCATGGCCATGATACCAATGATTGCAGAAATCTGTAAGAGGAATCGAAGATCTGGTTTGGCGGGGATACTATGGTTAGTATGTCGACTGCAATAGACAAGAGCTCCCCTCCACTCCCCCCCAGGGCAGGTTGAGAAGAGAAGGGGCTCCAGCTAGGGAAAGGAGCTCGGAACCAGACTGAGAGAGAAATCAGCTCAAGAACAACGAAGAAGAGAAAGGCCGGGATCATGAAGATCACCATGACAACAGAAAATCGAGAGAGTGAAGATCATGATAGATAGGTTGTCACACCCCACTTTTGATATATTTACAATTTGGAGTATGATCGGATCGACACAAATTTATTGCGGTCTAACCCAGAACCACATAAACTATGTGAACCTCTACCAACCCCACACCAGTCAAATGAAGTGAAGCATGATTCAGAGTAAATACATTAGCATAAATATTATACTAAGTAAACCGAGTTTCTATTGATACTTAATAAGATAATACTGAAATTTGTTTGTGACTTGTTCTGATCAAACCAAAAACCATAGTGACGTTCATACGATAATCATAAAAATACTTAATCCATAGTTCAAGGCAACTATATATAAAAGTTGAATAAAAGTAAATGCTTTGTCTCACTTCCTTCACTCGAACACGCGAGCATCACATTCACAATCCCCATCATACTCTTTCTCCTCCAGCGTCTTCACACCCAGTTGAGTGAGGTTAGTGACGACAGGAGCGTTCATGTAGTCAGCAACTATTGTACCTGCAACATCATCTAAAAAGAAGGCGTACACAAGGGTAAGCTCTCTAACTTGAGCTTAGTGAAAAACAGACAAGCAAGTAAGCAATAATGCATGATAGTTTATTACACACAACAGTGGTCTGGTATAATGTATGCCATTGCTAAGGTAAGGCCTGGTCACACTCATCGAAGCTGACCATAACCTCCATGCATAGCAGAGAATGGACACTCGCCAGCCTGCACCGATAACCCTGGTCAAGCCACACGTCTCCTATATGGATAGTGATAGAGCAGAGGTCTAGCCAGTGATGCTCCAACGAACACTACCACCACCTTTCCCTCATCCTCCATCCATACCAACACCTAACCTCCTATTGGCCAGAGTCGCATACATGGGATAATGCCACTAACCAATCCTACATGTCATCCTATGAACCCCCTCGATACTCTAACAAAAGCCTGGCCGTCCGTCATCCCCACTAGATGTTGTCAAATCGTTAGGATACGAGGTAGCCCATGGAAAATTTTGCACAGTGAGTTTGATCCAACGGCCCTCGATCATTTCACAATTTCTCACACAAGCATCAATCATCATACAATCACAAGATTCAATATATTAATGCAATTCATAGAAAGTACAGATATTGGATGACATGTTATTCAATCATTATGCAGCACAGATAGGCAAGTGATTAGAAACACACCAAAATAAGTCAGGGGTTCTGTCCCTCACCTGATGTACGGTTCGTTCTACAATTTGCACCACATGAGTTGATCTTGCGTATGCACATGACACCTAATGTGTAAGTGATATTATCAGTTAATTGTTGAATTGAAATATCAAATACAGGGCATTTTTGGGGTACCCGGTCGCAGCTCCGGTTGCAACAGTAGTGCAACCAGTGTTGCCTCCAGTTCCCCCCCCTGGGGTCTTCTGTTTCCATCCGGTTGCAACTCTGGTTGTAACAGTTGCATGACCGGTGCTGCTTCCTGTTACTTATCGAGGCTTACTGAATGTAACCAATCACAGATTCAGTTGCAACCGTCATGCGACTGATATTGCGATCGGACCATCTTAGAGGGGTTGGTCTTGAGACTTGGTCTTCCAAGAGGCACGGGTTTTGCCTCTAGAACTCCCTCCGGACTTGATTCTGGACTTCTACTATGGAAGTCACTTGGCAGATCTTCTAGTTGGAGTTTCGACAATGAGTTCCAACTCTATCCTATGGCTTAGTGGGGTTGGTTGGGATACACCTCCTAGGCCTAGGGATCACTATCTTGTACTTATTCATGGCTGGGCTCGAGGTTTATCCTGAACTGACTTCGAGAGAGTTTTCCCTTAAACAGGATGAGGTTACCATGCTCAGCCATTAATGGAGAGCGAAATCTTGACAGGAATAGAGGTTTAAGGCCTCCCTAACTGGATTCGACTATCACTAGCGACCTACTGCAATGTGTAACAAACTTACTGTCGATATATTCGGGCAGATATGTGGGCGGAGCTGGTGATTCTCTCATGTATCCTTCTTACATTTCTTCACCTTTTTCCTCTAACCCTCCTTCCTTGTGAGAAAGCGTCTGAACTTTTGGACTGAGTGTGTAATCTCCAGAGAGAGACTTTGGGGAGACTTTGTCTAGTTGGAGTCTCTTTCTCAAGGTAGAACTCCTTTGGGATGTGGGAGACTAAGGGAAGTTTGCTAAGTGGCAAAACTAAGAGATGGGAAAGGGGTTCCACTCCTTCAACCTATTTTAAGTAGTTGGAATGAGATGGGACCCATTAGTTTTTACTCATGGGTCCAGGGAATATTCCTTTTCAACAAGAATTTGAATTTTTGATGAGCATCAATTCATGGGCAGGCTTCTTAGCTTGTTTGGTTGCTGTATCCGATCTCACCAGGTCAGGGATCTTCCGACCAGTAGTTGTGACCGGTAACCTATTTGGTTACAACCAATTACTATCACAAAAATGGTTTAGAACGTTTAGTACCTGGTCCTTAAGTTGCCATAGTATCAGTTCCATCAACGGTAGAAAACCCTGGCACAGGAAGAAAACCAAGTTAGACCAGATTTTCTGGGTGCTGGTTTTACAACTCACCTCTTAAAAGAATTCCGTCTCCAAAATTTACTTACTCGAGGATTCAAATAAATGGGTATATCTCTTCTTCATCGATTTCTCTTTCTCCCAAGATAAGTTTTCTAGGTGCTAGTTCTTCAACATCACCTTGACGTAATGGACGTCTTGATTTCTTAGGTGCTGATCCTTCATGTCCAAAATCTACTGGGGTTAGAGTTCGAAGGTTAGGTCTATGTTTAGCTGAGGAGGATTTTCTTCCAATATGTGAGACGGGTCCAATACATATTTTTTTTAACATTGAGACATGGAACACGTTGTGCACTCCCAATAGAGAGGGTGGCAGTGCTAATTGATACACCGCTGCTCCACATCTCTTTATGATTTCGTATGGTCCTACATACCTAAGGCTTAACTTCCATTTATTGCCAAAGCGCTTCAGTCCTCTCAAATGTGAGATCTTTAGAAACACCTTACCCCCTACAGTAAATTCTATGTCCTTCCTCCTCACGTTGGAATAGCTTTTCTGGCGAGTTTGTACTGCTTTGATTCTTTCTCTTATCAGGTCTACTTCTTGACAAGTTTCTTGGACAAAGTCTGGCCCAACAATTCTTCTTTCACCAACTTCTTCCCAATACAGTGGTGTTCAGCACCTCCTTCCATATGGGGCTTTGTATGGAGCCATGCCTATAGTGACTTGGTAGCTATTGTTATAAGCGAACTCCAACAGGGGTAGTTTCTCATCCCATGCTCCTTTGAAGTCAATGGCATAGGCGTGGAACATGTCTTCTAAGATTTGGATTGTCTTTTTCGATTGGCCATCGGTTTGTGGATGGAAGGCTGTACTAAACTTCAGCTTGGTGCCCATCGCATGTTGTAGGCCCTCCCAAAACTTGGAATTGAACCTAGGGTCTCTATCTGACACTATGCTTCGGGACACACCGCGTAGACGAACTATGTGATTCATATACAACCAAGCCAGTTTATCCATGGTATATTGTGGTCTTATAACTATCAACCTTGCTGTCATTGTCAGTCTATTAATGATTATCCAAATAGCATCCATGTCACAACCCATTCTAGGGAATTGGGCGTGATATCCAAGTCATCCAAGAGACAACCAGAATCTTCCAGTGATAGACAACCAGAATGATTTACCAACAAACCCCACAGTCTACACACACAATATCCGTCATAAACAACAGTAGATAATAATAATAATTATAGCAAAATATCAGAGATGCAGCGGAATCATAATAGAAAATTAGATGCCAATTAATAATACTTAAAATACCATAAGTCTGTTATCCATTACATTTGTTCCATAATATTCAGAGTACCAAATACATCCCATAATACATGACCAAAGTAAATCCAAATAGGTTCCTGTGGATAGACCAAGCCATCATCTATCCATAGATAGCAAAATCAACAGAATCAAGAGCTCACTTAGGTCCCGTAGATACAACCTACAGGTGCAACCCTTGACATGATCATAGAGAGGAACCCCACCAAGTAAAGCAGTCTCAGCATCGGCAGGATCCATATCTGCATTGACAGTAGCGGTACCTGCAAACAAAACTAAAAAAAGATTTGATATCGAGGGGTGAGCTCATATCCTAGCTCAGTGAGGAATCAGGTTTCCAATATAATCCTAGAAAATAATTTATGAATGTAGTATAGAAGCAAATAAATAAGCAATTATGAGTGTCATACAAGTGTATATGTAATTCATGGTTGATTTGTACCCTAGCAAGGATCTTGCCCCGTACCCCACCACATGAGCTTTGCCCCGTATCCCACCACCTGAGCAATTGCCCCATACCCCACCGCCTGAGCTGTGCCCCGTACCCCACCACCTGAGCATATACACCCATATCCCACCGCTTGGATTGTATTTCCCTTGTTAAAGCACAAATCACTTGACCAAATTGATCCATGATGCATGAGCATGTTATTAATGGGTTACACCCCAGCAGAGATCTCCGTTCCACTCCCATGGATTGACCATGTCCCCACTAAGGTGCAATCGAACATATGGCCATGTATCGTACTCCCATACGTTACATGATCATATACCCCACACACAATTGTAACCACATCATTCAATCAATAATTGTGGCATGTGCACATAATAATCAAAACTATACTCTAGCAGGAATCCCCATTCCACTCCCATGGACTGATCGTGTCCCCAATAGAGTATAGAGTGCCAACATGACACGTGTATTGTATTCCCATACTCTATACACCCATCATACATGGTCTTATCCATAATTACACCCAACAGAGGACCCAAACTTTCCACTCCCATGGTTCATTGTGCCTCTATTAAGGTACAACCACTTCCAACGTGATTCATGAGGTCGCTCGTTACATGAATCATCATACATGGGTGGTATCCCAATGGAGAGCCCTGGATCCCCACTCCCATGGTTCACCGCGTCTCCACTAGGATACAGGCACACCAATATGGTACGCATGCCCGTACTCCTATAGTCACACGCACCATCATATATGGATATGGACACAACTACACGTCAACCACCACACCTTGCAGAGAACCCCGGATCCCCACTCCCATGGTTCGTCATGTCTCTACTAAGGTAACAACAACCAACAACATACATAGTTATAGTTATATGCAAATGCATGAAGACATGTTATAAAAGAAAAACATTCATAACAACTGTCAAACACATGCTCAAACTCTATGTGAACCAACCTCTCACTTGTTCACACCAGAGGCACTGCTAAACCTTGAAGCCAGCAGAAGGCTCTGTCTACTAGCCATGGTATTTTACCTAATTGATTAGATAAATTGATTAAGTTGGTGAAAATCTCTTTTAAACCAGCATAGACAAGTCTTAATTGTCCATGCACAGGTCCCAAGGTAGGCTAGGGACCAAAAGGTAGGTTTGTCTAAGCATTCCTAGGCTTATAAATCAATATTATCTGAATCGACAGAAGGAACCGATTATGCGTTCCATCGGTACGTGATGTTGGTTAACACTTAATCAATTCCATCACATATAGAACTGGAAGAGTGATCATATGAATGGTCATCCGGTTGGTCATCTATTTCATATACTGTATACAATATCAGGGTTCCAGTATGTTTTTTAAAAGCTAGGCCGGATGATCGGTCATTCGATAGTGGCTCCGCTTGGGATTAAGCCTATGCAGAGGCACGACCAGCGGTACCTCGTACATATTGGTGTGACGTACCTACAGGTCGTGCTTTCCGTATTGTGATACCAGTTAAGGTAACAACGGATATCCTTGGTCTGACATGTTTAGATATTTTACCCTGTCGGTAGACTGGTTGTGAGTCAATCGGTATTAGGGCCATTACCAATTTACCGGTTCGTGCTACCGGTTACAATCTAGTTGCCAGAAACGAACTAGAGAGGGTTTTCCTCATTGGGGAAGTTTTCTCCCACCATGGTTTCCTTTACTTTAAATGGTGGGAAACTACTATCCATCATTATTAAAGACAATGGAGGTCATTCAGACCCCAATGTCATCTCCACTCATGGAGAGTGTCACACCCCAATTTCGCACTATTCAGAATGGTGTGATGAACCGCTAATAAACCAACGGTTCAACCAGGATCTCGAATAGATTGTGTCCGTTTGCTTAAACCATACACATCCACAACCAAAAATCAGAATAAATACACAATAGCGGAAGTCTTTAATATTAAATGAAATGAGAGTCTAGCTATGATAAAGTAAATAAATTATCCAATTATCTCCCAAAAGGACTAAGACATAATTTAAAATAATTAAATCAATTACATTGTTTGTATAACTTAAACCAAATCTAATAAAAAAACATAGGAGTTGCACTCGCATGATGAATCACGCGACTCCATCATCAATTCTGCCTCTATTATATGAATGCCCGTATGTTGGGGCATTCATATAATCTTCCACTATCGTACCTGCATCATCAATTAAAAATATTTGAATTCGAAAAGGGTGAGTACACATCACGGCTCAGTGAGCAAACAAAATAATGCAATAAACATATGCATGCATTCAATTCAAATCTTTGGTCTGGTTCATAAGCTTGCAAGGTGCAATAGAAAGGATAGGTGGCCGCCGCACCTCTATACACAAGTGTGTGAAGCCGCCCAATGGACCAAACACCATTGTCGTCCCACATGCACCCACCATGGAATAGGGATAGAGCTAAAGTGCTTAGGACCGCACCGCATCACACTTCCCCTGATGCCCTACCCATACCAACACGTAAGCCCCTGCTGGCGAGGGCTTACAAACTGGACTCACAACTAACCAATCCTAATGTCAAACAGTGTATCCAAGGCCTCACCCTAGCATCCCTCAATACGTCCATAGAGATAGAGCTAAGGCTCCCCGGTAGAGTTAGAGACTACACGGTCTGAGACCACCTCCCCTGATGCCCTACGATGTAATAGTTCTGCTAAGGTAATGGCGATACGACGATGTTAGTGGATAAGACTTGAGTAGAGATAGAGCTAGAGTCTGGTGACCAGGATGAACCACAGTGTCATGTCCTCCCCCTGATGCACCACTCGCATCAAGTATACTAACCACACACATACATTCACATGCCAATTCCTAGCATCATCATCATCATCATGTTATAATAGACGAAATTACATATGCATGAACAGTAATAACAGGAATAGTGGATGACATATGATATGCACATTACAATCATACAAGCATAGAATCATTGATGGTATTGGACTCAATAAATGAAAATAGTTTATTATTAGCCAATTAGTTTAGGTCTTGTTCCCTCACCTTTGATTGAGCGTAGATCCTCGTTCAAGCTTGATGAATCACTTTTAAATTACTAGAAATACCTAACAAGTTGATAGATTTTAATTAGAATTAATTCCGTTAAATTTAGACTAACAAAAACTGTAGGGTCGCAGGTAGGATAGCACCTAGGGTAGCAGTTTCTGCGACCCGAGGGTGTAGGGTCGTAGGTGGGGTCGGATACCATTCGACCCTATGTGCGACCACACCCTCCCTGGGACTTCCCGAGGGCATGTGGTCGATCATATGGTCTTGTTGGGTCGGATATCATTCGACCCTACGTGCGACCACACGTGTTCTGAGTCGACATTTCATTCTAAAGTTCATCCCTTCATGTTAGGATCCTTTGGCTTTCTTTCATGGTCCATTCTATGATTATTCTATGGCTCAAAACTACAATTTATACACCATTCATTATCCATAACGATTTTCTCCATGGAATCTCTTGGAATTTGTCCATGGACGGATGATTTGGGTTTCTCCTAATCTTATGTTCTTCATAACTATTCTAGGCTCTCTTATACAGGTAAGGAATTAGGTTCATACCTTAATTCAGAGGTTTCTCTGAACTTCCTCCTCTTCCTTAGTCTTCTTCTTCAAGTATCCTTCTTTTCTTCTCTTCCTTATCTTTTTCTCACTTTTAATTAGGGTTCTAAAGGAGTGAAAGAGACTAAGGGACGTCTTATTTATAGAGGAAAACCCTCCATAATAAGTCCCAATGAGTATAGGAAAGATTCCCTTTGAATTAGGAAGGTTTCCTAATTTTTGATTTCTGTCTGTCATCGTAGGGTCGGACGTAGGGTCACAGAATCCGTTGACCCTACGCCTTCTTAGTAATGCGACCCCACGACTAAAAAGTCATGGGTTGGACTCTTTTGAGGTGGGGTCGACCATACCTGTTTAGGCATGCGACCCTACCCTCATATTTGATTGTTTTTGGGTTAGACTTCATACCTGGTCTTGTGGTTTCTTCACGCACTTGGTCCACTTGGCTCGACCATGATAGGTAGACCTGGTACAAGGTGGTAAGATCGGTTAGTTCAATACGGGTCTTACAACTCCCCCCCTCTTATTAAAAATTTCATCGTCAAAATTTGCACATACCTTCCGAGTCGAAAAGGTGAGGATATTGCTTTCGCATAGCATTCTCTTCTTCCCATGTAATCTCTTCTATATCTCGGCTCCTCCAGGTGACTTTAACATAGTATATGTCATGGTTACGTAGACGTTGAACCTTTCGGCTAGTGATTTCAGTTGGTGCTACTTCGAATGTCAAATCATCAGTTAGATCTGGTGGATCTGCTGTCAAAACGTGTGTTGGATCTCTGACATACTTCTTCAATAATGAGATATGAAATACATCACGCACACTTGACATAGATGGTGGTAGTACTAACTGATAAGTCACTTTTCCATGTTTAGCTAGAATCTCATATGGCCCGACATATCTCGGACTTAGCTTCCCTTTTTGCCCGAATCGTTTTAAACCCCGCATAGGTGATACTTTCAAAAATACCTTAACACCTACAACAAAGTCAAGGCTCGACGTCGAGTATCCGCATACTGTTTCTGACGATTCTGAGCTGTTCTAACTCTTTCCTTGATAATGTTGACTACTCGACAAGTCTCTTCAACAAACTCTGGTCCAACGATGCTATGTTCTCCAACTTCATTCCAAAACAGAGGAGTTCGACACTTCCTACCATACAGTGCTTCATAGGGTGACATTTGTATAGTAGCCTGATAGCTGTTGTTATAGGCGAACTCAATCAATGGTAGTTTCTCGTCCCATGAGCCTTTAAAATCAATAATACAGGCTCGAAGCATGTCTTCTAAAATCTGAATAGTACGCTCCGACTGTCCGTCTGTCTGAGGATGGAACACGGTACTGAACTTCAATGTTGTACCCATAGCCTTTTGCAATCCTTCTTAAAACTTTGAAGTAAATCCTGGGTCTCTATCGGACACAATGCTTTCAGGTAGACCATGTAATCTGACAATGTTATCCACATATAGCTTGGCTAACCTCTCCAGGGTATACTACTGTCGTATAGCTATAAAGGGAGCTGTCTTAGTCAGATGATTTACAATCACCTAGACCGCGTCAACTACTCGAGGAGTCAATGGTAACCCGGTGACGAAGTCCATAATGATGCAGTCCCATTTCCATGCTGATTCTGGTAGCAGCTGCAATAATCCTGCAGGTCTTTGCTGTTCAGCCTTTACCCTCTGACAATTTAGGCATTGAGACACGAATTTAGCTACATCTGCTTTCATTCCTCTCCACCAATATAATTTCTTCGAATCATGATACATCTTTGTACTTCTAGGATGTACCGAATAAGCGGTGTTGTGAGCTTCCTTCATTAGTCTGTGTCTAATGTCCAAGTTTTCCATTTCAGGAACACATACTCTGTACTTCAGTACCTTTTCAACGTCCAAGGTGACCTCAGGAATAGTTCTACCTTTTTCGATGTCTTCTTGTACCGTTCTCAGATAAAGGTCTGATGTAAGAGCGGCTTTCACTTCATCTATTATATTAGGTACAATCTTCAATGTGGCAAACATATTTGAAAACTGATGAATAAACCCTTGGTTGGTTGATCCACTCGGTACATCTATCACGAACTGCTCATTACCATAATTGAATACTTTTCCTGTAGTACACCTTGCTGCAGTCGTGTTAATCTCTCCCTGCGATTTTATCATTGCTTTTCTGCTTAGAGCATCAGCAACTACATTAGCCTTTCCTGGATGATACTGGATATCGCAATCATAATCCTTCAATAATTCCAGCCATCTTTTTTGTCTCATGTTCAACTCCTTCTGATTAAAAAGATAAGTGAGATTCTTATGATCTGATTTAATCTGAAATTTCTCTCCATACAAATAATGTCTCCATATCTTGATAGCATGTACTACTGTCGCTAATTCCAAGTCATTTGTGGGATAATTCTTCTCATGTGTTTTTAATTGTCTTGAAGCATACACAACTACTTGTTCTCCTTGCATAAGTACACATCCTAAACCCAATCCAGACGCATCGATGTACAAGGTAAATGGCTATCCTGGAATAGGAATAGTTAAGATCGGAGAAGATATCAATCTAGCCTTCAATGTTTAGAAACATTTCTCACATTTGTTGGTCCAAACAAACTTTTTCCCTTTCTTAGTCAAACTGGTGAGAGGTACGACAATTCTGGAATAGTCTTCCACGAATCGTCGATAATACCCAGCTAGACCTAGGAAACTTCTAATTTCTGCAACGCTCTTCGGTGCTTCCCATTTCACAATGGCTTCAATTTTGCTGGGATCCACTTTAATTCCTTCAGTGGATACAACATGGCCTAAGAAAGCGACCTCATTTAGCCAAAACTCACACTTTGTAAATTTGGCGTAAAGCTTCTCTTTCCTTAATCGCTGCAGAGCGGCTCTTAGATTCATGACTTGAGTTTATTTGTCCTTGGAGTATACCAATATATCATCAATAAACACAATGACCGACGTATCCAACATATCATGGAATATCCGGTTCATGAGTTCCATAAATGTTGCGGGTGCATTAGTCAATCCAAAAGACATGACTAAAAATTCATAATGTCCATATCTTTTTCTGAATGCTGTCTTTGGAATATCACCGTCCTTAATCTTCAACTGATGGTATCCTGACCAAAGATCGATCTTGGAGAACACTTTGGCACGTTGCAACTGATCGAACAAGTCATCGATCTGAGGCAACGGGTATCGATTCTTGATTGTCAACTTATTCAATTCCCGGTAGTTTATACACAGTCGAACGCTACCGTCCTTCTTCTTTACAAACAATACTGGCGCTCCCCATGGTGATATACTAGGTCTGATATAACCGTTGTCCAATAATTCTTGTAACTGTACCTTTAATTCCTTCAATTCAGTAGGAGCCATTCGATTGGGTGCTTTAGATACTGGTGCGGCTCCGGGTATCAGGTCTATAACGAACTCTGTCGCTCAGTCGGGTGGGAGTCCTGGTAGTTCTTCAAGAAATACATCTGAAAAGTCACGCACAACATCAATATCCTCCATTCGTGGTGCTTCCTTGGTGAGGTCGACCACTGATACTAGATACCCAACTCCTCCTTTCTCGAGACATTTTCTAGCCTTTAATGCAGAGAGGATGATTTTTCATTTATGGGGAAGTTTGGTTCCCGCAAAACTAAACTCTGCTCCTTCCTTGTCTTTAAATGTCAGCTTCTTTTCGGCACACAATAGGTTTGCAGAATGCCGAGCTAACCAGTCCAATTCCAAGATGATGTCAAAGTCTGCCATCTCAAGTTGAATCAAGGTTGCATCTAAAGTCTTCTCGCCAATAAGAACTGGACATGGTCCATAACCTTTTTCTAATTCCACTTCTAATACCATAGGTGATCATACAAGTCGTTTGTAGTCTAAAGATTTGAGGGGTAGATTTAGTTTCTTTCCAAATGACATAGATATAAAAGAATGAGTAGCTCCAGAATGGAAGAGTACTCTAGAGGGTATGCCATTAATAAGTATGATACCTGTGAAGTCTACATGCACCATATAAATGAAAGTCCATGCAACCTATGACCACATATGATACCTGTGATTTGTTTTAATTTAGTCTACATGCTCACACAAGGTAACATAAAATGAAAGGTTCAGGTCATACCTATGACCACATCAGACAATGAGGCAACATCCTTAGATGTAACAGCATAAACCTTTCCTTGTTGTAGCTGTTTTCTGGGCTTAAAACACTCCCTTGAATAATGACCTACTTGGTTGCAGTTAAAGCATTTTACTCCTTCGTTGTTTTGCTTTTGTTGTGGTTGAGCTACTGGAGTAGTCTTGGCTGCAGCATTGAAGCCTTGAGTATGGAAGGGTTTGAATGTCCTTGTATTCCCTTCGTTGTATGAATTTTTGTTTGGCCTTTTAATACCCCTATTTTGAGCAAAGTAGCTCTCCTTCTGGCTCGACTCTATTACTCGAGCAATCTGTATGGCTTCGTTGTAAACCTTCTTTTCTAATCCCAGAACATGCTTACGAATGCTTCCCCTGAGTCCCATGACGAACCTTCGGGTTTTTGTATTTTCTTCTTGCATGCTAGCGGGTGCAAAGAAAAACAGCTCCTCATAACGCTATTGGTATGCATCCACAGTCATCTGGCCCTGATATAAACTCAGGAACTCTCTCTCCATAGAATCTCTGAAACTTCTGGGGAATTACTTCTCAAAGAATGCCTTTTTGTAGATAGCCCAGGTCAATTGGGCATGCTTGGTTAACAGATAAGTCTGAGTAGACTTCCACTAGTGGTGTGCATCGCCTTTCAACATGAATGTGGCACACAATACTTTCTCCTCCTCATTTACTGTCATCATCATGAATTTTTTTTTTCATTTCATCGATCCAGTGTGCTGGCCACAAAGGATATGTTGGCTTACCATTATACTCTTCAGGCTTCATTTTCAGAAAGCACTCGATCAGTCGAGAGTGGTCCAATTGGTACTGAACATAGGCTCCATACATAGGTGGTTGGTACTGGTAACTGCCTTGAGCTACCTCAAGATTATGCATTGGAGCCTGCATAACTGGCGTTTGAGGTGCGTGGGGTACCGTGTTGCTTCCCCCTGGTACTGTGCTAGCTTGTCCTGCTGGCATAGGTTTCGTATGTGCAGCTGGAAAAGTCATTCCTATAGCAGCTTGCATATTGGCTTGCACCTGCTGTATTTGCTGCAGTTGTTGTGTTAAGTTCATTACGGCTGTAGCCAAATCCGTAGGTGGGGCTGGCAAGTTTGTAGGATTTTCCTGACCATTAGCTACTGGTGGTGCCATATTCAGATTCTCTTGTGCTTCATGATTTACATGGCTGTCTTCCTCCACAGGTGGTGGTGGTGGAATTGGGTTACAGCCTCATCCGGTCACTCTACGCCCAGCCATTTCTTGTCCTAGTGGTAGTAGTGTCTGAAAGCAATCATAGAACATGCGAGACAATCAATATAAGTTGTTCCCAAGTCAAAATCCAACTAATCAATATAAATTTCTAATTTTTCAAGTCATTCTGACAAAATACTGAATTTTCCATCGTAGGGTCGATGGTAGGGTCGCACTGTATTCGACAGTAGGGTATGCGACCCTAAGAACACTATCAGCTCACCGAGAGCCTAGGGTCGATCGTAGGGTCGGTATATGTCCGACCCTAGGACTGACCCATGGTTTCTGTCAGATATCCGAGAGCCTAGGGTTGATGGTAGGGTCGGTCGTAGGGTCGCACATTTTGGTCGAATTCTGCGACCCTACGATCCAAAATCAGATTTTTAAACCTAATTTTGGATTCCTTTCCTATTCTTTATCTTTTCTTCTCAACTCGCTTCCCCTGAGTTGCTACAGTATCGACCCCTAGGATTTGGTGATTGTTTCTCCGTTTACGACTCCTGCTTTGGCTCTTCAGGTATGCTCTCTACTGTTTCCCATTTTTTAAGCTTTCTAAACTAGGTTTTTGTCCATTTATATCGTTTTCTTCAAATTAAGCTTTTCTAATCGTAAAAATTTAATTTTTATTGGGGGCTTTTGCTATTGGTCACACAATGGATGAAAGCCCTCAAAAATATTTGAGTTTCATCGGTTGGTTATCGAGAAACTTGAATTTTTCCATTTTTGACCTAATTTTTGAGATTTTTCAAATTTATTGAAATTTCTTCAAATTTGATCTTTCTAGATTAAATTTCCAACTGTATGAGCTTTGCAGGATGGTTTGGAACCTATGTAAGTCCTCCTGCCCAGTTGTTTGGGTGAAAAGTGAGGCTTTTGGCCAAATCATGCCGTTATAATGTCGAAATTTTTGAGTTTTTCACCTTACTAGTATCTTGTTTGTTTTTCTGTGTCTTGGTAGATAGTATGGCTCGTACCAAGGTTCCTAGGGCTCATGACCCCGTTCGTTTCCGCTCCAACGAGGCAGAAGCTCAGTATGCTCGCTATGAGCATAAGAAAGTAGAAGGGGGTCGCTATGTAAACTTGGCTAGTCTAGCCTTGTTTAACGTGTAGGGTGCTTTTGGTGACATGGGCTGGCTTCCTGTGATCACCTATCAGGCTTGTACTCATCCTGCTTTGGTGAAGCAGTTCAATTGCAATCTCCAGGTAGTGGGGGATCGCAACGACACAGAGAGGGGTAGGGAGCTTAGGATCACTAGCTACATCAAAGGGGTGGAGGTTTCATTTAACTGCCCGCAGTTGGCTGATCTTTTGGGCATATCAAATGACGGCCCTTTAGTGTACTGTGCTCCCAAGGAACCCCAGTTCCTATCCTTGGCGATGCGTGCTGAGATTGATAGTCAGCTCCTTAGAGACGATCACTGGGAGATGAAAGCGATCAACCTACTGCCAGAGCCTCGGGTGTACTGCAAGATCATCCAGCACAACCTGATTCCCCAGAGTGGACACTATGATAGGATTTCCCTGTTGACTCAGTATGTCCTCAACTGCATTTGCACCAGGCAGTCTGTCTGCCTTCCTTATATTATCATTCAGACGATGATATGCGCTACGCTGCCTGATCAGTTAGGCAACCTGCCCTACAGACGTCTGATCACTACACTGCTCACATGCCTACACATTGATTTATTGGATGAGGGGATTCAGGAGAAGACCTTCTCATCGGACCTTGACTGGGAGACCATCTGTAAGATGGGTATGCGGGATGCTCAGGTCAGTGATGATGAGAGGAACGCTCTGGTGCGTCCTCATACTCGAGTAGAGATGGCAGATGCCGAGACGGCATGTAAGACCCGTATCAACTAACCGGTCTTACCACCTTGTAGTAGGTCTACCTATCATGGTCGAGCCAAGTGGACCAAGTGCGTGAAGAAAATCACAAGACCAGGTATGAGTCTAACCCAAAAATAGTAAATGTGAGGGTAGGGTCGACCCCACCTCAACAGAAGTCCAACCCATGAATTTTTAGTCATAGGGTCGCATGACTAAGAAGGCATAGGGTCGACGGATCCTGCGACCCTACGTCCGACCCATCCGTCGACCCTACGATGACAGACAAAAACCATAAATTAGGAATCTTTCCTAATTCCAAGGGGTTCTTTCCTAAACTCGATGAGACTTATTTTGGAGGATTTTCCTCTATAAATAGGACGTCCCTTAGCCTCTTTCACTCCTTTTAGAACCCTAATTAAAAGTGAGAGAAAGAGAAAGAGAAGGAAAATTAAAGAAAAGACTAAAGAAGAGGAGAAAGTTCAGAGAAACATCTGAATCTCAGCCAACCTCAGGTATGAACCTAATTCCTTTTATAAATTAAGAGCCTAGAATAGATTATGAGGAAGTTAGGATTAAGAGAAACCCAAATCATCCATCCATGGACAAGTTCCAAAGGAATCCATGGAAGTAATCATCATAGGCAATGAAAAGTGTGTAAAAATCATAGTTATGAGCCATAGAACAATCTTAGAATGGACCTACAAGACCACATGATCAATCACATGCTCTCGGGAAGTCCCAGGAAGGGTGTGGTCGCATATAGGGTCGAATGGTATCCGACCCCACGTCCGACCCTACACCTTAGGGTAGTAGTTTTCTGCTACCCTAGGTGCGACCCTACCCTGCGACCCTACAATTTCTGTTAGTCTAAATTTAACGAAATTAATTCTAATTAAAATCGACTTGTTAGGTTTTTCTAGTGATTTAAAAGTGATTCATAAAACTTGAACAAGGATCTACGCTCAATCAAAGGTGAAGGAATAAGACCTAAACTAATTGGCTAATAATAAACTATTTTTGTTTATTGAGTCTAATACTATGAATGATTCAATGCTTATATGATTGTAATGTACATATCACATGTCATCCACTATTCCTATTATTACTGTTCATGTATATTTAATTTCGTTTATTATAACATGATGATGATGATGATGATGCTAGGAATGTGAATGTATGTGTGTGGTTAGTGTACTTGATGCGAGTGGAGCATTAGGGGGAGAACGTGACATTGTGGTTCATCCTGGTCACCAGACTCTAACTCTATCTCTACTCAAGTCTTGTCCACTAACATCATCGTATCACCATTACTTTAGCAGAACTATTACGTCGTAGGACATCAGGGGAGGTGGTCTCGGAGCGTGTAGTCTCTGACTCTGTCTGGGGGCCTTAGCTCTATCTCTATGGATGTATTGAGGGATGCTGGGGTGAGGCCTTGGATACACTGTTTGACATTAGGATTGGTTAGTTGCGAGCCCAGTTTGCAAGCCCTCGCTAACAGGGGCTTACGTGTTGGTATGGGTAGAGCATTAGGGGAAGTGTGATGCGGTGCGGTCCTAAGCACTTTAGCTCTATCTCTATTCCATGGTGGGGTGGATGTGGACGACAATAGCGTTTGATGCATTGGGAGGGATTACACACCCTGTGTATAGAGGCGAGGCGGCCACCGAACCTTTCTATAGCACATTGCAAACTTATGAACCAGACCAAAGATATGAATTAAATGCATGCATATGTTTGTTGTATTGTTTTGTTTGCTCACTGAGTCGTGATGTGTGCTCACCCTTTCGACGTCGAATATTTTTTAGTTGATGATGCAGGTACCACAGTAAATGAATATATAAATGCTCCGATGTATGGACATGCGGCGGCGATGGACACTGAAGTTATGATGGAGTCGCATGATTCGTCATGCGAGTGCAACTCTTGTGTTTTCGATTAGATTATATTCAATTTATACAGACGATGTAATTGATTAAATATTTTATTTATGTCTTAGTATCTTTTTGGAGATAATTGAATACTTAATTTATGTTATCATCTTTAGACTCTCAGTTCATTTAATATATAAGATTTTCGTTATTGTTTATTTACTCTGATTATGGTTGTGGGAGTGTATGGTGTAATAAAACGGACCCAGTCTATTCGAGATCCTGGTTGAACCGTTGGTTAATTAGCAGTTCAACACACTATTCTGAAAAGTGTAGAATTGGGGTGTGACAACTTGGTATCAGAGCTCTCAGGCCCTGTCTATTAAACCAGTATATTTTCACAAAAGTTCGTGAACTGAGTTAGGATAAAATTTGAAAGCTTTAATTAGAACACACTGTAAGCACCTGTGTTGTTTGAGACAAAACTAAGAAAGAAAATAATGCATATATAAAGGAGGAATAAGTTTTGTAGCATGTTTATACATATCCAAAGCAGAGTACAGTCCACAACCCGGACAGTTACTCTATAGTAAAAAGAAAAACAAAAAGAAAATATACATCATGGAGCTAGAGGTGATGGAGGAGGAGGTGCCTCGCGATCTATGTCGTAGTCCTCAGCATACACTCTAGTCAACCAAGCTACTTGAGTCTGGATCGTCTGGAGACTAGCTGTCAACTCGGCCATCTACTGATCGGACGCACGCTGAGCATCTAGAAGCTCGCCCAGTAACCCATCAGTCGCGCGCTAAGCATCTAGGAGCTCTCCTACTCTCCTATCTATCGTGCGCTGGGCATCTAGAAGCTATCCCACCCTCAAGTCCGTCACACGCTGAGCCTCTCTGTTCTCACGCAGTAATCCCATCATATCATCAGATGGTGGGTGTGAAGGACCAGCCATGCGTGAAGGAGCCCGAGATGGACCAGCTCCAGTAGAATGTAGAGGTGATGGAGGAGGTATAGCGTCCACATCCATATACATGCGATCCTAGTCCTCAGCATCACCCCCATGGACCCCTGCTCCGGCTACTGCTGCTGCTGCCGCCTCAGCGTCTGCTACCTCTACCCGAGTGCGAAGACGCACCAGAGCGTTCCTCTCATCATCACTGACCTGAGCATCTCGCATACCCATCCTACAGATGGCCTCCTAGTCCAGTACCGATGAGAAGGTCTTCTCCTGAATCCTCTCATCTACTAAATCAACGCCAAGGTGGGTGAGCAGTGTAGTGATTAGACATCCATAGGGCAGGTTGCCTAGCTGACCAGGCAGCATAGCACGGATCATCGTCCTCATGATAATGTAAGGTAGGTAGACAGGCTGCCTAGTGCAAATGCAGTGGAGGACATACTGGGTCAACTGGGAGATCCTCTCATACTGTCTACTCTGGGGAATCAGGTTGTGCTGGATGATCTTGCAATACACCCGAGGCTCTCGACGTAGGTTGATCGCTGTCATCTCCAATCGATCATCTCTAATAAGCTGACTGTTAATCTCAGCACGCATCTCCAAGGATAGGAACTAGGATTCCTTGGGAGCACAGTACACCAAAGGGCCGTCATTTGATATGCCCTAAAGATCAGCCAACTGTTGGCAATCAAATGAAACCTCTACCTCTTTGACGTAGCTCGTGTTCCTGAGTTCTCTACCCCTCTCTGTGTCATTGCGATCCCCCACTACCTGGAGATTGCAATAGAACTGTCTCACCAAATCCGGACGGGTACAAGCGTCATAGGTGATCGCAGGGAGCCAGCCCATGTCACCAAATGCCCCCTCCACGTTGAACAAGGCTAGACTATCCAAGTCCACACAGTGACCCCCATTTACTTCCTTACGCTCATAGCGAGCATACTAAGCTTCGGCCTCGTTGGAGCGGAAACGAACGGGGTCATGAGCCCTAGGCACCATGGTACGAGCCATATTATCTGCCAAAATAAAGAAAAACAAATAATAGATCAGTAATGGTGATAAAACCCAAAAATTTATGCATTATAACGGCATAAATTGGTCAAAAGCCTCACTTTTCACCCAAACACTTGGGCAGGAGGACTTACATAGGTTCTAAACCATCCTGCAAGGCTCATTCAGTTGGAAATTTAATTTAGAAAGATCGAATTTGAAGAAATTTCAATAAATTCGAAAAATCTAAAAAATTAGGTCAAAAAATGGAAAATTTCAAGTTTCTAGATAACCAACCGATGAAACTCAAATATTTTTGAGAGCTTTCGTCCATTGGGTGACCAATAGCAAAAGCCCCCAATAAAAATTAAATTTTTACGATTATAAAAAGTTTAATTTGAAGATAATGAGGTAAATGGATAAAAACCTAGTTTAGAAAGCTTTAAAAATGTGAAACAGTAGAGAGCATACATGAAGGGAAGGAGCGGAAGATATGATCACCAAACATTAGGGGTCGATACTGTAGCAACTCAAGGAACCGGGTTGAGTTGGAAGGAAGGAGAAAGAATGTGAAATGAATCCAAAATCGGGTTTAAAAACCAAATTCTGGATCGTAGGGTCGCACAATTCGACCAAAATATGCGACCCTACGTCATACCCTACCATCGACCCTAGGCTCTCGGTGATCTGATAGAGAACCATGGGTCGGACCTAGGTCGGACAAGGACCGACCCTAGGCTCTCGGTGATCTGACAGAGAACCATGGGTCGGACCTGGGGTCGGACATATACCGACCCCACGATCGACCCTAGGCTCTCGGTAAGCTGACAGGGTTTCTTAGGATCGCATACCCTAGGGTCGCATAAGGACCGACCCTACCATCGACCCTACGATGGAAAATACAGCATTTTTTTAGAATGATTTGAAAAATTTGAAATTTATATTGATTAGTTGGATTTGTACTTGAGAACAACTTATATTGATTGCCTCACATGTGCTATGATTGTTTTCAGACACTACTACCACCGTAACAAGAAATGGCTAGGCGAAGGGTGACCAGACGAGGCCATAACGCAATTCCACCACCACCACCTATGGAGGAAGACAGCCATGTAAATCATGAAGCACAAGAGAATCTGAATACGGTACCGCCTGTGACTAGTGGCCAGGCAAATCCTACAAACTTGCCAGCCCCACCTACTTACAGATCTGGCTACAGCAGTAATGAACTTGGTACAACAGCTGCAGCATATACAGCAGGTGCAAGCCAATATGTAGGCTGCTATAGGCATGGCTTCTCCAGCTGCATATATGACACCTATGCCAGCAGGGCAGGCTAGCACAGTACCAGGAGGAAGCAACATGGTATCCCACGCTCCTCAAACACCAGTCATGCCGGCTCAAGTACAGAATCTTGAGGTAGCTCAAGGCAGTTACCAGTATCAACCACCTATGTATGGGGCCTATGCTCCATATCAGCTGGACCACTCCGGACTGATCGAGCATTTTCAGAAGATGAAGCTCAAAGAATATAATGGTAAGCCAGCAGATCCTTTGTGGCCAGCACACTGGATTGATGAAATGGAAAGAAATTTTATGATGATGACAATGAATGAAGAGGAAAATGTGCTGTGTGCAACCTTCATGCTGAAAGGCAATGCATACCAATGGTGGAAGTCCACACGGACTTATCTATTAACAAAGCACGCCCAATTGACCTGTGTTATATATAAAGAGGCATTCTTTGAGAAGTATTTCCCTAGATGTTTCAGAGATTCTTTGGAGAGAGAGAGTTCCTGAGTTTATATCAGGGGCAAATGCCCGTGGATGCATACCAACAGCGTTATGAGGAGCTGTTTTTCTTTGCACCCGCTAGCATGCAAGAGGAAAATACTAAGACCCGAAGGCTCGTCATGGGACTCAGGGGGAGCATCCGTGAGCATGTTCTGGGCTTGGAAAAGAAAGTTTACAACGAAGCAATACAGATTGCTCAAGTAATAGAGTTGAGGCAGACGGAGAGCTACTTTGCTCAAAATAGGGGTATTAAAAGGCCAAACGAAAATTCATACAATTGAGGGAATACAAAGACATTCAAACCCTTCCGTAGTCAAGGCTTTAATGCTGCAGCCAAGACAACTCCAGCAGCTCAATCGCAACAAAAGCAAAATAATGAAGGAGTAAAATGCTATAACAGCAATCAAGTGGGACATTATTCCAGAGAATGTCCTAAGCCCAGGAAGCAACTACAACACGAAAGGGTTTATGCTGTTACATCTGAGGATGCTGCCGCATCGCCTGATGTGGTCACAAGTATGACCTGAACCTTTCATTTTGTGTTACATTGTGTGAGCATGTAGACTAAATTAAAACAACTCACAGGTATCGTACCTATTAATGGCATACTCGCTAGAGTACTATTCGATTCTGGAGCTACTAATTCTTTTATATCTAGGTCATTTGGAAAGAAGTTAAATCTACCCCTCAAATCTTTAGACTACAAACTGCTTGTACGATCGCCTATGGGATTAGAAGTGGAATTAGAAAAGGGTTATGGACCATGTCCAGTTCTTATTGACGAGAAGACTTTGGACGCAACCTTGATTCAACTTGAGATGACAGACTTTGACGGCACCTTGGGAATGGACTTGTTAGCTCGGCATTCTACAAACCTATTATGTGCAGAAAAAAAAGCTAACATTTTAAGACAAGGAAGGAGGAGAGTTTAGTTTTGCGGGAACCAAACTTCCCCGTAAACAAAAACTCATCCTCTCTGCATTAAAGGCTAGGTAATGCCTTGAGAAAGGAGGAGTTGGGTATCTAGTATCAGTGGTCGACCTCACCAAGGAAGCACCACGAATGGAGGATATTGATGTTGTGCGTTACTTTCCAAATGTATTTCATGAAGAACTATTAGGACTACCACCCGACCGAGCGACAGAGTTTGTCATAGACCTGATACTTGGAGCCGCACCAGTATCTAAAGCACCCTATCGAATGACTCCTATTGAACTGAAGGAATTGAAGGTACAGTTACAAGAATTATTCGACAAGGGTTATATCAGACCTAGCATATCACCATGGGGAGCACCGGTATTGTTTGTAAAGAAGAAGGACGGTAGCGTTCGACTATGTATAGACTACCAGGAATTGAATAAGCTTACAATCAAGAATCGGTACCCATTGCCTTGGATCAATGACTTGTTCGATCAGTTGCAAGGTGCCAAGGTGTTATCCAAGATCGATCTTCGGTCAGGATACCATCAGTTGAAGATTAAGGATGGTGATATTACAAAGACAACATTTAGAACAAGATATGGACATTATGAATTTTTAGTCATGTCTTTTGGATTGACTAACGCACCCGTAACTTTTATGGAACTCATGAATCGGGTATTCCATGATATGTTGGATTCGTCGGTCATTGTGTTTATTGAGGATATATTGGTCTACTCCAAGGACAAGGAAACTCATGTCATGAATTTAAGAGCCGCTCTGCAGCGATTAAGAAAAGAGAAGCTTTACGCCAAATTTACAAAGTGTGAGTTTTGGTTAAATGAGGTCGCTTTCTTAGGCCATGTTTTATCCGTTGATGGAATTAAAGTGGATCCTAGCAAGATTGAAGCCATTGTGAAGTGGGAAGCACCGAAGAGCGTTGCAGAAATTAGAAGTTTCCTAGGTCTAACTACGTATTATCGACGATTCGTGGAAGACTATTCCAAAATTGCCGTACCTCTCACCTGTTTGACTAAGAAAGGAGAAAAGTTTGTTTGGACTGATAAATGTGAGAAAAGTTTCCAAACATTAAAGGCTAGATTGATATCTACTCCGATCTTGACTATTCTTATTCCAGGACAACCATTTAGCTTGTACACTGATGCGTCGGGATTGGGTTTAGGATGTGTACTTATGCAAGGAGAACAAGTAATTGCGTATGCCTTAAGACAAATGAAGACACATGAGAAGAACTATCCTACTCATGACTTTGAATTAGCGGCAGTAGTACATGCCGTCAAGATATGGAGACATTACTTGCAGGGAGAGAAATTTCAGATTAAATCAGACAATAAGAATCTCACTTATCTTTTTAATCAGAAGGAGTTGAACATGCGATAAAGAAGATGGCTGGAATTATTAAAGGACTATGATTGTGATATCCAGTGTCATCCAGGAAAGGCTAATACAGTTGCTGTGGCACTAAGCAGAAAAGCAATGATAAAATCTCAAGGAGAGGTTAACACAGCTGCAGCAATGTGTACTACAGGAAAAGTGTTCAATTACGATAATGAGCAGTTCGTGATAGATGCACCAGGTGAATCAACCAACCAAGGATTTATTCATCGGTTTTTAAATATGTTCACAACGTTAAAAATTGTACCTGATATAATTGATGCAGTGAAAGTAACTATTAAATCATACCCTTATCTGAGAACGGTACAAGAAGACATCGAAAAAGGTACGACTATTCCTGAGTTCACCTTAGATGTTGAAAAGGTATTGAAGTACAAAGGAAGAGTATGTGTTCCTGAAATAAAAAATTTGGACATTAGACACCGACTAATAAAGGAAGCTCATACCACCGCCTATTCGGTACTTCCTGGAAGTACAAAGATGTATAATGAATTGAAGAAATTATATTGGTGCAGAGGAATGAAAGCAGATATAGCTAAATTCGTGCCTCAATGCCTAAATTGTCAGAGGGTGAAGGCTGAACTACAAAGACCTGCTGGACTGTTGCAGCCGCTGCCAGAACCAGCAAGGAGATGAGACTGCATCACTATGGACTTCGTTACTGGGTTACCATTGACTCCTCAAGTAGTTGACGTGGTTTGGGTGATTGTAGATCGTCTGACTAAGACAGCTCGCTTTATAGCAATACGACCACAGTATACCCTGGAGAGGTTAGCCAAGCTATATGTGGATAACATTGTCAGATTACATGGTGTACCTGAAAGCATTGTGTCCGATAGAGACCCACGCTTTACTTCAAAGTTTTGGGAAGGATTGCAAAAGGCTATGGGTAAAACGTTGAAGTTCATTTCTGCATTCCATCCTCAGACAGACGGACAGTCAGAGCGTACCATTCATATTTTAGAAGACATGTTTCGAGCCTGTGTAATTGATTTTAAAGGATCAGGGGATGAGAAACTACCATTGATCGAGTTCGCCTATAACAACAGCTATCAAGCTACTACACAGATGTCACCCTATAAAGCACTGTATGGTAGAAAGTGTCGAACTCCTTTGTTTTGGAATGAAGTTGGAGAACGTAGCATCGTTGGACCAGAATTTGTTGAAGAAACATGTTGAGTAGTCGACATCATCTAGGAAAGAGTTAGAACGGCTCAGAATCGTCAGAAATAGTACGCAGATACTCGATGCCACGTCCTTGAATTTGTTGTAGGTGATAAGGTATTTCTGAAGGTATCACCTATGTAGGGTTTAATACGATTCGGACAGAAAGGAAAGCTAAGTCCGAGATATATTGGGCCATATGAGATTTTAGCCAAACGTGGAAAAATGGCTTATTAATTAGCACTACCACCATCTATGTCAAGTGTGCATGATGTATTTCATGTCTCATTGCTGAAGAAGTACGTCAGAGACCCAACACATGTTTTGACAGCAAATCCCCTAGGTCTAACTGATGATTTGATATTCGAAGTAGCACCAACTGAAATCACTAGTCGAAAGGTTCAATGTCTACGCAACCGTGACATATACTATGTTAAAGTCACCTGGAAGAGCCGAGATATAGAAGAGATCACATGGGAAGAAGAGAATGCTATGCGGAAGCAATATCCTCACCTTTTCAACTCGGAATGTATGTAAAAATTTCGAGGACGAAATTTTTAATAAGAGGGGGGAGTTGTAAGACCCATATCGAACTAGCCGGTCTTACCACCTTGTACCAGGTCTACCTATCATGGTCGAGCCAAGTGGACCAAGTGCGTGAAGAAAATCACAAGACCATGTATGAGTCTAACCCAAAAAAAGTAAATGTAAGGGTAAGGTCGCATGCCTAAACAGGTAGGGTTGAACCCATCTCAACAGAAGTCCAACCCATGACTTTTTAGTTGTAGGGTCGCATGACTAAGAAGGTGTAGGGTCGACGGATCCTACGACCCTACGTTCGACCCTACGATGACATACAGAAACCGTAAATTAGGAAACTTTCCTAGTCCAAGGGGTTCTTTCCTAAACTCGATGGGACTTATTTTGGAGGGTTTTCCTCTATAAATAGGATGTCCTTTAGCCTCTTTCACTCCTTTTAGAACCCTAATTGAAAGTGAGAGAAAGAGAAAGAGAAGGAAAAGAAGAAGAGAAGGAAAATTGAAGAAAAGACTAAAGAAGAGGAGGAAGCTCAGAGAAACCTCTGAATCTCAGCCAACCTCAGGTATAAACCTTATTCCCTTCATAAATTAAGAGCCTAAAATAGATTATGAGGAAGTTAGGATTAAGAGAAACCCAAATCATCCATCCATGGACAAGTTCGAAAGGAATCCATAGAAGTAATTATCATAGGCAATGGAAAGTGTGTAAAATCATAGTTATGAGGCATAGAACAATCTTAGAATGGACCTACAAGACCATAGGATCAATCACAATGCCCTCGGGAAGTCCCAGGGAGGGTGTGGTCGCATGTAGGGTTGAATGGTATCCGACCCTACACCCTAGGGTCGTAGAAAATGCTACCCTAGGTGTGACCCTACCCTGGGACCCTACAGTTTCTATTAGTCTAAATTTAACGGAATTAATTCTAATTAAAATCTATCGACTTGTTAGGTCTTTCTAGTGATTTAAAAGTGATTCATAAAGCTTGAACGAGGATCTACACTCAATCAAAGGTGAGGGAAGAAGACCTAAACTAATTGGCTAATAATAAACTGTTTTCGTTTATTGAGTCTAATACTATGAATGATTCTATGCTTATATAATTGTAATGTGCATATCACATGTCATCCACTATTCCTGTTATTACTATTCATACATATTTAATTTCGTTTATTATAACATAATGATGATGATGATGCTAGGAATAGGCATGTGAATGTATGTATGTGGTTAGTGTACTTGATGCGAGTGGAGCATCAAGGGGAGGACGTGACACTGTGGTTCATCCTGGTCACTAGACTCTAGCTCTATCTCTACTCTAGTCTTGTCCACTAACATCGTCGTATCGCCATTACTTTAGCAGAACTATTACGTCGTAGGGCATCAGGGGAGGTGGTCTTGGACCGTATAGTCTCTGACTTTATCGGGGGGCCATAGCTCTATCTCTATGGACGTATTGAGGGATGCTGGGGTGAGGCCTTGGATACACTGTTTGACATTAGGATTGGTTAGTTGTGAGCCCAGTTTGTAAGCCCTCGCCAACAGGGGCTTACGTGTTGGTGTGGGTAGAGCATCAGGGGAAGTGTGATGCGGTGCAGTCCTAAACACTTTAGCTCTATCTCTATTCTATGGTGGGGTGGATGTGGTTGACAATGGTGTTTGATCCATTGGAAGGGCTTACACACCCTTTGTATAGAGGCGAGGCGGCCACCGAACCTTTCTATAGCACATTGCAAACTTATGAACCAGACCAAAGATATGAATTGGATGCATGCATATGTTTGTTGCATTGTTTTGTTTGCTCACTGAGCCATGATGTGTGCTCACCCTTTCGACGTCGAGTATTTTTTAGTTGATGATGCAGGTACCACAGTAGACGAATATATAAATGCTCCGATGTATGGACATGCGACGGTGATGGACACTGAAGTTATGATGGAGTCGCATTATTCATCATGCGAGTGCAACTCTTGTGTTTTCAATTAGATTTTATTCAATTTATACAGACGATGTAATTGATTAAATATTTTATTTATATCTTAGTATCTTTTTGGAGATAATTGAATACTTAATTTATGTTATCATCTTTAGACTCTCAATTCATTTAATATATAAGATTTTCGTTATTGTTTATTTACTCTGATTATGGTTGTGGGAGTGTATGGTTTAAGCAAACGGACACAGCCTATTCGAGATCCTGGTTGAACCGTTGGTTAATTAGCGGTTCATCACACCATTCAGAATAGTACGGAATTGGGGTGTGACAACTTGGTATTAGAACTCTCCGGCCCTGTCTATTAAACCAGTATATTTCCACAAAAGTTCGTGAACTGAGTTAGGATAAAATTTAAAAGCTTTAATTGGAATACTATAAGCACCTGTGTTGTTTGAAACAAAATTAAGAAAGAGAATTATGCATATATAAAGGAGGAACAAGTTTTATAGCACGTTTATACATATCCAAAGCAGAGTACAATCCACAACCCGGACAGTTACTCTGTGTACAAAGAAAAACAAAAAGAAAATATACATCATGGAGCTGGAGGTGCTGGAGGAGGAGGTGCCTCGCGATCTCTGTCGTAGTCCTGAGCATACACTCTAGTCAACCTGGCTATCTGAGTCTGGGTCGTCTGGAGATTAGCTGTCAACTAGGCCATCCACTGATCAGGTGCACGCAGAGCATCTAGAAGCTCGCCCACTCTCCCATCAGTCGCGCGCTGAGCATCTAGGAGCTCTCCTACTCTCCTATCTGTCGTGCGCTAGGCATCTAGAAGCTCTCCCACGCTCAAGTCCGTCACATGTTGAGCCTGTCTGATCTCACGCTGTAATCCATCATATCATCAGATGGTGGGTGTGAAGGACCAGCTATGTGTGAAGGAGCCCGAGATGGACCAGCTCCAGTAGAATGTGGAGGTGATGGAGGAGGTATAGCGTCTACATCCATATACATGCGATCCTCGTCCTCAGCATCACCCCCATGGACCCCTGCTCCAGCTACGGCTGCTGCTGCCGCCTCAGCGTCTGCTAGCTCTACCCGAGTATGAAGACGCACCAGAGCATTCCTCTCATCATCACTGACCTGAGCATCCCGCATACCCATCCTACAGATGGCCTCCCAGTCCAGAACCGATGAGAAGGTATTCTCCTGAATCCTCTCATCTACTAAATCAATGCCAAGGCAGGTGAGCAGTGTAGTGATCAGACGTCCATAGGGCAGGTTGCCTAGCTGACCAGGCAGCGTAGCACGGATCATCGTCCTCATGGTAATGTAAGGTAGGCAGACAGGCTGCCTAGTGCAAATGCAGTAGAGGACATACTGGGTCAACTGGGAGATCCTCTCATAGTGTCCACTCTTGGGTATCAGGTTGTGCTGGATAATCTTGCAGTACACCCGAGGCTCTGGACGTCGGTTAATCGCTTTCATCTCCCAGCGATCATCTCAAATAAGCTGACTGTCAATCTCAGCACGCATCTCCAAGGATAAGAACTGGGGCTCCTTGGGAGCATAGTACACCAAAGGGCTGTCATTTGATGTACCCAAAAGATCAGCAAACTGTTGGCACTTAAATGAAACCTCTACCCCTTTAACGTAGCTCGTGTTCTTGAGCTCCCTACCCCTCTCTGTGTCATTGCGATCCCCCACTACCTGGAGATTGCAATAGAACTGTCTCACCAAATCTGGATGGGTACAAGCATCATAGGTGATCGCAGGGAGCCAGCCCATGTCACCAAATGCCCCCTCCACGTTGAACAAGGCTAGACTAGCCAAGTCCACACAGCGACCCCCCTCTACTTTCTTATGCTCATAGCGAGCATACTGAGCTTCGGCCTCGTTGGAGCGGAAACGGACTAGGTCATGAGCCCTAGGCACCTTGGTACGAGCCATATTATCTGCCAAAACAAAGAAAAACAAATAATAGACCAGTAATGGTGAAAAAACCCAAAATTTTTGGCATTATAATGGCATAAATTGGTCAAAAGCCTCACTTTTCACCCAAACACTTGGGCAGGAGGACTTACATAGGTTCCAAACCATCCTGCAAGGCTCATTCAGTTGGAAATTTAATTTAGAAAGATCGAATTTGAAGAAATTTCAATAAATTCGAAAAATCTCAAAAATTAGGTCAAAAATGGAAAATTTCAAGTTTCTCGATAACCAACCGATGAAACTTGAATATTTTTGAGGGCTTTCGTCCATTGGGTGACCAATAGCGAAAACCCCCAATAAAAATTAAATTTTTACGGTTAAAAAAAGTTTAATTTGAAGAAAATGAGGTAAATGGACAAAAACCTAGTTTAGAAAGCTTTAAAAATGTGAAACAGTAGAGAGCATACATGAAGGGAATGAGCGGAAGATATGATCACCAAACACTAGGGGTCGATACTGTAGCAACTCAAGGAACCAGGTTGAGTTGGAAGGAAGGAGAAAGAATGGGAAATGAATCCAAAATCGGGTTTAAAAACCTGATTTTGGATCGTAGGGTCGCACAATTCGACCAAAATATGCGACCCTACGTCAGACCCTACCATCGACCCTAGGCTCTCGGTGATCTGATAGGGAACCATGGGTTGGACCTAGGTCGGACAAGGACCGACCCTACCATCGACCCTAGGCTCTCGGTGATCTGACAGAGAACCAGGGGTCGGACCTAGGGTCGGACATATACCGACCCCACGATCGACCCTAGGCTCTCGGTAAGCTGACAGGGTTTCTTAGGATCGCATACCCTAGGGTCGCATAAGGACCGACCCTACCGTCGACCTTACGATGGAAAATATAGTATTTTTTCAGAATGATCTGAAAAATTTTAAATTTATATTGATTAGTTGGATTTGTACTTGAGAACAACTTATATTGATTCCCTCACATGTGCTATGATTGTTTTCAGACACTACCACCACCAGAACAAGAAATGGCTAGGCGAAGGGTGACCAGACGAGGCCATAACGCAATTCCACCACCACCACCTATGGAGGAAGACAGCCATGTAAATCATGAAGCACAGGATAATCTGAATGCGGTACCGCCAGTGACTAGTGGCCAGGAAAATCCTACAAACTTGCCAGCCCCACCTACAGATCTGGCTACAGCAGTAATGAACTTGGTACAACACTGCAACATATACAATAGGTGCAAGCCAATATGTAGGCTGCTATAGGCATGGCTTCTCTAGCTGCACATACGACACCTATGCTAGCAGGGCAGGCTAGCACAGTACCAGGGGGAAGCAACATGGTACCCCACGCACCTCAAACACCAGTCATGCTGGCTCAAGTACAGAATCTTGAGGTAGCTCAAGGCAGTTACCAGTATCAACCACCTATGTATGGGGCCTATGCTCCATATCAGCTGGACCACTCCCGACTGATCGAGCGTTTTCTGAAGATGAAGCCCAAAGAATATAATGGTAAGCCAGCAGATCCTTTGTGGCTAGCACACTGGATTGGTGAAATGGAAAGAAATTTTATGATGATGACAGTGAATGAAGAGGAAAAGGTGCTGTGTGCAACCTTCATGCTGAAAGGCAATGCACACCACTGGTGGAAGTCCACACGGACTTATCTATTAACAAAGCACGCCTAATTGACCTGGGTTATATATAAAGATGTATTCTTTCAGAAGTATTTCCCTAGAAGTTTAAGAGATTCTATGGAGAGAGAGTTCCTGAGTTTATATCAGGGGCAAATGACCATGGATGTATACCAATAGCGTTATGAGGAGCTGTTTCTCTTTGCACCCGCTAGCATGCAAGAGGAAAATACTATGCCCCGAAGGATCGTCATGGGACTCAGGGGGAGCATCCGTGAGCATGTTCTGGGCTTGGAAAAGAATGTTTACAACGAAGCAGTACAGATTGCTCGAGTAATAGAGTCAAGGCAGAAGGAGAGCTATTTTGCTCAAAACAGGGGTATTAAAAGGCCAAGCGAAAATTCATACAACGGAGGGAATGCAAGGACATTCAAACCCTTCCGTATTCAAGGCTTTAATGTTGCAGCCATGACAACTCCAGCAGCTCAACCGTAACAAAAGTAAAATAATGAAGGAGTAAAATGCTATAACTGCAATCAAGTGGGACATTATTCCAGAGAATGTCCTAAGCCCATGAAGCAACTACAGCAAGGAAGGGTTTATGCTGTTACATCTGAGGATGCTGTCGCATCGCCTGATGTGGTCACAGGTATGACCTGAACCTTTCATTTTGTGTTACATTGTGTGAGCATGTAGACTAAATTAAAACAAATCACAGGTATCATACCTATTAATGGCATACCCGATAGAGTACTCTTCGATTCTGGAGCTACTCATTCTTTTATATCTGTGTCATTTGGAAAGAAACTGAATCTACCCCTCAAATCTTTAAACTACAAACTGCTTGTACGATCACCTTTGGGATTAGAAGTGGAATTAGAAAAGGGTTATGGACCATGTCCAGTTCTTATTAATGAGAAGACTTTAGACGCAACCTTGATTTAACTTGAGATGGCAAAGTTTGACGTCATCATGGGAATGGACTGGTTAGCTCGGCATTCTGCAAACCTATTATGTGCAGAAAAGAAGCTGACATTTAAAGACAAGGAATGAGTAGAGTTTAGTTTTGCGGGAACCAAACTTCTTCGTAAACAAAAACTCATCCACTCTGCATTAAAGGCTAGGAAATGCCTCAAGAAAAGGGGAGTTGGGTATCTAGTATCAGTGGTCGACCTCACCAAGGAAGCACCACGAATGGAGGATATTGATGTTGTGCGTAAATTTCCAGATGTATTTCCTGAAGAACTACTAGGACTACCACCCGACTGAGCGACAGAGTTCGTTATAGACCTGATACCCGGAGCCGCACCAGCATCTAAAGCACCTTATCGAATGGCTCCTACTTAACTGGAGGAATTGAAGGTACAGTTACAAGAATTATTAGACAAGGGTTATATCAAACCTAGCATATCACCATGGGGAGAGCCAGTATTGTTTGTAAAGAAGAAGGACGATAGCGTTCGACGATGTATTAACTACCGGGAATTGAATAAGCTTATAATCATGAATCGGTACCCATTGCCTCGGATTGTTGACTTGTTCGATCAGTTGCAAGGTGCCAAGGTGTTCTCCAAGATCGATCTTCGATCAGGATACCATCAGTTGAAGATTAAGGATGGTGATATTACAAAGACAACATTTAGAACAAGATATGGACATTATGAATTTTTAGTCATGTGTTTTGGATTGACTAATGCACTCGTAACTTTTATGGAACTCATGAATCGGGTATTCCATGATATGTTGGATACGTCGGTCATTGTGTTTATTGAGGATATATTGGTCTACTCCAAGGACAAGGAAACTCATGTCATGAATTTAAGAGCCGCTCTGCAGCGATTAAGGAAAGAGAAGCTTTACGCCAAATTTACAAAGTGTGAGTTTTGGTTAAATGAGGTCGCTTTCTTAGGCCATGTTGTATCCGTTGATGGAATTAAAGTGGATCCTAGCAAGATTGAAGCCATTGTGAAGTGGGAAGCACCGAAGAGCGTTGTAGAAATTAGAAGTTTCCTAGGTCTAACTACGTATTATCGACGATTCGTGGAATACTATTCCAGAATTGCCGTACCTCTCACCAGTTTGACTAAGAAAGGAGAAAAGTTTGTTTGGACTGATAAATGTGGGAAAAGTTTCCAAATATTGAAGGCTAGATTGATATCTGCTCCGATCTTGACTATTCTTATTCCAGCACAGCCATTTAGCTTGTACACTGATGCGTCAGGATTGGGTTTAGGATGTGTACTTATGCAAGGAGAACAAGTAATTGCGTATGCCTCAAGAGAAATGAAGACACATGAGAAGAGCTATCCTACTCATGACTTTGAATTAGCGGCAGTAGTACATGCCGTCAAGATATGGAGACATTACTTGTAGGGAGAGAAATTTCAGATTAAATCAGAGGGTCTGGAATCTCATTTATCTTTTTAATCAGAAGGAGTTGAACATGCGATAAAGAAGATGGCTGGAATTATTAAAGGACTATGATTGTGATATCCAGTATCATCCAGGAAAGGCTATTGTAGTTGCTGATGCGCTAAGCAGAAAAGCAATGATAAAATCTCAAAGAGAGGTTAACACAACTGCAACAATGTGTACTACAGGAAAAGTGTTCAATTACGGTAATGAGCAGTTCGTGATAGATGCACCAGGTGACTCAACCAACCAAGGATTTATTCATCGGTTTTCAAATATGTTCGCAACGTTGAAGATTGTACCTGATATAATTGATGAAGTGAAAGCAGCTATTAAATTAGACTCTTATCTGAGAACGGTGCAAGTAGTCATCGAAAAAGGTAGGACTATTCCTGAGTTTACCTTAGATGATGAAAAGGTATTGAAGTACAAAGGAAGAGTATGTGTTCCTGAAATAGAAAATTTAAACATTAGACACTGACTAATGAAGGAAGCTCATACCACCGCCTATTCGATACATCCTGTAAGTACAAAGATGTATCATGAATTGAAGAAATTATATTGGTGGAGAGGAATGAAAGAAGATGTAGCTATATTCGTGTCTCAATGCCTAAATTGTCAAGAGGGTGAAAGCTGAACGACAAAGACCTGCAGGACTGTTGCAGCCGTTGCCAGAACCAGCATGGAAAAGGGACTGCATCACTATGGACTTCGTCACTGGGTTACCATTGACTCCTCGAGTAGTTGACGCGGTCTGGGTGATTGTAGATCGTCTGACTAAGACAGCTCGCTTTATAGCAATACGACCCCAGTATACCCTGGAGAGGTTAGCCAAGCTATATGTGGATAACATTGTCAGATTACATGGTGTACCTGAAAGCATTGTGCCCGATAGAGACCCATGCTTTACTTTAAAGTTTTGGGAAGGATTGTAAAAGGCTATGGGTACAACGTTGAAGTTTAGTACTGCATTCCATCCTCAGACAGACGGACAGTCGGAGCGTACCATTCAGATTTTAGAAGACATGCTTCGAGCCTGTGTAATTGATTTTAAAGGATCAGGGGATGAGAAACTACCATTGATCGAGTTCGCCTATAACAACAGCTATCAAGCTACTAAACAGATGTCACCCTATAAAGCACTGTATGGTAGAAAGTGTCGAACTGCTTTGTTTTGGAATGAAGTTGGAGAACGTAGCATCATTGGACCAGAATTTGTTGAAGAAACATGTCGAGTAGTCGACATCATCTAGGAAAGAGTTAGAACGGCTCAGAATCGTCAGAAATAGTACGCAGATACTCGATGCCACGTCCTTGAATTTGTTGTAGGTGATAAGGTATTTCTGAAGGTATCACCTATGTGGGGTTTAATACGATTCGGACAGAAAGGAAAGCTAAGTCCGAGATATATTGGGCCATATGAGATTTTAGCCAAACGTGGAAAAATGGCTTATTAATTACCACTACCACCATCTATGTCAAGTGTGCATGATGTATTTCATGTCTCATTGCTGAAGAAGTACGTCAGAGACCCAACACATGTTTTGACAGCAGATCCCCTTGGTCTAACTGATGATTTGACATTCGAAGTAGCACCAACTGAAATCACTAGTCGAAAGGTTCAACGTCTACGCAACCGTGACATATACTATGTTAAAGTCACCTGGAGGAGCCGAGATATAGAAGAGATCACATGGGAAGAAGAGAATGCTATGCGGAAGCAATATCCTCACCTTTCCGACTCGGAAGGTATGTACAAATTTCGAGGATAAAATTTTTAATAAGAGGGGGGGAGTTGTAAGACCCGTATCGAACTAACCGGTCTTACCACCTTGTACCAGGTCTACCTATCATGGTCGAGCCAAGTGGACCAAGTACGTGAAGAAAATCACAAGACCAGTTATGAGTCTAACCCAAAAACAGTAAATGTGAGGTTAGGGTCGCATGCCTAAACAGGTAGGGTCGATCCCACCTCAATCAAAGTCCAACCCATCACTTTTTAGTTGTAGGGTCGCATGACTAAGAAGGTGTAGGGTCGACGGATCATACGATCCTACGTCCGACCCTACGATGACAGACAAAAATCGTAAATTAGGAAACTTTCCCAATTCCAAGGAGTTCTTTCCTAAACTCGATGGGACTTATTTTGGAGGGTGTTTCTCTATAAATAGGACGTCCCTTAGCCTCTTTCACTCCTTTTAGAACCCTAATTTAAAGTGAGAGAAAGAAAAAGAGAAGGAAAAGAGGAAAAGAAGAAAAATTGAAGAAAAGACTAAGGAAGAGGAGGAAGTTTAGAGAAACCTCTGAATCTCAGCCAACCTTAGGTATGAACTTAATTCCCTTCATAATTAAGAACCTAGAATTGATTATGAGGAAGTTAGGATTAAGAGAAACCCAAATCATCCATCCATGGACAAGATCCAAAGGAATCCATATAAGTAATCATCATAGGCAATGGAAAGTGTGTAAAAATCATAGTTATGAGCCATAGAACAATCTTAGAATGGACCTATAAGACCACAGGATCGATCAAATGCCCTCGGAAAGTCCCAGGGAGGGTGTGGTCACACGTATGGTCGAATGGTTTCCAACCCCACGTCCGACCCTACACCCTAGGGTCGAATAAAACTGCTACCCTAGGTGCAACCTACCCTGCGATCCTACAGGTTCTGTTAGTCTAAATTTAACGAAATTAATTTTAATTGAAATCTATCGACTTGTTAGGTCTTTCTAGTGATTTAAAAGTGATTCATAAAGCTTGAACGATAATCTACGCTCAATCAAAGGTGAGGGAACATGACCTAAACTAATTGGCTAATAATAAACTGTTTTTGTTTATTGAGTCCAATACTATGAATGATTCTATGCTTATATGATTGTAATGTGCATATCACATGTCATCCACTATTCCTGTTATTACTGTTCATGCATATTTAATTTTGTTTATTATAACATGATGATGACGATGATGCTAGGAATAAGCATGTGAATGTATGTGTGTGGTTAGTGTACTTGATGCGAGTGGAACATCAGGGGGAGGACGTGACACTGTGGTTCATCCTGGTCACCAGACTCTAGCTCTATCTCTACTCAAGTCTTTTCCATTAACATCATCGTATCGCCATTACTTTAGCAGAACTATTACGTCGTAGGGCATCAGGGGAGGTGGTCTTGGACCGTGTAGTCTCTGACTCTGTCGGGGGGCCTTAGCTCTATCTCTATAGACGTATTGAGGGATGCTGGTGTGAGGCCTTGGATACACTGTTTGACATTAGGATTGGTTAGTTGTGAGCCCAGTTTGCAAGTCCTCGCCAACAGGGGCTTATGTGTTGGTATAGGTAGAGCATCAGGGGATGTGTGATGCGGTACGATCCTAAGCACTTTAGCTCTATCTCTATTCCATGGTGGGGTGGATGTAGATGACAATGATGTTTGATCCATTGGGTGGGCTTACACACCCTGTGTATAGAGGCGAGGCGGCCACCGAACCTTTCTATAGCACATTGCAAACTTATAAACCAGACCAAAGATATGAATTGAATGCATGCTTATGTTTGTTGCATTGTTTTGTTTGTTCACTGAGCCGTGATGTGTGCTCACCCTTTCGACGTCAAATATTTTTTAGTTGATGATGCAGGTACCATAGTAGAAGAATATATAAATGCTCCGATGTATGGACATGCGGCGGCGATGGACACTGAAGTTATGATGGAGTCGTATGATTCGTCATCCGAGTGCAACTCTTGTGTTTTCGATTAGATTTTATTCAATTTATACAGACGATGTAATTGATTATATATTTTATTTATGTCTTAGTATCTTTTTGGAGATAATTGAATACTTAATTTATGTTATCATCTTTAGACTCTTAGTTCATTTAATATATTAGATTTTCGCTATTGTTTATTTACTCTGATTATGGTTGTGGGAGTGTATGGTTTAAGCAAATGGACACAGCCTATTCGAGATCCTGGTTGAATCGTTGGTTAATTAGCGGTTCATCATACCATTCTGAATAGTGCAGAATTGGGGTGTGACACGGCAGCAGCAGCAGGGGTCCATGGGGGTGATGCTGAGGATGAGGATCGTATGTTCATGGATGTAGACGCCATACCTCATCCATCACCTCTACATTCTACTGGAGCTGGTCCATCTCTGGCTCCTTCACACACTGCTGGTCCTTTACGCCCACCTTCTGATGATGTGATGGGGCTACTGCGTGAGATTAGAGAGGCCTAGTGTATGTTGGATCAGCGGATGGCTGAGCTGACAGTTAGTCTCCAGGTGACCCAAACTCAGGTAGCCTGGCTGACTAGAGTGCGTGCGGAGGACTATGACCGAGATCGTGAGACACCTCCTCCTCCAGCACCTCCAGCTCCATGATGTATATTTTCTTTTGTTTTTTCTTGTACTACAGGGTAATTGTCCAGATTGTGGATCGTACGCTGATTTGGATATGTATGTACGTTGCTTTTTATTTGATGTATATAACACTTGTTTCTCCATTTTTATATGCATTATTCTCTTTCTTAATTTTGTCTCATACAACACTGGTGCTTATAGTGTGTTATTATTACAGCTTTTAAATTTTATCCTAACTCAGTTCACGAACTTTTTGTGGAAGCATATTGGTTTAATAGACAAGGCTTGAGAACTCTGATACCAAGTTGTCACACCCCAATTCCATACTATTCAGAATGGTGTGATGAACCGTTAATAAACCAATGGTTCAACCAGGATCTCGAATAGGCTGTGTCCGTTTTCTTAAATCATACACATCCACAAAAAAATCAGAATAAATACACGATAGCGGAAGTCTTTAATATTAAATGAATTGAGAGTCTAGCTGTGATAAAGTAAATAAATTATCTAATTATCTCCCAAAAGGACTAAGACATAATTTAAAATAATTAAATCAATTACATTGTCTGTATAACTTAAACCAAATCTAATAAAAAACAAAGGAATTGCACTCGCATGATGAATCGTGCGACTTCGTCATTAATTCTGCCTCCATTGTCGCCGCATGCCCGTATGTTGGAGCATTCATATAATCTTCCACTGTCGTAACTGCATCATCAACTAAAAATATTTAAATTCGAAAAGGGTGAGCACACATCACAGCTCAGTGAGCAAACATAACAACGCAACAAACATATGCATGCATTCAATTCATATCTTTGGTCTGGTTCATAAGTTTGCAATGTGCAATAGAAAGGATAGGTGGCCGCCGCACCTCTATACACGAATGTGTGGAACCACCCAATTGATCAAACACCATTGCCACCCACACATGCACCCACCATGGAATAGAGATAGAGCTAAAGTGCTTAGGACCACACCGCATCACAGTTCCCCTGATGTTCTACCCATACCAACACGTAAGCCCCTGTTGGCGAGGGCTTGCAAACTGGGCTCACAACTAACCAATCCTAATGTCAAACAGTGTATCCAAGGCCTCACCCCAGCATCCCTCAATACATCCATAGTGATAGAGCTAAGGCCCCCCGACAGAGTCAGAGACTACACGGTCCAAGACCACCTCCCTTGATGCCCTACGACGTAATAGTTCTGCTAAGGTAATGGCAATACAACGATGTTAGTGGACAAGACTTGAGTAGAGATAGAGCTAGAGTCTGGTGACTAGGATGAACCACAGTGTCACGTCCTTCCCCTGATGCTCCACTCGCATGAAGTACACTAACCACATATATACATTCACATGCCTATTCCTAGCATCATCATCATCATCATGTTATAATAAATGAAATTACATATGCATGAACAGTAATAACAAGAATAGTGGATGATATGTGATATGCACATTACAATCATACAAGCATAGAATCATTCATGGTATTGGACTCAATAAATAAAAATAATTTATTATTAGCCAATTAGTTAAGGTCTTATTCCCTCACCTTTGATTGAGCGTAGATCCTCGTTCAAGCGTTATGAATCACTTTTAAATCACTAGAAAGACCTAACAAGTCGATAGACTTTAATTAGAATTAATTTTGTTAAATTTAGACTAACATAAACTGTAGGGTCGCAGGTAGGGTACCAGTTTCTGCGACCCCAGGGTGTAGGGTCGCAGGTGGGGTCGGATACCATTCGACCCTACGTGCGACCACACCCTCCATGGGACTTCCCGAGGGCATGTGGTCGATCAAATGGTCTCGTAGGGTCGGATATCATTCGACCCTACGTGCGACCACACATGTTCTGAGTCGACCTTTCATTCTAAAGTCCATCCCTTCATGTTTGGATCCTTTGGCTTACTTTCACGGTCCATTCTATGATTGTTCTATGGCTCAAAACTATAATTTATACACCATTCATTATCCTTAACGATTTCCTCCATGGAATCTTTTGGAATTTGTCCATGGACGGATGATTTGGGTTTTTTCTAATCCTATATTCTTCATAACTATTCTAGGCTCTCTTATACAGGTAAGGAATTAGGTTCATACCTTAATTCAGAGGTTTCTCTGAACTTTCTCCTCTTCCTTAGTCTTCTTCTTCAAGTTTCCTTCTTTTCTTCTCTTCCTTATCTTTCTCTCACTTTTAATTAGGGTTCAAAAGGAGTGAAAGAGACTAAGGGACGTCTTATTTATAGAGGAAAACCCTCCATAATAAGTCCCAATGAGTTTAGGAGAGATTCCCTTTGAATTAGGAAGGTTTCCTAATTTTTGGTTTCTGTCTGTCATTGTAGGGTCGGACGTAGGGTCGCAGAATCCGTCAACCCTACACCTTCTTAGTCTTGCGACCCCACGACTAAAAAGTCATGGGTTGGACTCTTTTGAGGTGGGGTCGACCTCACCTGTTTAGGCATGCGACCCTACCCTCATATTTGACTATTTTTGGGTTAGACTTCATACATAGTCTTGTGGTTTCTTCACGCACTTGGTCCACTTGGCTCGACCATGATAGGTAGACCTGGTACAAGGTGGTAAGACCGGTTAGTTCGATACGAGTCTTACAGAGAGGGTGAAAACCTAAGTTTATAGGTCAAGGTTCGATGGCCATTAAGGAGAACCACCAATGGAGAGCTCCATTATGGTCTCAAGTTTACATTCCTACAAGAATGGAGGGAGAAGGAGGAATGAGAACCTACCTCAAGAGGAGATTCGTCCTTTGAGCTTGAGTTCCAAGATTCCCTCTCAAAGCACACTCATTTTCCCACGGTTCAGTAAGAGAAAATAAGGAGAGTATGTCATCCCTTTTATAGGACTATGAGACTCGTGGAGAGAGAGTGTCCTCATCTCTCTCAACCAATAGAAGTCAAGAGGCAAAACGTTCATCTGGTACGTGCTGTTGGTTGAACATAAAACTCAGTTGGGCCTAATTTCATGGGCCCAATTCATTGGTGATGCTTCTAGACTTCAAGTATCCTCTCCCCTACGGTCTGGTATTCCTATGCGACTCACATGGTTGACCTACATTATATGTAGGGTCTTAAGGCAGCGTGTCAGTGATTAGCACAATAAGACCTGGTACGAAGAGATCCAAATCTTGAGTATTTGAGTGGTTCTTACATTCCACATCTCTTGGTGTTAAGGATAGGCCGGTGAGAAAGTCCATGGTGATACAGTCCCATTTCCATTTAGGTACTGGTAGTGGTTGAAGTAACCTAGACGGTTTCTTTCGAACTACCTTCACCTGTTTGCAAGTTAAACATTTGTATACAAAACTTGCTACTTCTGCTTTCATCCCTCTCCCATACTATTCTCTTTAAGTCGTGGTACATTTTTTTTTATTGCCTGGATCAGCTGAATAGGGAGTGTTGTGAGCTTCTTTTAAGATTCTTTCATTAATATTTTCAGTTGTTGCGGGAATGCAAGCCTACCTAGAAATCTGAGTGCACCATCCTTAGAAAGAGTAAAGTTGGCATTTAGTTTCATTCTCTGTTGGTCTTCCTTCAAAGTTCTGAGGTAAGGGTCCGTTGGTAGTTCTTTTATCACTTCAGTAACCAGCTCTGCCTTTACTTGCAAAGTAGCAAAAAGACTTGCAAGTTTACATATCACCTTGTCTCCTAAGGATCCTTCTAATACATCTAGAGTTTTTGGCATTCTCTTTTAAGCGCTGGTATGTAATGGTTAGATTGAGTCAGGCCCAATCCCTTCCTCTTGTCTAGTTAAACTCTTCCTACTTAGGGTATCTGCTACGATATTAGCCTTGCCTGGGTGATAAAGGATCTCGCAATCATAATCTTTCAGTAATTCTACCCATCTCTGTTGTCTCATATTCAAATCCTTCAGTGTAAATAAGTAAGTAAGGCTCTTATGGTAGATTTAATTCGAAACTTTTCTCCATATAAGTAATGTCTCCAACCTTTGAGAGCAAAGATACTGCTACTAATTCCAAGCCATGAGTAGGGTAATTTTTCTCACGCTTCTTGAACTGTCTTGATGTGTAAGTTATGACTTGGCCTTAGTCCAAGAATAGATCAGGATGTCATCGTTGAAAACTATGACCAAGATATCCAACATATCATGAAACTCTCGGTTCATAAGTTCCATAAACAATGCAGGAGTGTTAGTCAACCCAAAAGACATGACTAGAAACTCATAGTACCCATACCTAGTTCAAAAAGCCATCTTGGGTATGTTGCCTTCTTTGATCCTCAGATGGTGATACCCTGATCTAAGATCAATTTTCGAGAATATAGAAGCACCTTGAAGTTGGTCAAATAAGTCATCAATATGCGGTAGTGGTTACCGATTCTTGATGGTGATTTTATTTAGCTCCCGATAGTCTATACATAGGAGCACACTACCATTTTTCTTTTTCACAAATAATACTTGAGCACCCCAAGGAGAAATGTTGGGTCTAATAAAACCTTTGTCCAGCAGTTCTTGTAGTTGCACCTTTAGTTCCTAATGTTCGGTAGGCACCATTCGGTATGGAGCTTTAGATACTGGTGCCGATCTTGATAGCAGTTCTATGACAAACTCTGTTGCTCAATCTGGTGGCAATCCTGATAGATCTTCAGGGAAAACATCCAAAAATTCCTTCACTGCCTCTAAATCTTCTAGCCGAGGTCGTTTAGCTGTGACATCTATAGGATAGACACCAAAAATCCTACATCACCATTCTACAGATATCTAATTTCCTTTAGTGCAGAGAGGAACAATTTCCTTTTCTTAGGTTTCTTGTCCCCTATGAATTCAAACATCTTACCGTTGCCTTCATAGAATGCTAATTTCTTCTCTGCACACTAGAGGCTAGTCTTGTGTTGAGATAGCTAGTCCATACCCAAAATCACTTCGAAGTCTAACATATCCAATTGAACTAGATTCATCTCCAAACTTCTGCCTTCATTGAGCACTACACATGGGCCTTGGTACACATCAAGTACCACTTCCACACCAATGGGTGATCGAACAATCAATAGTGCCTCAAGGGGTTTCATAATACCTTTTATCTTTCTTTTGAAAGATGGAGACATGAAGAATGGGTAGCTCTTGAGTCGAAGAGTAACCTAGCTGGGATTCCTGTTACTTTAACAGTACCTATAGTTTTCTATGCTTCAGTCTCATGTACAAGAATTTACTAATGTATTAATTTAAAACAAATACCTGTCACCACGTTTAAGGGAACCTCTGCTTCTTTGATAGACATCGCATAAACTTTCCCCATCTAAGTTGCTTTCGGAGGGTAAGGATAAGTTCTGGAAAAGTGCCCCGTCTGACCATAATTGTAGCATTTCAGATTAGTGACCACAGTAATAGTAGTAGCATGACCTTCTGCAGGTTTGACCTTAGCCGTTGCAAGGTCTAACTGAGGTCTGAGTTGTATGGAAGGTCTTGTTATTGACCCTTTCACCGGTGAAATGGGCTGTCCTTTTGTTACCTCCCTTCTGAGCAAATAGCTATCCCTCAGACTGGCTTCAATGACTTTAGCGGTTTGTACTGCTTCAGAATACACCTCCCTTCCTAGAGCGTCGACTGTTGCTCGGATGTTATCTCGTAGTCCCTTAGTAAACCTTCGAGCCTTGGTGGACTCCTCCTTCATAATGACAAGGGTGAAGTAGAAGAGTTCCTCAAACCCGGTGTTGATAGTCATCCACCGACTGTTGTCCTTGGGACACATCCAGGTACTTTACCTCTCTCTTGTCTTTGAAGCTTCTTGTAAAGTACTTATTGAAGAATGCCTCCTTGATTATCTCCCAAGTTATCTAAGAGTGCTTGGCAGCTAACAATGGCTGAGTAGACTCCCACCATGTGTTCGGCTCATCTTCAAGCATGTAGGTGGCACAAAGGATCTTTTCATCCTCAATACAGATCATCACCCGAAGAGTCTTCTCAGTCGATTTAATCTAAATGGCTGGTTGTAAACTCTGGTAAATTTTAGAGGCTTCATCTTCATAAACCACTATAATCTCTATAGTTCTAGCTGGATTGTACTATTATGGCATAGGCATGACTGGTGGTTGGTTCTGAACAGCCACTGCAGTTTGATTAGCATCAGTTGCAGGTCTGTCCTTGGTTTGATTCTGTGTGGCCATCGCGGTTTGATTAGCCCTAGCTATAGGCCTCTTTAGAGACGTAGATGCCCCAACAGCATTGTTAGTATTGATTCTCGACATGGAAATCATGGCATTGGTAGTCCTTTGAACACCTGTAGTTTGGGATGCCTTCGCTGGTCTCAGTATTGCTATTAAATCATCCAAAAACTGCCGCTGTTGAACTTGGTTCTCGCGATGCTGTTCCCTTAGCAACTCACGTTGCTCTTCACCCATGGCACGTGCCAAATTCCTCACTATAGTGGGAATATTCCCAGGAGTAGCTTCTGGTGGCGCTGGAGGTATGGGTACATCTTGAGTGATACCCTCTTTCGATGCGGTAAGTGGCAACGAACTGTTAGGGTTAGATCCATTACTTGCGTCTCCCTCGGCTGAAGTGTTTTCATTAGTGCGTAGGGCGGAATAGGTATTAGGTGCAATTGATGATTGGTAACGACCCCTATAACGTGACGTCAACATGGTTCATAACATGTCCTATGGTAAATTGTAAAAGGATAATAATGGAAAATAGAACATGTACAAAATGGCACCATGCACATGCAAAAAAAAAAAAAAAAAAAAAATTCCTATGATTCAATAGTTAATTTATAGTAAAAGGTATATGGTTATAGTGTCCGGAGTCGACAATTGTGACCAGGCTCTTTGACTGTATACGATTTAGGGTCTTCTGGACCTATCTGGTCGCAATACCGATCGCAACAGTCACGTGACCATTGAGTCCGACCAGACTATTCCTGAGGTCTCAATTTTCCATCCAAAGGGAACTTCGGTCGCAGCTCTGGCTGCAACTAAAATAGAGCCGTGCGACCGGACGGAGAATTTTCTCCCTCCTATAAATTGAAAATGTATCTTTCAATTTCATTTCATTCTCAAACTTTTTACCTTGTTCGGCTGGAGCTCTACTTTCGCCTTTGGACACCAAGTTCTTGCATCCGGTGTTCCCAAATGCAAACAAACTTCTTCCAAACTTCTTTTACATCGACAAGAGGTATGAATCTCACGTTCTCTATGAAAAATTCTTTTCTAGGTTTTGAGGAATCAACAAAAAACAACCCTCGGTTCCCTTTCCTTAGTCTTCCTTATAAAAACTCTCTACAATAGTATCTTATAAGTTCAAAAGCTCCCATAGTGACCTTTACATTGCTATTCAATCTTCAAACAAGGCTTTCTTGCATTCTCCATATCCTACCATATAGAAATCGAGTTCTAATGAAACTCTACTTCACAATCCTTTATTTAGTTTCTCTACATTTCTGAATGACTTTATAATCACTTGAACTTCACCTAAGTCCTTGTATATTATCTCCATGGCGTAATCTCGAGAGAAAGACTTTGGGGAGAGTAAGTCTAATTGGAGTCTCCTACTCAAGGTATAACTCCTTTGGGAAGTGGGAGACTAAGGGAAGTCTGCGAAGTGGCAAAATTGAGAGACGGGAGAGGGGTTCCACTTCCTCAACCTATTCTAAGCAGTTGGAGTGAGATGGGACCCATTGACTTTCGCTCATGGGTCCAGAGAATATTCCTTTTCGACAAGAATTTAAATTTGATGAGCATTAATGCGCTGGCAGGCTTCTTAGAATGTCCGACCGTCGTATCTGATCTCACCAAGTCAAGGGTTTTCTGATCGGTGGTTGCGACCAGTAACCTATTTGGCTACCACCAATCACTGTCATAAAAATGGTTCAAAATTTTTAATACCTGGTCCTTTGGTTACCATAGTATCGGTTTCGTCAATGGTGGAAAACCCTGGTACAGGAAGAAAACCAAGTTAGACCAGGTTTTCTGGGTGTAGGTTTTATGACTCCCTCCTTAAAAGAAATTCATTCCTGAAATTTCTACTTACCCTAGGATTCAAATAAATAAGGATATCTCTTCTTCATAAATTCCTCTTCCTTCCAAGAGATCTTCCATGTGCTGGTTCTTTCATATCACCTTGACGCAATAAATGTCTCGATTTCTCAGGTACTAAACCTTCCTGTCCAAATCTACTGGGGTTTGAGTTTGAAGTTAAGTCTTCTTTTAGCTGAGGAGGATTTGCTTCCAATATGTGAGAAGGCTCCAAGACATATTTATTCAACATTTAGATGTAGAACTTATCGTGTACTCCCGATAGAGAGGGTGGTAGTGCTAATTGATACACCTCTGCTCCACATCTCCTTATGATCTCGTATGGTCCCATATACCTAGGGCTTAACTTCCTTTCCTTGACAAAGCACTTTAGTCCTCTCAAGGGTGAGATCTTCTAGAACACCTTATCCCCTACAACAAATTCTATGTCCATCCTTTTCACGTCAAAACATTTTTTCTGGTGAGTTTGTGCTACTTTGATTCTTTCTCTGATCAAGTTGACTTCTAGACAAATTTCTTGGATGAAGTCTGACCCAACAATTCATCTTTCACCAACTTCTTTCCAATACAGTGGTCTGCACCTCCTTCCATATAGGGCTTCGTATGGAGCCATGCCTATAGTGGCTTGGTAGCTATTATTATAAGCGAAATCCATCAGGGGTAGTTTCTCGTTTGATACTCCTTTGAAGTTATTGGCACAGGCACAGATCATGTTTTCTAAGATTTGGATTGTCCTTTTTGATTGGCCGTCGATTTGTGGATGGAAGGCTATACTAAACTTCAGCTCGATGCCCATCGCATGTTGTAGGCTGTCCCAAAACTTGGAAGTGAACCTAGGGTCTCTATCTGACACTATGCTTTGGGGTACACCGTGTAGATGAATTATGTGATTTACATACAATCGAGCTAGTTTGCCAATGGTGTATTGCGGCCTTATAGTTACGAACCTTGCTGTCTTTGTCAGTTAATCAATGATTACCCAAATAGCATCCATAGCTCTAGCTGTTAAGGGTAGGCCAATGACGAAGTCTGTGGTGATATGGTCCCATTTCCATTCTGTTACCGGTAGTGGTTGAAATAATCTAGACAGTTTTTGTCGATCTGCTTTCACTTGTTGGCAAGTCAAACACTTGTATACAAAACTCGCTACGTTTGCCTTCATTTCTTTCTACCATATGATTCTCTTTATGTCGTGGTACATTTTTGTGCTACCTGGATGAGCTGAATAGGGAGCATTGTGAGCTTCTTTTAAGAATCTTTCCTTAATGTCTTTAGTAGTCGCGGCAATGTAAAGCCTACTTCGAAATCTAAGTGCACCATTCGAAGAATGAGTGAAGTCGGGGTCTGGTTTCCCTCTCTATAGGTTTTTCTTCAGAGTACTGAGGTAAGGGTTCGTCGATTGTTATTTTATCACTTCAGTAACCAAGTTTGCCTTTACTTGTGCAGTCACAAAAAGACTTGCAAGTTCATAGATCACCTTGTCTTGTAAGGGTCCTTCTACCACATCTAGAGTTTTCCACGTTCTCTTTTGAGCCCTGGTATGTAATGGTTGAACCGAGTCACGCCAATCCCTTCCTCTGGTCTAGTCAGACTCTTCCTACTTAGGGCATCTACTATGACATTGGCCTTGCCTGGGTGATAAAGGATCTCGCAATCATAATCTTTCAGTAATTCCACCCATCCCCATTCTCTCATATTCAAATCCTTTTGTGTAAAAAAGTAAGTGAGGCTCTTATGGTCGGATTTGATTTGAAACTTTTCTCCATATAAGAAATGTCTCTACGCTTTGAGAGCGAAGACTACTACAGCTAATTCCAAGTCATGAGTAGGGAAATTTTCCTCATGCTTCTTCAACTATCTTAAGGTGTAAGCTATGACCTGGTTTCCTTGCATGAGTACACATCCTAAGCCTAGCTTGGAGGCATTGGTATATAAAATGAATGATTCATTTAGCTTTGGAATCGTCAATATAGGGGTTGAGACCAATCTATCCTTCAGAGTTTGAAAACATTTTCACATTGCTCTGACCAAATAAACTTCTCTCCCTTCTTAGTCAGTTTAGTTAAAGGAAATATGATCCTGGAATAATCTTCCATGAACCTACTGTAGTACCTGGCTAAACACAAGAAGCTGTAAACTTCTGTAATAGTCTTGGGTGTTTTCCAGTTTATAACAGCATTGATTTTGCTGGGATCCACTTTGATTCCTTTGGCTAACACTATGTGACCTACGAAAACTATCTCGTTCAGCCAAGTTGCACTTTTTGAACTTGGAGTAGAGTGTCTTCTCTCTTAACCTTTGCAATGCTTGACGCAAATGTACTTTATGGTCTTCCTTAGTCCGAGAATAGATCAGGATGTCATCGATGAAAACTATGACCGAGGTATCCAATATGTCATGAAATCTCAGTTTATAAGTTCCATAAACGATGCAAGAGTGTCAATCAACCCAAAAGACATGACTAGAAACTCATAGTGCCCATAGCTAGTTCGAAAAGCCATCCTAGATATGTTGCCTTTATTGATCTTCAGCTAGTGATACCATGATCTGAGATCAATCTTTTGAGAATACAAAAGCACCTTGAAGTTGGTTGAATAAGTCATCAATACACAGTAGTGGGTACTGATTTTTGATGGTGAGTTTGTTTAGCTCTTGATAGTCTGTACATAAGCGCACGCTACCATCGCTCTTTTTTACAAATAACACTTGCGCACCCCAAGAAGAAATGCTAGGTCTGATAAAACCTTTGTCCAGCAGTTCTTATAGTTGCACCTTCAGTTCCTTAAGTTCGGTAGGCACCATTCGGTATGGAGCACTAGATACTGGTGTTGATCCTAATAACAGGTCTATGACTAACTCTGTTGCTTGATTTGGTGGCATTCCTGGTAGATCTTTAGGGAAAACATCCGAAAAATCCTTCACTACATCTAAGTCTTCCAACTAAGGTCGTTCAACCGTGACATCTAGGACTAACACCAAAAATCCTACGCTGCCAATCTATAGACATCTAACTTCCTTTAGTACAGAGAGGAACAATTTCCTTTTCTTGGGTTTCTTGTCCCTTACGAATGCAAACATTTTATTGTTGCTTTCATCGAATGCCAATCTCTTCTCTGCACACTGGAGGCTAGCCTTGTGTTGAGATAGTAAGTCCATTCCCAAAATCATGTCGAAGTCAAACATATCTATTTGAATTAAATTCACCTCCAGACTTCTGCCTTCAATGTGGATTGGACATGGGCCTTGGTACTAGTCAACTACCACTTCTACACGAAGGGGTGATCAAACAATAAATAATGCCTCAAGGGGTTTCGTAACACCTTCTATCTTTCTTTCAAAAGATGGAGACATGAAAGAATGGGTAGCTCCTGAGTCGAAGAGTACCCTCGTTGGGACTCCTACTACTTTAACAGTACCTATAGTTTTACTATGTTTCAGTCTTATGCACAAGAATTTACTAATGTATTAATTTAAAACAAATACTTGTCACCACATCTGGGGAAACCTCTACTTCTTCGACAGATACCACATAAACTTTCCCCATCTGAGTTGCTTTTGGAGGGTAAAGACAAGTTCTGGAAAAGTGCCATGTCTGACCACAATTGGAGCATTTCAGATTAGTGATCGCAGTAATAGTAGTAGCATGGCCTACTGCAGGTGTAACCTAAGCAGCTACAAGGTTTAACTGAGGTCTGAGTTGTACGGAAGGTCTTGTTATTGGCCCTTCCACCAGTGAAATGGGCTGTCCTTTTGTTACCTCCCTTCTGAGCAAATAGCTATCCCTTAGACTGGCTTCAATGACTTTAGTGGTTTGCACCACTTCAGAATACACCTCCTTTCCTAGAGTGTTGACTGTTGCTTGGATGTTACCTCGCAATCCCTTAGTAAAACTTTGAGCCTTGGTGGACTCCTCCTTCATACTGATAGGGGTAAAGTAGAAGTGTTCCTCAAATCGGTGTTGATAGTCATGCACCGACTATTGTCCTTGGGACACATTCAGGTACTCTACCTCTATCATGTCTTCAAAGCTTCTAGTAAAGTACTTATCGAAGAACACCTCCTTGATTATCTCCCAAGTTATCTAAGAGTGCTTGGTAGCTAACAGTGCCTGAGTAGACTCCCACCATGTGTTCGTCTCATCTTCAAGCATGTAGATGGCACAAAGGATCTTTTCATTCTCAGTACAGATCATCATCTGAAGAGTCTTTTCCATTGATATAATCCAAATGGTTGGTTGTAGCTCTAGCAAATTTCAGAGGCTTCATCTTTATAAACCTATCTATAGTCTTGGCTGGATCATACTGTTGCGGCACAGGCATGACTGGTGGTTAGTTCTGAACAGACGCTACAGTTCGATTAACATCGATTGCAGGTCTGTCCTGGGTTTGATTTTGCATGGCCATCGCAGTTGATTAGCCCCGACTGCAGGCCTATTCTGAGTATTGATTCCTGACAGGGAAATCATGGCATTGGTAGTCTTTTAAACACTTGTAGTTTGGGATGCATTTACTGGTCATAGTATTGCTATCTAGTCATCCAAGAACTGCCGCTGTTGAGCTTGGTTCTTGCAATGCTGTTCCCTTAGCAGCTCACGTCGCTCTTCACCCATGGCACGTGCCAAATTCCTCACTATAGTGGGAATATCCCCAAGAGTAGCTTCTGATAGCGGTGGTGGTGCGGGTACATCCTGAGTGATACCCTCCTGGGTCTGGTCCATTACCTGCTTTTCCCCTGGCTGAAGCGTCAAGGTTTTCATTAGTGCGTAGGGCGGAACGAGTATTAGGTGCCATTGATGATTGGTAACAACTCTTGTAACATTATGTCAATACAGTTAGTAACATGTCCTATGGTAAACAATATGAGGATAATGACGGAAAACAAAACATGTAAGAAATGGCACCAAGTACTAGCAAAAAAAAAAGTCAAATTCCTACAATTCAGCAGTTAATTCATAGTAAAAGGTATCAAGTTGTAGTGTCTAGAGTGGACAATTGTGACCGAGCTTTCTGACAGTATACAATTTAGGGTCTTCTGGATTTGTCCGGTTGCAATACCGGTCGCAACAGTCATGCGACCGGTGAGTTCGACTGGACCCTTCCCAAGGGCATAATTTTCCATCTGGAGGGAACTCCAGTCACAGCTCCGGCTGCAACTAAAATCAAGCCAGGCTACCGGATGGAGAATTTTCTCTCTCCTTATAAATGGTGAATGTGTTTTTCAATTTCATTTTATTTCAAAATTTTTCTCTTGTTTGGTTAGAGCTATACTTTCGCCTACGGACACCAAGTTCTTGCATCGATGCTCCCAAAGGCAAACAAACTTCTTACAAATGTCTTCTACATCGACAAGAGGTATGAATCTCACCTACTCTATGAAAAATATCTTCTCTAGGGTTTGAGAAATCAACCAAAACAACCCTAGGTTCCCTTTCCATAGAGTCTTCCCTATCAAAACTCTCTACAATAGTATCTTATATGTTCAAATGCTCCAATAGTGACCTTTACATTGCTATTCAATCTTCAAACAAGGCTTCCTTACATTCTCCATATTCTACCATGTAGAAATTGAGTTATTGTCATAGCCCATTCTGGGGAATAGGGCATGATATCTGGGTCAACTTTCGTGGGAACCTGGATCTTTCAGCGATCAATAACCAAAATGATCTTCCAACAAACCCCACAGTCTACACAAATAATATCCATAATAATCATCAATAGATAATAATAAATGCAACAAAATCACAAGAGTTGCAGCGGAATCATACTAGAGAATAGATGCTACTAATGTTATCAATACATAATTAGTCTGTTATGTCTTACAAACCGTTTCACAATATCTTTCATAATACATACATCCCATACTAAATAACTAGAGTAAATCTGAGCACATCCCTGTAGATAGACCAAACTGTCATCTATCTACAGGCAGCAAAATCATAGAGACAAGACTTTGACTCGGGTCTAGTAGATGCAATCCCTACAGGTACAGCCCTTAACAAGATCTCTCAATGGACCCCCACCAAGAGAAGTACCCTCAACATTATTAGGACCCATATTAGCAGTTACAATAGAAGTACCTGCAATCAAAGCTAAAAGAATTCAATATCAAGGGGTGACCTCCCATCCCAGCTCAGTGAGAAGTCAGGTATCAATGCAACCTTAATCAATAATTTAATGATGCAGTACAAAAGTAAATAAACAAGCAATTGTGAGTGGCATTCAAGTGTGCATGCAATCATGGCTGGCCTGTACCCTAGCGAGGATCTGACTGGTATCCCACCACCTGAGCGAGTGCCCCGTACCCCACTCCCTAAGTAATTGCCCCCTACCCCACCACCTGAGCATATACCCGTACCTCACCGCCTGAATACTCCATACCCCACTGGCTGGATTAAATTTCCTTCGCTAAAGCACAAGTCATTTGACTAAGTTGATGCATGATGATGATAACATAATAACAAGAGGGTTACACCCCAGCAAAGATCCCCGTTCCACTCCCATGGACTGATCGTGCACCCACTAAGGTGTAACCCAACATATGATCGTGTATTGTACACCCACACACCATACGATTATATATCCCACAATACAATTACATCCATATCAACAATACATCATCGTGTCTCTACTAAGGTACCAGTACACCAACAAGGTACTTATGCCCGTGCTCCAACATGCCACATGTACCATCATACATGGTCATGCACACATAATGATATGAATGACTACACCCCATAGAGAACCCCCCACTTTCATGGATCAGTGTGTCTCTACTAGGGTGCCAGCAACCAACAACATGGCTCATGTATTGTGCTCCCACATGCCATACGTCCATCATACAACAACAAACATACATAGTTATTGTTAAAATGCAAATGCATGAATAGTTATATAAAATTTATTGGATGACATGTTATAAAAAGAAAACAACAATTAATACATAGCACAACACATGCTAAAAATCTACAAGACCTAACCCCTCACCTGTTAGAAGGCTTCATTCACTACCCATGGTATTTTACCTAATTAGTTAGACATGTTTCATTAGGTCGGTAAACATCTTTTAAACCAGCAAAGACAAGTCCTTGTATCCATGTACAGGTCCCAAGAAAAGCCTAGAACCGAAAGGTTGGTCTTCCTAATCAGTACTAGGTTTATAAGTCAAAACAGACTGAATCGAAGGATAGAACCGGGTGATCGTTCCTCCAATATAGTAAGCGGGTTAACACTTGGTCATTTCTTAAGTAAGCTGGACCGAAGGATGAATCGGATGCTCAAGCATTTGGTAGACCATCCGGTTCATATCCACTATCATACAGTGTGATTCCAGTGGGCTATTCAGAGGCTAAGCAGGGTGGTGTACCATCCGACAATGCCTCCGCTTAGTATTAAGCCTGTACGGAGGCTTAGTCAAACGAATTCATGCACTTTATCCGAGGAACTTACCTAGAGGGTCATACTTCCTATTAGGTGGCTCCATTTAGGGTCTTCCAAATATTACTTCATCTGATAGGCCAAGGCATTTGCCCTAGTAGAGGATTGGTTTTGAGTCAACCAGGGTTAGGGCCACTGCCAGTCCTCCGGTTGTGCCTCCGGTTTAGGCCTAGAAACTAGGCATAAACCAGAGAAGGTTTCCTTCTTTGGGGATTGTCTTCCCACCAATTGGAACTTCAATGTAGGTGGTGAGAAACACTTACCCACTACGATTATGCATAATGGGAGTCATTTGACTCCATTTAGTTCTCCATACATGGAGGTGGGAGATAACCTAGGTTTCCTAGGTTGGATTCGGTCTCCATTGTTAGAGACCATTAATGGTGGAGCTTCACCATGGTCTTGAACACATTATCCTCTAGGAATGGAAGGGAAAGAGTAGATGAGATCTACCTCAAGGAAGCACCAAGCTTGAGCTCCAAGCTTCACATTCTAAGTCTCATCAGGCACTCCCACACTCAAGACAGCCAATGAAAGAGAAATAAAGAGGAGGACCTCCTTATTTATAGCAACCCATGGAGAAAGAGAGTGTGCAACTTGCACGTAACTGGATGCTGTCAATCGGGTGATGCATCATTAGGTTATGCATCCGGTTGGGCTTAAAAATAAGTTTAGGCTTAGTTTCGTGGGCCTAGTTTGGTAGGGATGCTCTCTAGGTTACATATATCTCTTTCCACATGTTTTACTATCACTAAGTGATCCAAGAAGTTGACCCAACATCACATGGATGGTCAAAAGTCAGGGTGCCAAGTGTTGGCACAGTAAGACCCAATATAGAGGAATCCAAACTGGTGAGGATTCTGGGTGTGGATCTTACAATACCCCCAATTTATAATGATGAAATCCCCAAAATCAAGGCGTAGTTGTAAATTATCATCCCATACCTATGGGCATTTATCATGCATCGTAACTTCACTAAATTAACATAGATTCATTATGGCATTCGATAAACAAGGGTGTTCGAGACTTACCCGACTTTCAAAAATTTCCTCAATTCAGTGCGAGGTCCACGCTCACATAGAGGCATGGCACTGCCAATACTTTTGACAGTCGTGGGCCTCATTTCCCACCATTTCGCAAGATAGGCACGTAACAACTTCCTCAGGTCTTGGCGACGATGCCCTTTCAATGGTTCAGGAGCATTGTCGGATAAGGTGCTTTCGACTTCCGCATCGATAACATTTCTGGGGACCCACATTAGGTGATATTAGGGTCTCAATGATAGTGGATGGTGGTTCCATGGAATTTCCTCATTCCCAATATGAGGTACCTTCGGTACAGCTTGTGGTGCTTCTTCTTTTAGGTTTCTCTTTATTTGTTTACCCCATCTTTGGGCTACCAACACCTCATCTTGAGGTCTTGGATGAGTTCCTTGATTGCGGAATTCAGCTACCATTCGCACAACCATGTCCCTCTGTTGTTCCTGGAGACTCAGGGTAAGACGTCCCAGTAAGTTTGATACTTCTACCAAGACTTACACAGAGGTAGTGCCATTGCACATGGCTCTTGCTAAAGTTTCTATTATCCTTAATTGGAACTCATAATGATGTTTGTAGACCCTTTTTGTGGTCTTGTCTATAATTATTGAAATGTCCTGAGTATCCTAACAAAAGTGAGATGAAGTTGCACTTTGGTCTATTTTGTTGTCAGGACTTTTCGCTTTACGAGTTCCAACCCTCGGGTGAGCGGGGTTAAGGAGGTGTGCATGATCCATTACCTAATTCATTCTCAATTTGTTAGTAGGATTTCATTTACAAGATATCCGAGATGAGAAGCCCAATAATTAATCCATGCGGTTATCAATCCAAGTCATAGCATGCATCTCGCACATAATTCATTGTATCGAAGTATCATGTGATATTCTTCATATAATTCTTACTTCCATATGGGTTCTCATATACATTAAGCACCTATAAGTGAGGCATGCTTTTACTTCAATCTGTGTTTCATTTTAATTTCCCCATGAGTTCGTCGCATATCATATGTCCCGGTAGCTACGTATAATTTCCCCTTTTTAAATAACTATACCATCAGTATACCTCTCACACGCAACAATGGGGGGGTATCACTAATCGTATGATCTTATTTGGTGCCCCGCACTTTCATTTCTTAATTAAAATCACCTTATCTCCATTGAAATCGATCTTTTTCCTATAGTAGTCATTCCATGATAGGGCGTCGTTGGGCATTGATAATTTGGTGGTTATCCATGTGCCATAGACACATCACTACAATTCAAGTTAAATTCTTAGTCGAGATCCATTTATGACATTACAAAATTCAATGAGTTGCATGATGAGTTTGCATCAAGGAATTAGAATACTTGATGGAGGAAACATTCAAATTCCTTGTGCAAAGTGCAATCATGTGACCATATTTAAAGCATTCATGATGTCATGCCATTCCCATTCTTTAACAATTAAATAACTCATAAGTTAAGGGTAACCTTGGTCACAGGGCTCTTAATTGCTACTTTCCCCCAGATAAGTATTTCGACAGTCCGCCCTTATCTCGATGAAGCGTTTTCATGCAGATAAGCCCTCTCGGACCCTTTGGATGGCTTCAAGTAGTTCTAGACTAGGTTCCCCTCGTTGCAGAACATAGTTAGCCAAGAAGGCTTCTCGGAATATGTCCCAAGTTATTACCCCATGGTGCTGCAAGAGAATGGGTTGAGTCATTCACCACCACTCATATGGCATGCCCTCTAGTTGGTAAGTAGCACACATTATCTTCTGGATATTAGAATAGTGGAGATTGCCAATAGTTTCCTCCATGGTTTGAATCCAGTTCCTTGGGTGAATGGAACTTGCACATGACCCATTAAATCATTCTGGGTTCAATATTTGGAAGTTCTCCATGGTGTCATATGCAGTGCTTGGGTCTGCTCCATGAAATGGGGAGAAAGGTGGCAATTCTCTACTTAGCCCATTAGACTCACTGATTGGTGGAGGCCGAAGGGTGGCTAACATGTTAGAGATGACACATTGATGTTATTCTAGTTCACTTTTCGATGTGAGTGCCTTGGAGGTAGGCTTCTCATTAGGGTGCTTGGGTAGTGACATATTGGCTAGCCTTGGGTGAAATCTAAAAAGGTAAGAAATTTAACACCCAAGGTTATGGTCAGATCATCCCAATATTACAAAGGGAACAATGTCACATGCCACATAACTTCTAAGAGGGTTGGGTAATGATTCTAAAATTGCACAGGGCACATGCCTTAATTGGATTGTATGGTAGCCTAAATGAGATAATAATCATGGGGTAGGGTGCCAAATAGATAGCATGTAAAAATTTTAATTGGGGTACCCCCAATTTATAAGAACAATGGCCCTATGTAAGACCCGTGCCCAGATCTCGTTATAATTTAACCATTGTGGGCATGTGTCGGGTCTTCACATGTACGAACATATCATATCAGCATGACCAAAGGCAATGACATACTCATGAAGTGACACCAAACCACTATCTAGAACCTCTTGTCTTGTTAGAAAGTACGAAAGTACACTAGGAGAAGTCCATGACCCAGCTTAGGAGACCCCGAGAGCTTGGCATACATGAACCTAAGCTAGCCTACCCAAAAGGAGGTCTGGCTCATGACCAAGGTGGTGTGGTCGAACACCAGCCGCACCCTGTGCTGCTGTACCTCTAAGCGCGAATTGGATCGATGATTAACGGAATGCGGGACCTACTGTTTTGAACTCAACCATTTTCCTCCATGGTCGACTGAGAATTTGCTTGATTCGTGGTAAGCTGACCATGATTCCGCAAAGAATGGAAAGGAAGGGAGGAGAATCGTCTCCCTTCCAATTCGGGGATTAGGCTTACCGATATTATGAGAAGATAGATCCCTATCGTCCCCTTCAATCAGTCTAACCAAAACAAGAGAAACTGGAGAAAGGAATCTTTGACGCACGAGCTTGAGAGGAGAGGAAGAAGAAAGAAAGGAGAGGAAGAGAGAAAGGAGAAGGAAGAAGGAAGAACCCTTCCTCCTAATACCGCCCAGCAGAGAAGGAAGAGAGAGGGAGACCATAGATGAAAAGGAAGTCAGGGAAAGGAGACTCACCACTGGAACAGCAGCCATCTGATGAAGAGATCGAAGGAGAAACACGTGGTAAGTATCCTTTACTCTGGGAATGGTGAATCTGTAATCTGGTCTTCATTAATAATGGGTGGAAATTGATTTGGATGATGGAGGTTACCATGACCGTATCACTAGAAAAAGCATCTCAGTACCATTAAGGCTCTACTATACTGGGATGGTGTTATTCCAAAATCAAACCAAAGGAGAGAACATTCATCACCATTAAATGGTGAGGTTTCGAGCCATATGAACTACTGTTCACAGACTCGTATCAGGAACGGTAGTACATATAGAACGAAGGATTAACTGTAAGAAAATTAAATGGACTGAATAAATTATTATGAACTACACCAATAACCATGGGATTGTTAGAGATCTTAGATTGACCCTAGGAGTTTTGGATCATAGACCAATAATGAGATCCAAATGTTTAGAAATTGGATCTGGAGTCTGAAACCAGATTTGGTATCTCGACTATTTACCAAATCAAAATGATATCCAAAACCTAGTATAGAAATCAAATTTGAAGGTCAAACTTGTAAGACCCGTACTGCAAGACCCACACTTTACTAACCCAGTCTAACCATGTCATGTTAGGTCTTCCCATCATAGAAGGATCAAGTGGACCAACCATGTGAAGAAACCGCAAGACCAGGTAAGTTAATCGACCCAAAAATAGTCAAGTTAGGTCGTATGGTTGACTACTTGAATTGGTATGGTCGACCATAGGGTGAAGGACAAGAGACCAGTTGAAAATAGACATATGGTCAACACCTGTGAGGGGTGTGGTCGATGGATTTTACGACCGCACCTACAGACCAAATGTTGCCAGATCAAACTCCGTGATTTGGAAACTTTCCAAATCAAAGGGGATTTCTTTCCTAATTCTTGGAGGGCTCTATATGGAGAGTTTCTCTCTATATAGAAGATGTCCCTTTAACCTCTCTCACTCTTTGGAATAACCTCTAACCCTAAACCTAAGAGAGAAAGAGAGGGGAAGAGAAAGAGAAGAAGATTTAAAGAAGAAAGCTAGGAGAGGAGGTTTTGTAGAGAAGGTCCTAGTTTTCTACATTAGGTTAAGGTATGAACCTTGTCTTTATAAGCTTAGAATAGGATTTCCATGGTAGACTGAGGTGTTAAATCAATGAAAGCTCTCAACCATGAGATTCCTTAAGTAAATATCGAAGGAGAGTCATGGAGAGTAGGTTAGGGTAATTAGATATGTGAAACTATAAATTGATGGCCCTAGATTGACTGTAGGATGAACCCTATTAATGAGCTGAGAAATCGACTCATGAAGAATTCAGATTGAAAGAAGGAATTGACCAAACTTCGTATGGTCGCGTGCTATGGTCGCATGATATGCGACCACAGGGTCGACCATAGCTATTCGGTAAGATGTCAGGAAATGTGTGGTAGCATGCTGTGGTCGCATGATGTACGGCCATAGGTATGGACCGCATGACGTGTGGTCGCACCAGACATGAGATACAGGACCGACCAGTCGACCATTAATGGTTCTATTTCAATTTTTGAATATTGTAACTTGGTACAGATGAACCCTAACTTAAATCCATACATTCCCTAGGTTCCCAAATAATTCAAAGTGGTTTTCAAGGCTTGGAAGGAGATCAAATATCGTTTACAGGTGAGGAAACAATACCTAAACTAATTGGATAATAACAACCTATGTTTATTTTATTGTGTTTGATGCAATGAATGATTCTATGCTTGTATGCTTGTAATGTGCATCTCACATATCATCTAATATTACTGTTATATATCTGCTCATGCATATTTATTTTTATTTACTTATAACATGATGATGATGTTAGGGATAGACATGTGTTTGTGTGTGGTTAGGTATTATATGCGAGTGGAGCATCAGGGAAAGGATGTGGCACTGTGGTTCATCCTGGCCACCAGACTCTAACTCTGTCTCTACTCAGTCCTACTTACTGACATCATCATATCGCCTTCACCTTAACAGAACTAGTATGCTATAGAGCATCAGGGGGAAGACGTGGTATCGTAGTTCATCATGACCGTCAGACTCTAGCTCCATCTCTATGGGCATATTGAGGGATGCTGGGGTAAGGCCTTGGATACATTTGGATGACATTAGGATTAGTTAGTTGTGGGTCCAGTTTACAAGCCCTTGCTAGTAGGGACATACGTGCTGGTATAGGAAGGGCACCGGGGAATTATTGACGGTGTGTGATCCAAATACTTTAGCTCTATCTCTATTCCATGTGGGTGCATGTGGGACTGCAATAGTGTTTGATCCATTGGACGGATTAACAGACTCGTGTATAGAGGTGCGATGGTCGCCAATCCTTTCTATAGCATAGTTGCAAACTTAAAACCAGACCAAAGAAATAAATTGAATGCATAGGGGCATACATGCTGGTATAGGTAGGGCGTCAGGGGAGTTATTGGCGATGTGTGATCCAAACACTTTAGCTCTATCTCTATTTGCATGGTAGGTGCATGTGGGATGGCAATGGTATTTGATCCATTAGATGGATTCACACACTTGTGTATAGAGGTGTGGTGGTCGCTAATCCTTTCTATAGCACAGTTGCAAACTTAAAACCAAACTAAAGAAATGAATTGAATGCATGCATATGTTTGCATATTGTTTTATTTACTCACTGAGCTGTGATGTGTGCTCACCCTTTCAACGTTGAATATTTTTAGTTGATGATGCAGGTTTTACTGTCGAAGATTACATGAACGCACCATTGCACGGACACGTGATAGCTATGAAAGTGGAAGATATGAAAGATGTGCATGATCCGTCATGTGAATGCAACCAATGTGTTTGGTTTAACATGGTTGGCACGGCCTATACGAGATCCTGGTTCGAACCATTGGTTCTTATGATGGTTCATCACACTACTGGTTAGTCTAAAATTGAGGTGTGACATGTACTCTATTGACCAAGTTTAATCGTATCATGTAAGGTCTTCTCATCGTTATCGGCTCGGGTAAACTAATCGGATCGACCGTATGAAGGAACCAAAAGTCTAGGTAAGTGTAAAAATCCAAAAATAACTATTTTTCATTGTATGGTCGACTGGAAGATGTTATGTGGCTGACTACTCAGTTTGAAAGTGAGGATAGTCAAATTTTATCGTGTGGTTACACATTTTGCTTTGTGTGGTCGACTGGTTTTGCGACCACAGAGTTGACCATACAAATCCAGATCTGAATCTGAGATTTGGAAACTTTTCAAAATTAAAGGGATCTCTTTCCTAGTTAAGAGAGGACTCTATATGGAGGTTTTCCCTCTATATAGATGATGTCCCTTAGTCTCTCTTACTCTTTTAGAATCAATTCTAAACCCTAAACCTAAGAGAGAAAGAGAAGGAGAAAGAGAAGAGAAGTTGTAGAAGAAGTTGCTATCCCTCTCTACAACAAAGAACAAAGGTAAGGAACCTATTTCTGTAGATGTAGGTTGTATAGGATTGATCTCCCATCAATGAGTTGATGATCTGAACTCAATGTTGCGATTGAGATCATGCAATTTCTCAATTAATCTCAAGAAGAAAACCAAGGGAATAGGTTAGGGACAAATTGGGGATGGAAAACCCATGAATAAGGCCATAGAGAGATCCTAGAACGAACTCCAATGATGAACCAAAGGTTCGACTGAGAAAGACCCATGAATACAACTAGTGATTGTGTGGTCACATCATTGGTTGACCATAGAGTGACCAATGAGTAGACTACAGGCTCTCGAGAAGTTACCCAGGGATTGTGTGGTCACATCAGTGGACGCATGATGCATGACCACACAGTCGACCACACAATGTATGGTCGACATATACTTGTGACCACTACCAACCACTCAACTATAGAAAGCCTATTTTGATTCCAAACTAGATTTTAGACTATTGTAACTTAATCATCAAACCCTAATCTAAATTCATAAATTGTCTAAGTTGTCAACTAGTACAAGTGAATTTCCAAAGCTTGGAACAGACTGATATTATGATCCAAGGTGAAGAAACATGACCTAAACTAACTGGTTAATAACAAGCTATTATCTTTCTTTTATTTGTCCAATGCTATAATTGATGTCATGCTTGTATGATTGTAATGTGCATCTCACATGTCATCTAATATTACTGCTATTCCTATTTATGCTTATTTAATTTATTATTTTACTCTATTATTGATGATGATAGGAATAGGCATGTGTTTGTGGGTTGGTTGGTGTGCTATGTCGGGAGGGGTGTGTGATCCCTAAACTATGCATCACATTAACATCGTCGTATCGCTGTTACCTTAGCAGAACTAGTACGTCGTAGGGAATCAAGGGGGTGTTCGCAAACTGCGGTCTTTGACTCTACCAAAGAACCCTAGCTTTATCTCTATGGACGTATTAAGGGATGCTGGGTAAAGCCTTGGATATATATATATGGATGATATCTAGGATTGATTAGTTGTGAGCGCAGTTTGCAAGCCCTCGCCAGTAGGGGCATACATATTGGTATGGGTAGGGCATCAGGGAATGTATTGGTAATGTGTGATCTGGATACTTTAGCCCTATTTTTATTCCATAGTGGGTGTATGTGGGACGACAATGGTGTTTGATCCATTAGGTAGATACACACTCTTGTATAGAGGTGCGGTGGTCACCAATCCTTTCTATAGCACAGTTGCAAACTTATACCAGACCAAAGATATGAATTGAATGCATGCATATGTTTGCGCATTGTTTTGTTTACTTACTAAGCTGTGATATGTGCTCACCCCTCGACATCAAATATTTTTAGTTGATGATGTAGGTCTTACAGTGGAAGACTATATAAAGGAGCTGTCGTATAGACACCTAGCAGTGATGGATACACAGACTGTGGAAGACGAGCAGGACTCTACGTGCGAGTGTTTCCAGTGCCTTTTTTCTTAATTATTTTTTATTTGAGAGTTATGAAAACTTGTAATAGATTACTTAATTAAGTTTTGAGTTGATATGGGAGATAATTAGATTATTTACTTATTTATCATGTTAGACACTCAGTTCAGTATTTATAAAGACTTCTATTATTTATTTTATTATCTTTGATTATGTTGGGGAATGTGTATTTGGCTTGGATGGTTGGCATGGTCTTATGAGATCCTGGATTGAACCATTGGTTCTTATGACGGTTCATCACACTTCTGGTTTGACTAGAATTGGTGTGTGGCAACTTGGTATCAGAGCTCTAAAGCTCTGCCCATCAAACCTGAATACGTCCATGAGAGTGTATGAACTGAGTTAGGATAAATAAAAGCTATAATAAAAATACATCATAAGCATATTGTTGTTTGAGACAGAAATTAAGTAAGACCATAATGCACATAATATAAAGGTAAAACAGAAGTGTTTATATATATATATATATATATATATATAGATTACTTGAAATAACAGTAACATAATGTGTTCTAATATGAAAAACAGAGTACAGTCCACAAACCGAACAGTTACTCTACAAATATGAACATCGAAAGAAAATGAAGTCTATCACTGAGTTGGAGGAGTAAGAGGATGAGGTGCCTCTTGGTCTCCCTATCATAATCTTCTACGTACACCCTAGTGAGCCAGGCTACCTGCACCTGGGTATCTCAGAGACTATTAGCAAGATCTATTACCCGTTGATCTATAGTATGCTTGGCATCTCCGTTCTCTCACAGGAGTGCCATCATATCATCTAGTGGAGGGCTCCAGGGACCAGCTGAGAAGGTAGTATGAGAAGGGGCAGCTCCAGTGGCATGCTGTGGTGAAGGAGGTGGGATGTCATCTACATCCAGGAACATATGATCATCATCATCTCCATCACCCTCTACCGCGGCTACAGCTCAACGTTGGGACCAATCATGCACATTTCGTTCCTCGTCGCTAATTTGCACGTCTTGCATCTCCATCCTATAGATGTCTTCCCAATCAAGATCCATAGAAATTGTATCCTTGTAAATCTTTTCACCCTCCATGTTTACTTAAAGGCGAGTGAGGATGGTAGTGATCATACACCCGTAGGGTAGGTTTCCCTTTAGGCCAACTGTCATAGCTTGGTACATAGTGCGAATAATGATGTAGGGCAGGCATATAGGCTGTCTGGTGCAGATGCAGTATAATAGATATTGAGTAAGCTGAGAGAGCATCCGGTAATGCCCACTTTGCGGCACCAAGTTGTGCTGAATGATCTTGTAATAAACTCTGGGATTGGGACACAGATTGATCGCTTTCATTTCCCAACGATCACTCTATAGGATTTGATAGCTTATCTCTACATGCATCCTCATCGATAAAAATTGGAGCTCTTTGGGGGTGCAATAGAATAATGGACCATCATAGGAGATTCCTAGGATGTCTACGAACTATTGATAGTTGAATGAGATAGAAACCCCTTTCACCCCTTTCACCTAATTCGTGATCCTGAGGTCCCTACCTCTATCCACAACCTTTGGATCACCCTCAACCTGTAAATTACAATAAAATTACGTCACCAGGTTTGGACGAGTAGATCTCTGGTATTGTATCACTGCCATGGTATGGAAGGGGTTCTCAACATCAAAGAGGGAAAGGCTAGGCAAATCCATAAATAGGCCCACTTCTACTTTCTTGTCTCGAAACCAAGGGTACTATGTCTCAGCTTCAACTAACTTGAGCCGAATGGCATCATGAACCCGAGGAACCTTGGTGCAGACCATGTTTGCTGCAAGGAGTACAAACCAATAAACCAATTGTTAGTTATAGGAAATTTCAAAATTTCACCATTATAACGGTGTGATTTGGTCAAAAGCCTTATTTTGGCCCATTCGCTTGGACTAGAGGACTTACATCAAGGGGAATATAATTACACATGCCAAACAATATTATACAACCAAGGAAGTTACCAGAATCAGCCACCTATATATGGGTATTATGCATAAAATCAGCTTGACCACTCTAGGCTGATAAAGCGTTTCTTGAAAATGAAACCAAAGGAGTTTAAGGGCAAACCCTCAGACCCATTATGGTTGGCCCATTAGATTGATGAGATGGGGAGGAATTTCATGATAATGACTATTTTAGAAGAAGAGAAGGTACTGTGTGCAACTCTTACGTTGAAAGGTGATGCACATCATTGGTGGAAGTCCACTCAGAGTTATCTTCTAACCAAGCACACCCAATTAACTTGGGCTATCTTCAAAAAAGCCTTTTTTGAGAAGTATTTTCCCAGAAGCTTTAGAGATCAGATGGAGAAAGAATTCTTAAGTTTATATCAAGGTCAGATGATAGTAGACGCTTACCAACAGCGTTATGAAGAGTTATTCTTCTTTGCTCCCACTAGTATGCAAGAGGAGAATACCAAGACCCGACGATTCATCATGGGACTTAGGGGAAGTATTCGAGAGCACGTGTTGGGACTGGAAAAGAAAATCTATAATGAAGCAGTACATATTGCTTGAGTTCTGGAGTCATGTAAGAAGGAGAGCTATTTTGCTCAAAACAGGGGTATATTAAGAGGCCTAACGAAAACTCATTCAATGGAGGGAACTCGAAGACCTTCAAACCATTCCGGACACAAGGCTTCAATGATGCTGCCAAGACTACCCAGCTGGCACAACCTCAAAAAAAGTAAGGGAATGCTGGAGTTAAATGCTTCAACTGTAAACAAATAGGACATTATTCAAGGGACTGCCCTAAACCAAAGAAGTAATTGCAGCAAGGGAAGGTTTTTTCAATGACTTTCGAAGACGCTGTTGCATCACCAGATGTGGTCACAGGTATGACTCGATCTTTTGTTTCACAATACCTTGTGTGAGCATATAGACTAAAATTAGGTAAAATTACAGGTATCGTACCTCTAGCTGGCATACCTGCTAGAGTACTTTTTGACTCTAGAGCTACCCATTCTTTTGTATCTGTCTTTTGAAAAGAAACTAAATGTGCCCCTTAGACCTTTAGACTTCAAGCTATTAGTGAGGTCACCTATGGGGTTAGAAGTAGAATTAAACAAAGGTTATGGACTGTGCCCAATCCTTATAGGTGAACAAACAATGGATGCAACCTTGATTCGACTTAAAATGACAGACTTTGAAGTCCTCTTAGGAATGAACTGGTTATCTCAACACTCCATAAATTTACTATGTGCTGAAAAGAAATTAAATTTTAAAGGCCAGGATGCTGTAGAATTTATTTTTTTAGGAACCAAGCTTTCTCATAAATGGAAACTCATTCTCTCTGCATTAAAGGCTAAGAGATGCCTTGAGAAGGGTTGAGTTGGATACCTTGTATCTGTGGTGGACCTTACCAAAGGAAAACCATGAATAAAAGATATTGAAGTTGGGCATAAATTTTTTGACGTATTTCCTGAAGATTTACCAAGGTTACCACCTGATCGGGTATCTGAATTCATGATAGACCTTTTACCTAGAGCCATACCTGTATCTAAGGAACCATATCGAATGGCTCCAACTGAATTAAAGGAATTGAAGGTTCAACTGCAAGAGTTATTAGACAAAGCTTCATCCGACCAAGTATATCACCATAGGGAGTGCCTGTATTGTTCGTAAAGAAAAAGGATGGTAGTGTTCGATTATGTATAGACTATTAAGAATTAAACATGCTAATGATTAAGAATCGATACACATTACCTCCTATCGTTGACTTATTTGATCAGTTGCAAGGTGCAAAAGTGTTTTTCAAAATTGATCTACGGTCTGGATATCATCAATTGAAGATTAAGGATGGCGACATTCCAAAGACAACATTTAGAACTAGGTATAGACACTATGAGTTCCTGGTCATGTCCTTCGGACTAACCAATGCACCAGTGCCTTTTATGGAACTCATGAATTGAGTGTTCTATGACATGTTGGACACTTCGATCATAGTTTTCATAGATGACATATTAATTTATTCCAGGGATGAAGCGACTTATGCAACGAACCTTAGATCAACCTTACAATGGCTAAGAAGAGAGAAGTTTTTTGCCAAATTCAAGAAATGTGAGTTCTGATTGAACGAAATACAGTTCTTAGGTCATGTAGTGTCTTTAAAAGGAGTTAAAGTGAACCCCGACAAGATAGAAGCAATTGTGAAGTGGAAAGCATCTAAGAACGTGGCCAAGATTAGAAGTTTCCTGGGGTTAGTTGGATATTACAAACGATTCGTGGGAGATTACTCTAGAATCATCGTACCTCTCATCAAGCTGATCAGGAAAAGGGAGAAGTTCAATTAGTTTGATCAATTTGAGAAGTACTTCCAGACTTTAAAGTTAAAGTTGATATCAGCGCTCATCTTGACCATTGTAGTACCAAGGCAACCATTTACCCTATATATCAATGCCTCTAAACTGGGTCTAGGGTGCGTGTTGATGCAAGGTGAATAAGTAATTGCTTATGCTTCAAGACAATTAAAGGAATACAAGAAGAACTACCCTACTCATGATTTAAAACTAGTAGTGGTGATTCATGCAATTAAAACTTAGAGACATTACTTGTATGGAGAAAAATTTCAGATTAAGTCGAATCATAAGAGTCTTACTCATCTCTTTAACTAGAAGGAGTTAAACATGAGATAGAGAAGATGGTTAGAGTTGTTGATGGATTATGATTGTGATGTTTAATATCATCCAGGAAAGGCTAACATAGTGGCAGATGCGTTAAGCAGAAAAGGGGTATTGAAGCCCGGTGAAGGACCTAGCACTAATGCTGCATTAAGCCTTACAACCATAATGTTTGATTGGGACGAAGAGCAATACCAAATTGAAGCTCCTAATGGCCCGATAGAGCAAGGATTTATCCATAAGTTCACATTCCAGTTCGCCGCATTGAGGATTCTACTTGACCTAACAAAAGAGGTGAAAACAACAATCCTATAGGATCCTTACCTAAGGACTGTACAAGAAGACCTGAAAATGGGCAAGTTGAATCTTGATTTTACCTTGGATATGGAAGGGGTACTAAGATACAGGGGAAGATTATGTATACCTGAAAGTGAAGGCTTAGACCTCAGAGATAGGATAATGATAGAGGCACATTTTACTCCTTATTCGGTACATCTTGGAAGTACGGAAATGTACCATGATCTGAAGAAATTATATTGGTGGCGAGGAATGAAAGCAGACGTGGCTAAGTATATGTTCAATATTTGAATTGTCAGCAAGTAAAGGTGGACAGACAAGACCAGCAGGCTTACTACAACCCTTACCAAAGCCAGCATGGAAGTGGAACTGTATCACTATGGACTTTGTCACAGGATTACTGCTGACCCCAAGGTCCATTGATGCAATTTGGGTGATTGTCGATCATCTGACTAAGATAGCTCGTTTCGTTGCTATACGACCTCAGTATACCTTGGAGTGACTAGACAAGTTGTATATGGATAATATTATCCGACTACATGGTATACCAAAGAGCATTATGTCGGATCGAGATCTACGCTTTACTTCAAAGTTTTGGGAAGAATTAGAGAAGGTTATGGGAACAATGTTGAAGTTTAGTATCGTGTTTTGCCCTCAGACTGACGGACAATCAAAGTGAACCATTCAAATTTTAGAAGACATGCTACATGCTTGTGTTATTGATTTTAAGGGGATTTGGGATGAAAAGTTGTCATTAATTGAGTTCACTTATAACAATAGTTGTCAGGCTACTGTACAGATGTCACCATATGAAGCACTGTATGGTAGAAAGTGACGAACTCCTCTATTTTAGAACGAGGTTGGAGAATGAAGAATTTTAAGGTTTGAATTTTTTGAAGAAACTTGTCGAGTAGTTGACATAATTAAGGAAAGAGTTAAGACAGCTCAAAATCATCAGAAACAGTATGCAGATAACCTTGAATTTACGGTAGGTGACAAAGTATTTCTGAAGATATCACTTATGCGAGGTTTAAAATGGTTCGGTAAGAAAGGAATGCTGTGTCCCAAATATATTGGATCATACGAGATCTTGGTGAGAGGTGAAAAGGTGGCTTATCAACTTGCACTACCACTATTTATGTCTGGTGTACATGACGTATTTCATATTTCACTACTGAAGACGTACATCAGAGATCCAACGCATGTTTTGACTGCTGATCCACCGGATTTGACAGAGGACCTGACATTTGAAGTAGTACCATTTGAGATCACTAGTCGAAAGGTCCAGTGTCTTCGCAACCGTGACATTTATTATGTCGAAGTTACCTAGAGAAGTTAGGATGTGGAAGAGATAACATCGAAAGAAAAGAATGCCATGCGAAAATAATATCCTCACCTATTCGACTCTGAAGGTACGTATAATTTCAAGGATAAAATTTATTTATGGACAGGGGAGTTGTAAGACCTGTACTCCACTAACAAGGTTTAACCGTGTCATGCCAGATCTTCCCATTGTTATCGACTCAGGTGAACCAATCGGATCGACCATATGAAGGAATCACAAGTCTAGGTAAGTGAAACAATCTAAAAACCGTTATTTTTCATTGTATGGTCGACTGGCAGATGTTATGTGGCCGACCACTCAATCTGAAAGTGAAAACATTCAAATTTTATTTTGTGGTCACACATTCTGCTTTGTGTGGTCGATGGGTTCTGCGACCACAGAGTTGACCGCATAAATTCAGATCTAAAATTGAGATTTGGAAACTTTCCAAAATTAAAGGGAACTCTTTCCTAGTTAAGAAAGTACTATATATGGAGGTTTTCCCTCTATATAGAGGACGTCCCTTAGTCTCTCTTACTCTTTTAAAATAGATTTTTAACCCTAAACCTAAGAGAGATAGAGAAGGAGAAAGAGAAGAAAAAGGAGAAGGAGGCTTGGAGAAGAGAAGTTGCAGAAGAAGTTGCTATCCCTCTCTACAGCAAAGAACAAAGGTAAGGAACCTATTTCTGTAGTTATAGGTTGATTAGGATTGATCTCCCATCAATAAGTTGATGAGCTGAGCTCAATGTTGTGATTGAGATCATGTAATTTCTCAATTAATCTCAAGGAGAAACCATGGGAATAGGTTAGGGATAAATTGTTGATGGAAAACCCAAGATTAAGACCATAGAGAGACCCTAGAAGGAACTCCAATGATGAACCAAAGGTTAGACTGAGAAAGATCGATGAACACAACTAGTGAATTATGTGGTCGCATCACTGGTCGACCATAGAGTGACCAGTGAGTCGACCATAGGCTTTTGGGAAGTTACCCAGGGATTTTGTGGTCGCATCAGTGGAAGCATTATGCTTGACCACATAATTTATGGTTGACATATACCTTTGACCACTGCATCAACCACTCAACTGCAAAAAGCCTATTTTGAAGCCAAAGTAGATTTTAGACTATTGTAACTTAATAACATCAAACCCTAATCTAAATTCATAAATTGTCTAGGTTGTCAACTAATACAAGTGAATTTCTAAAGCTTAGAAGAGATCGATACTACGATTCAAGGTGGAAAAACAAGACCTAAACTAATTGGTTAATAACAAGCTATTATTTTTCTTTTATTTGTCCAATGCTATGATTGATGCCATGCTTGTATGATTGTAATGTGCATCTCACATGTCATCCAATATTACTGCTATTCCTATTTATGCTTATTTAATTTATTATTTTACTTTATATTTTTGATGATGATAGGAATAGGCATGTGTTTGTGAGTGTGGTTGGTGTGCTGTGTGGGGATTGGTGTGTGATCCCTAAAACATGCATCACATTAACATCATCGTATCACTGTTACCTTAGCGAAACTAGTACATCGTAGGGCATCAGGGGGGTGTTCGCAGACCGTGTGGTCTTTGACTCTGTCGAAGAACCCTAGATCTATCTCTTTGGAAATATTGAGGGATGTTGGGGGTAAGACCTTGGATACATATGGATGACATTTTGGATTGGTTAGTTGTGAGCTCAGTTTGCAAGCCCTCACCAGTAGGGCATACATATTGGTATGGGTAGGGCATCAAGGAAAGTATTGGCAGTGTGTGATCTGGATACTTTAGCTCTATCTCTATTCCATGGTGGGTGCATATGGGACAACAATGGTATTTGATCCATTGAGTGGATTCACACATTCATGTATTGAGGTGCGGTGGCCATCAATCTTTTCTATAGTACAGTTGCAAACTTATACTTGACCAAAGATATGAATTAAATGCATGCATATGTTTACGCATTGTTTTGTTTACTCACTCAATCGTGACGTATGCTCACTCCTCAACGTCAAATATTTTTAGTTGATGATGCAGGTCCTACAGTGGAAGACTATATGGAGGAGCCGTCGTATGGATACGTGGTGGCGATGGACACATAGACTGTGGAAGACGAGCACGACTCTGCATGTAAGTGTTTCTAATGTCTTTATTCTTAGTTATTTTCTGTTTGAGAGTTATGAGAACTTGTAATAGATTACTTAATTATGTTTTGAGTTTATTTGGGATATAATTGAATTATTTACTTATTTATCATGTTAGACACTCAATTCAATTTTTATAAATACTTTTGCTATTTACTTTATTATCTCTGATTATATTGTGGAATATGTATTTGGCTTGGATGGTTGGCACGGTTTTACGAGATCCTAGATTGAAATGTTGATTCTTATGACAGTTCATCACACTTCTAGTTCGGCCAGAATTGGGGTGTGATAAAACTCCTTATTTAGACTAAGAAAAATATGAGAAATACATTGGTGAAGTTTGGTGGCCATCAGACCACATTTTGGCGTACGGTCCATAGGACGTGCCTCATGACTTGACTGTCGAGACGTGCGATCGATGTCATCAGCCACACGTCATTCCGACGTCAGAATCTTGCCAAACTTGGTCAGTGACTCTTTATAAATTATTTAGAATTTATTAAGGCCTTATGTAAGACCCGTGTCAATCTAACCCGGCCTTACCACCTTGAACCAGGTTTACCCATCATGGTCGAGTCAAATGGACCAAGGGCGTGAATGGGATCGAGATCCCAGGTATAAAATTGACCCAAAAACATTTAAAATTAGTGCCGAATATAGAAATTAGGAAATTTTTATATTTTTCGATTGAGATTCTTTCCAAATCTCAATGGGACTTATTTAGGATGTTCCTAGTCTATTTAAAGGACGTCCCTAAGCCACTTTCACTCCTTTCACAACCCTAATCGAATTGAGAGAAAGAGAGGAGAAGGAAAGAGGAAGAAGAAAGGGAAGGAAGAGAAATTAAGCCAAAAGAGAAGAGTTTCAGAGAAAGATTAACCTTCTCAGGTATGGATACTAATTCTATGAGATTCTACGGACCTTAGGGTAGTAATTAATAAGAAGTGATCTCGGAGAAACCCAAACCATTAAGCTATGGTTAGGTTTTCATGGAAAACCATAGGAGGATGCATGAAAACTATTTAGATGGATTATACATGGTTCTAGACCATGGAATGAATGTTGAATGAATGTAGGAAGCAAGCCATAGGACCCCAAACACGAAGAATGGATTTAAAAGTGGGAATTGGACCAGAGTGCACCGAGGGTTGCACCCAGGGTCGATAGGCCATCCGACCCTAGGTGTTTATGACCATCGACCCTCAGCATTCGGGAAGTCTAGAAAGAGGGGAGGGTCGATAGACCCATCGACCCTAGCATCGACCATAGCATCGACCCTCAGTTGACAGAATGGTTTTTAAATTCTGAATTAATTCTAATTAAATTCTATCGACTTTGTTAGGTCTTCTAGCAATATAATAACAGTATAAAGGTGATTTTAAAACTTGGAAAAGTATCTTTTAGCAAGCTAAGGTGAGGAACCTTAACTCCAAACTAAATTGGTTAATAATAAACTGTTTTCTATTTTTGAGTCCTATCCTATGCTTGATTCTATGCGAATATGTTTGTAATGTGCATACAACATGCCATCCAATATTTCTATTACTTATTCATGCATATTTACTTTGTTGTTTATAACATGATGATGATGATGATGATAGGAATAGGCATGTGCTTGTATGTGTGTGGTTGATGTGCTTGATGCGAGCGAGTATCAGGGGGGGTGTGATGAGAACGTCAATAAACGTTAACCTTTGGTGGGTCTCAGCACTTTAGCTCTATCTCCAACTCAAGTCTTGTGCATTGGCATCGTCGTATCGCCATTATTTTATCAGAACTATTATGTCGTAGAGTATCAGGGGAGATGGTCTCGGTCCTTGTAGTCTCTGACTCTACCGGGGGGCCTTAGCTCTATCTCTATGGACATTCTGAGGGATGTTGGGGTGAGGCCTTGGATACACTGTTTGGCATTAGGATTGGTTAGTTGCGAGCCCAGTTTGCAGCCCTCGCCAATAGGGGCTTACGTGTTGGTATGGCACTATATAACAATAAACGTAACCTTTGTTATATAATGTTCATGATTGGGTGCATGTGAGTTGACGATAAACGTGATCTTCGGGTAACGTCACACACTCGTGTATAGAGGCGGAGTCAATAAACGCGACCTTTGGCTACCTCAACCTTTCTATAGCATACTGCAAACTTTAAACCGGACCAAAGATATAAATTGACTTTTTGCATGCATATGTATTGTTGCATTGTTTTGGCTACTCACTGAGCCGTGTTGTGTGCTCACCCCTCGACGTCGAATATTTTTAGTTGATGATGCAGGTTACACAGTTGAAGATTATATGAACGCGTCCGTATGCGGGAATATAGCAGCAATGGACGCCGGAGCTGAAGATGATACACATGACTCCTCTTGCGAGTGCAACTCGTGTGTATTTGATTAGATATTTTTATAGGTTTCTTTCATTGGATTTATAAAGACATGTATTTGATATTTAAATATTTATGTCTCAGTTGAAAACAGAATAATTTTCTATTAAATTAATGAAATCATCTTAGTTGCTCAGTTTATTTTATTATAAATTTTCCGCTAGTGTGTATTACTCTGATTATGATTATGGATGTGTGAAAGTTTAGATAACACGGGGATAGCCTATTAGAGATCCTGGTTGAACCGTTTGTTTGTTAGCGGTTCATCACACCATTCTGGTTAGACCAAAATTGGGGTGTGACAACTTGGTATCGAGCATCTCGGGCCTTGCCCGGTCGAACCGATACACATTCAAGACCATTGTGAACTGAGATAGGATAAATTAAAAGCTTTAATACCAACACACTGTAAGCACAAGTGATGATTGAGACCAAATTTAAAAAAAGAATAATGCATCTTTTATAGGGAAAACAAGTTACATACAATGAGTGAGAAAACAAAACGTATATACATCGCTAAAGCAGAGTACAGTCCACAACCCGGACAGTTACTCTATAGTACAAGGAAAAATAAAAGTACACTCAGGAAGCTGGAGGCGAAGGAGGAGGCGGTGCCTCACGGTCTCTGTCGTAGTCCTCAGCATAGACTCTAGTCAACCAGGCTATCTGGGTCCGGGTCGCTGTAGACTAGCCGTGAGACCGACTATCCTCCGATCGGTCGCACGCTGCACCTCTAGGAGCTCTCCCATCCACGCGCCGATGCGTCTGAGCAGCCAACAACTCATCCATCCTCAAATCAGACCTGCGCTGAGCATCCCCTGAGCTCACGCAATATCTCCATCATATCGGAAGGTGGATGCGGAGGACCAGCCTCATGAAAAGGACCGGCCTCAGTGCGGGGAGCCGCCGCGAAGATGTACCAACTCCATCCGCCCGTGTGGGTGATGGCGGGGGTATCGTGTCGACATCCATATACATGCGATCGTCATCGTCGACCGGATCCCCACGAGCTCTAGCAGCAGCGGCAGCAGCAGCCTCGGCATCCGCCATCTCGATACGAGTGTGAGGGCGCACCATCGCGCTTCTCTCCTCATCGCTAACCTCGGCATCTCGCGGACCCATCTTGCGAATAGCCTCCCAATCTAGAGGCGACGAGAAGGTCTTCTCCCCGGATTTTTTCATCTACCGGATCCACCCCCGCACGGGTCGGTAACACCGTAATCATGCGTCCATAGGATAGATTACCCCTATGACCGGACAATGTGGCACTAATCATCGTCCACATGATGATGTAAGGAAGGCGACCGGGCCGACGAGTGCGATGCCGTGAGATCAAGAACTGGGTCAGCCGAGACACCCTCTCATAGTGCCCACTCTGCGGGATCAGATTATGTTGGATAATCTTACGAAAGACCCGTGGAGCTGGACGCAAGTAGTAAGCTCTCATCCGCCATCTATCGGGATGGAGCAACCGGTTTTCGATCTCCGCCCTCATCTCCATCTCAACAAACGTGGCTCTCCCGGTGCACAAGACACCATAGGGCCATCATAGGGAATGCCCAACAGATCGGCCAGTTGCCGATAATCAAAAGAAATGTGCACCCCCTTGACATAACTGGTGATGCGCAACTCCTGACCGTGCTCAACATCATTGTAATTCCCCACCACCTGAAGATTACAATAGAACAGGCGTACCAAGTCTGGACAGGTGCACGCGTCGTATGTGATGACAGGGAGCCAACCCATATCACCAAAAGCTCCCTCTACATTGAACAAGGCTAGCTCAGCCAAGTTCACCATGCGACCCCCTTCAACCTTCTTACGGGCATAGTCAGCATACTGTGCCTCGGCTTCATTCGAACGGAAGCGAAGCAGATCACGCACCCTGGGTACTTTGGTACGGGCCATAGTATCTGCAAAAATAGAAAGAGGAAGGAAACAAGGAGTTAATAGGATAAAAATCTGAAAATTTGATTTAATAACGATGTAAGTTGACCATAAAGCCCCATTTCTCGCCATACAAGTGGGCATAAGAACTTACGTAGGTTAAAACATATCCTACAACCCACATGCAGTAGGAAATTTTAACTGACGATGTCCAATTTGAAGAAATTCAAGAAAAATCGAAAATGTCGACAAATTAGGGCAAAAAGAAAAAATTTCAAGTTTCTCGATGACCAACCGATGAAACACAGAAATTTTTGAGGGCTTTCATTCCTCGAGACACCAATAATAAAAGCCCCCAACAAAAATCGAATTTTTACGGTTTAAAAAAGTCTAATTTGAAAAATAGGAGTTAAACGGGCAAAAACCTAGAAAAGAAAACCTAAAAAACAGGTAAAAACGGGAAGACATACCTGTAGGGATGACGTGGACGTCGAAACCCGGAGTTAAACCGACCAAAAACAGTAGAGTGGCACTGTAGCAACTCAGAGAGTAGAGACGAGTCGAAACGGAGGAGGAATAGTGAGAAATGACCCAAAATCGGATCTTAAAAATCTGATTTTTGGTCCGAGGGTCGGACAATTCGACTGACACCATCGACCCTCGGATCGACCCTCCAATCGACCCTAGGCTCTTGGGAATCGACAGAAAATCGAGGGTCGGATCGAGGGTCGGATACCCATCGACCCTCGCATCGACCCTCAGCTCTCGGGAAGAACAGGTCATTCCCAGGGTCGGATACCAAGGGTCGGACATACCATCGATCCTACATAGAAAAGACAGTATTTTTTTTACAGAATGAATTGAGGATTTTGAATTTTATATCGGTTAGCGTGCTTACATGAAGTATAAATGATTTCTCATTGATTTTGATGATTTTTAGGCACCACCCATCTCAGAAGGAAATATGTCTGGACGTAGAGTGACCCGACAGACCCGAAACACAGTCCCCACCACCACCACCCGTGGAGGAGACTAGTCAAGAGAATAACCATGTACCGGAAAATCCAGAACCGGTAAACCCTACAAACTTGCCACCTCCACCACCGAGCTAGCAACGGGGGTGATGAATCCGGCATAGCAGCTGCAGCGAGATGCAACACGCGCAGCTCGGATGCGGGTTTCCATGGGAAGAATGTTTCAAGCCACTTAGGCTGCACCCATGCACACGGGGCAAGCCGGTGCAGCACCGGTGGGTAACCACCCAGCTCCTCGGACACCTCAGAACCGGCTGCACGGATTCCGGAGCAGGTCCCGGAGCAAGACAAAGCTAATTATCGTTATCCACCCCATATGTTTGGGGCATATCAAAACCAGATGGAACACTCTCGACTGGTCGAGAGGTTTTTGAAGATGAAGCCCAGGGAATTTAATGGCAATTCTGATCCATTATGGCCAGCTCACTGGATAGACGAGATGGAAATTTTTTTTCTTATGATGACTATTACTGAAGAGGAGAAAGTATTGTGTGCCACCTTCATGCTCAAAGGCGACGCACATCATTGGTGGAAATCGACTAGGGCGTATCTATTGACTAAGCACGCCCTACTGACTTGGGCTATATATAAAGAAGCTTTCTTTGAGAAATATTTTCCACGAAGCTTCAAAGATTCGATGGAGAAGGAGTTCCTGAGTCTTTATCAGAAGAGCTGTTTTTCTTCGCACCACCGAGTATGCAAGAAGAAGAAACTAAAACCCGTAGGTTTGTCACGGGACCGAGAGGAAGCATTAGGGAACATGTTCCGGGATTAGAAAAGACAATATATAATGAAGCCGTCCGGATTGCTCGAGTGATTGAATCGAACCGGAAGGAGAGTTATCCGAACCAGAACGGAGGCATCAAGAGATTAGCCGGAAACTCCTACAACGAAGGAAATGCCGGGACATATAAGCCTTTCCGTCCTCGGAACTTTACTCCGCACCCAAGGCCACTTTAGCGGGGGCAACCTCGCTCAAAGTCAAATTTTGAAGTTCAAAGGTGTTTTAACCGCAACCAACCCGGACATATGGCAAGGGAGTGCCCAAATCCCAAGAAGCGCTTACATCGGGGGACGGGTATATGCTGTTACATCCGAGGATGCGGCCGCATCACCCGATGTGGTCACAGTATGACCGAAACTTTTAAAGTTATAATTACATTGAATGAGCATGTAGACTAAGTAAAGATAAATCACGTATTGTACCTATAAATGGCGTACCCGCCAGAGTACTCTTCGATTCCGGAGCTACTCATTCATTTATATCTGTGGCATTTGGAAAGAAGACAAAATTACCCATCAACACATTGGACAACAAATTACTTGTACGGTCATCGATGGGGTTAGAAGTGGAACTAGAAAAGGGTTATGGACCATGTCCAGTTTTCATTGGAGAGCGGACCTTAGATGCAACCTTGATACAACTTGAGATGGCAGGACTTTGATGTCATCTTGGGAATGAACTGGTTAGCTCGGCATTCCGCAAATTTGTTATGCACCGAAAAGAAGCTAACATTCAAAGACAAAGAAGGGGCAGAATTCGGTTTCTCGAAACCAAACTTCCCCGGAGACGCAAGCTCATACTTTCAACAGATCAAAGGCTAAGAAGTGTCTTGAGAAGGGAGCAGTCGGGTATCTTGTATCAGTGGTTGACCTAGCCAAGGAAGTACCACGAAGGGAAGACATTGACGTTGTTCGAGATTACCCTGACGTATTTTCGGAGGAACTACCCGGATTACCACCCGACCATGCTACAGAGTTTGTAATAGACCTGATACCTGGAGCCGCACCCGTATCAAAAGCACCTTATAGAATGGCTCCTACTGAACTGAAGGAATTAAAAGTACAACTACAAGAACTGCTAGACAAGGGTTATATTCGATCAAGTATATCTCCATGGGGGGCACCGGTACTCGTTCGTGAAAAAGAAGGATGGTAGCGTTCGATTGTGTATCGACTATCGGGAGTTGAACAAACCGACAATTAAGAATCGATATCTACTACCCGGGATCGATGACTTGTTCGATCGGTTACAAGGAGCAAAAGTATTTTCTAAGATCGATCTTCGATCGGGCTATCATCACCGAAGATTAAAGAAGGTGATATTCCGAAGACCGCATTCAGGACCAGATTTGGACATTATGAATTTTTGGTTATGTCATGCGGATTAACTAATGCACCGGCAACGTTTATGGAACTTATGAACTGAGTTTTCCACGATATGTTAGATATGTCGGTTATAGTATTTATTGACGACATATTGGTATATTCCATGGATAAGGAAACCCATATCAAAAACCTAAACGCAGCCCTACAACGTTTAAGGAAAGAGAAGCTATATGCCAAATTTTCTAAGTGTGAGTTTTGGCTAAGTGAAGTCGCATTCCTAGGCCACGTGGTATCCACAGAAGGAATCAAAGTGGACCCCAAAGAAAATCAAGGCTATTGTGAAGTGGGAAGCACCAAAGAGCGTTTCGTAAATTAAAAGTTTTCTCGGGTCTAGCTGGTTATTATCGAAGATTCGTTGAAGACTATTCTCGGATTGCCGTACCTCTCACCAGCTTGACTAAGAAAGGCGAGAAGTTTGTGTGGACCGACAAATGTGAGAAGAGCTTCCAGACAATCGAAGGCCGATTGATATCCGCCCGATTTTGACCATTCCCGTTCCAGACGGACATTTACTTTATACACTGATGCATCGGGATTGGGATTAGGATGTGTGCTTATGCAAGGAGAGCAAGTTATTGCTTATGCTTCAAGACAGTTAAAGGTACATGAGAAAAATTATCCCACTCATGATCTGGAGCTAGCGGCAGTAGTACATGCGGTCAAGATATGGAGACATTACCTATACGGGGAGAAATTTCAGATTAAGTCGGACCATAAAAGTCTTACTTATCTATTTAATCGGAAGTTGTTGAATATGAGACAAAGGTGATGGCTGGAACTATTGAAAGACCGTGGATTGTGATATCTAGTATCATCCGGGAAAAGCTTACGTGGTAGCGGATGCACCGAAGCGTAAAAGCAATGATAAAATCTCAAGGAGAAGTTAGCACGACCGCAAGCAATGTGTACCAACAGAATGGTGTTCAATTACGGCAACGAGCAGTATGTGATAGATACAACAGATGAATCAGCCAACCAAGGGTTTATTCATCGGTTCTCGAATATGTTCACGGCATTGAAGATTATACCGGATATAGTGGATGAAGTGAAGACAGTTATCAAATCAGATCCTTATCTGAGAACAGTATAAGATATTGAAAAAGGTAGGACCAACCCTGAGTTCACCTTGGATGACGAGAATGTACTGAAATATAAAGGGAGAATATGTGTACCTGAAACAGAAAGTATGGACATTAGACACCGACTGATGAAAGAAGCCCATACCACCATCTATTCGATACATCCCGGAAGTACAAAAATGTATCATGATCTGAAGAAATTATATTGGTGGAGGGGAATGAAAGCGGATGTAGCTAAGTTCGTGTCTCAATGCCTAAATTGTCGAAAAGTAAAAGCTGAACGACAAAGACCCACATGATCGTTACCGCCATTACCGAAACCAGCATGGAAATGGGACTGCATCACTATGGACTTCGTCACAGGACTACCATTGACTCCTCGAGTAGTTGACGCAGTTTGGGTGATTGTGGACCGTCTGACTAAAACAGCTCGCTTCATACCGATACGACCCCAATATACACTAGAGAGGTTAGCAAAGCTGTATGTAGATAATATTGTTCGGTTACATGGTGTTCTAGAAAGCATTGTGTCCGATAGAGATCCACGATTTACTTCTAAATTTTGGGAAGGACTGCAAAAGGCTATGGGTACGACATTGAAGTTTAGTACTGCATTCCACCCACAGGAAGCAATATGCAGATACTCGACGAAGGGATCTAGAGTTCTCCATAGGTGATAAAGTTTTTCTGAAGGTATCGCCTATGCGAGGATTGAAGAGGTTCGGACAGAAAGGAAAACTAAGTCCAAGATATGTCGGACCATATGAAATTCTAGCTAAGCATGGAAAAATGGCTTATCAGTTAGCACTACCACCATCTATGTCAAGTGTGCATGACGTATTTCACATTTCCCTATTGAAGAAGTATGTCAAAGACCCAACGCATGTCTTGACATAGATTTGCCGTAATTGACTGATGATTTGACATTCGAAGTATTACCAACAGAAATCACCAGCCGAAAGGTTCAACGTCTACGCAACAGAGATATATACTATGTTAAGGTCATATGGAAAAGTAGAGACATGGAAGAAATTACACGGGAAGAAGAAAATGCTATGCGGAAACAATACCCACACTTATTTGATTCAGAAGGTACGTACAATTTTGAGGACTAAATTTTTATAAGTTGGGGGGAGTTGTAAGACCCGTGTCAATCTAACCCGGCCTTACCACCTTGAACCCGGTTTACCCATCATGGTCGAGTCAAATGGACCAAGGGCGTGAAGGAGATCGAGATCCCAGGTATAAAATCGACCCAAAAACATTTAAAATTTGGGGAGGGACGCACACCCAGCTAAGCAGGGTCAGACCTCCCAAAACAGAAAAGTCGGACCCTCGGTTTTGAAGGGAGGGTCGGACAGCTTAAGACCCTAGGGTCGACGGGATCATCGACCCTCCCATCGACCCTCGGTTTTACGCGAATATAGAAATTAGGAAATTTCTTTATTTTTCGATTGGGATTCTTTCCAAATCTCAATGGGACTTATTTAGGATGTTCCTAGTCTATTTAAAGGACGTCCCTAAGCCACTTTCACTCCTTTCACAACCCTAATCGAATTGAGAGAAAGAGAGGAGAAGGAAAGAGGAAGAAGAAAGGGAAGGAAGAGAAATTAAGCCAAAAGAGAAGAGATTCAGAGAAAGATTAACCTTCTCAGGTATGGATACTAATTCTATGAGTTTTTACAGACCTTAGGGTAGTAATTAATAAAAATGTGATCTCGGAGAAACCCAAACCATTAAGCTATGGTTAGATTTTCATGGAAAACCATAGGAGGATGCATGAAAACTATTTAGATGGATTATACATGGTTCTAGACCATGGAATGAATGTTGAATGAATGTAGGAAGCAAGCCATAGGACCCCAAATACGAAGAATGGATTTAAAAGTGGGAATTGGACCAGAGTGCACCGAGGGTCGCACCCAGGGTCGATGGCCATCCGACCCTAGGTGTTTATGACCATCGACCCTCAGCATTCGGGAAGTCCAGAAAGAGGGGAGGGTCGATAGACCCATCGACCCTAGCATCGACCCTAGCATCGACCCTCAGTTGACAGAATGGTTTTTAAATTCTGAACTAATTCTAATTAAATTCTATCGACTTTGTTAGGTCTTCTAGCAATATAATAACAGTATAAACGTGATTTTAAAGCTTGGAAAAGTATCTTTTAGCAAGCTAAGGTGAGGAACCTTAACTCCAAACTAAATTGGTTAATAATAAATTGTTTTCTATTTTTGAGTCCTATGCTATGCTTGATTCTATGCGAATATGTTTGTAATGTGCGTACAGCATGCCATCCAATATTTCTATTACTTGTTCATGCATATTTACTTTGTTGTTTACAACATGATGATGATGAGGATGATAGGAATAGGCATGTGCTTGTATGTGTGTGGTTGATGTGCTTGATGCAAGCGAGTATCAGGGGGGGTGTGATGAGAACGTCAATAAACGTTAACCTTTGGCGGGTCTCAGCACTTTAGCTCTATCTCCGACTCAAGTCTTATGCATTGGCATCGTCGTATCGCCATTATTTTAGCAGAACTATTATGTCGTAGAGTATCAGGGGAGGTGGTCTCGGTCCTTGTAGTCTCTGACTCTACCGGAGGGCCTTAGCTCTATCTCTATGGACATTCTGAGGGATGCTGGGGTGAGGCCTTGGATACACTGTTTGGCATTAGGATTGGTTAGTTGCGAGCCCAATTTACAGCCCTCGCCAATAGGGGCTTACGTGTTGGTTTGGCACTATATAGCAATAAACGTAACCTTTGTTATATAATGTTCATGATTGGGTGCATGTGAGTTGACGATAAACGTGATCTTCGGGTAATGTCACACACTCGTGTATAGAGGCGGAGTCAATAAACGCGACCTTTGGCTACCTCAACCTTTTTATAGCATACTGTAAACTTTAAACCGGACCAAAGATATAAATTGATTTTTTACATGCATATGTATTGTTGCATTGTTTTGGCTACTCACTGAGCCGTATTGTGTGCTCACCCCTCGACGTCGAATATTTTTAGTTGATGATGCAGGTTACACAGTTGAAGATTATATGAACGCGTCTGCGTACGGGAATATAGCAGCAATGGACGCTGGAGCTGAAGATGATACACACGACTCCTCTTGCGAGTGTAACTCGTGTGTATTTGATTAGATATTTTTATAGGTTTCTTTCATTGGATTTATAAAGACATGTATTTGGTATTTAAATATTTATGTCTCAGTTGAAAACAGAATAATTTGCTATTAAATTAATGATATCATCTTAGTTGCTCAGTTCATTTTATTATAAATTTTTCGCTAGTGTGTATTACTCTGATTATGATTATGGATGTGTGAAAGTTTGGATAACGCGGGGATAGCCTATTAGAGATCCTGGTTGAACCGTTTGTTTGTTAGCGGTTCATCACACCATTCTGGTTAGACCAAAATTGGGGTGTGACACCTTAGAACCCAAAAATAATATTTCGTTGATACAAAATCCCTTGTGCATCATGTCTACTAGAGGTAGGTTTTTTGTTTATGCTATGAAACGACCAACCATACATTGCTTCTTTGATGTGAGACCATAAACCGAAGCTACAAGAGCTAGACAACCCTTCCGGGGTGCTGACACTGTCAAATGACAATATTTTGTGGTGCGATTGATGACACATGCCATACTCTTGGTGGTCAGATCATGCGGTCGATGCCATGTGCCACATGGGATTTTGACCCTTGTAATTGACCATCTTGGGTCAGTGAATTTTTGAGATTTTTAGGAATCTAATTGAAGGGTTGGATCCTTGAAGTCATGTGTATCGCTACGTGTTCTCAATTATTTCAATTAATGACTTGATTGTCTATTTGGTGCTTGCTGTTCGTTACTTTAAATGGTAGAAAACCCTGGACAACAAGTATTGAACCTTAGATACCAGTAACCTGACTCTTGTACAATGTTAGAACACCTTTGACCTTGATAAAAGAAGTCCTTCTTAGTATTAAGGTTATTAGAAGGTAATCCTGGCTAGTGGGTGTGCCATCTTATGGAGAATCAATGTTTATTTCACTATCTCTTATGGACAGCAGACTTGATGTAAGGTTGGATGCGCCTTAGACAGTGAACATTAATAAAATGAATAGAATTAATAATGGGTGCTATGACATGATAATCAGACAGTAAATATTAGGCATGGATTATCAACCAAGTAAAGCATGCTATAAGCACTAGAAATAATAATGCGAATAATAAAGAGAAACTAGAATAATTCTATTGGATAATATGTTAATGAAATATATTGTTATGACTTGATAGAGCTATGAGGACTTTGGTAGGTAGCTACCCGATAGGGCACTCTCTATCTGTCGGTAAGGAAACTAAACCTCTTGGATGCATATGTTGTCTCTTGTTCTATTATGCTGTGTGATGGTGTGCGATTGATTATATACTTTTGTGTGATAACATACCATCCAACAAACTACTTTGTATGATCATGCATATGCATCCTTGCGTTTGGGGTCAGTAGTGCCATGTAGGGATTGGAGGGTGAGTGGTATGGGATACTCGCTACCTTTCTACGAAGGCGACTGATCCATGAGTGATTCATGATGTCTAGTTAAGTCAGTAAGGAGGAAGGTGGGTGGTATGGGACACTTGCACCACTTCTTAGTGGCGCTGCTTTGCATTGACTATATGTAACTTAGCCAAGTCACGATGTCCCATGTAAGGGCTCGGACGGGCTTGGAATCTTGGCGACATTACGGTCCAGTAATATGACTAATTAGGTAGACATGGCTAGTTAAACATAATTACTCATATAACTATACCCCTAGTCATTAGGGGGTGGTTATATAATGGCATGGGTGCAATAAAAAGTTGGTATGAACATAGCTGCGATGCTCCCTATACCTGACGTAGTATGGATGGGCTGGTAAGTCGACTAGTGGGATTACCATCTCTTCAAGTAGCAGCATAATACAGGCTTGGGATGAGTTATGGGCAAGTGACCAGTGTAATACGGGCTTGTTCCATAATGACATACCCATACTTGGGGGTGATGTTGTACGCTGAGTGAGGCGGCATCATCTGATGGGAGAAGACCCGTGCAGCTTGAAGATTCTCTGCGTGGGTTGTCCTGAGCTGGCACTTACAGTTATCATATCTGACCATAGTTGATAGTTGCATGTATTTTGCTTGTTGCACGTTTAGTTTTCTTACTAAGCTCGGTGGTTGAGCATACCTTGTGCGCACAAACTATTTTTAAATGTTGTAGGTTCTTCAGCTGACTCTTTGGGTTGCAGTCCATCTAGTGTGGAGGATGTGGACTATGAACCTGAGGAAGATGTCTCTGATCCATCGTGCGAGGCATAGATTTTCTTCTCGGCCTAGGATGAGCTTATTTCATTTCTATTTTGGTTTTGGGATTTTATTACTTTGGGTTATGTTTTGAATAAGCTTTAAACAATGGTTTTTAAATTACTTGGTTTGGATATGGATGGTTTATTAGTTTGGAATTGGGAACAAGAATGATGGTTTTATTTGGATATAATAATTATGGGAACTTTTAATCGCCTGGATGATATAAATTTCTAAATCTTTAGACTTTCGCTTCATAACACCTCTCTTAATTTAATACTAATGACTATAATTGGAAAATGATTTTGGAGATGTTATGTCACTCTGATTAATTTTAATAAGAATCTGTTTGGGGTTGACTTGTGGGATACCATGATGTGCGATCCTGGAGGGAAATTTCTTATGCCCTTATAGGAAGGAGATTTTGATACATCAAAAAAGGGGTGTGACACCCTTTGTAAGGGGTAAAGTGATCTAGCAAAAGCCCCATCCAAACAAGCCCTGTTTCTATCAACCGGATTAGTTGCTAGGTGCTCATGCATCTGGTTTACATTGATCATCCGGTTTCCAGACTGTCATAGTCTTAACACTTCCAGAAGGTTTTTCAGAGGCAGTGACAGATGATCGATCATCCAATAAACCATCTATTTTATCAAACCCAACTGTACTGGAGGATCAAAGTGGAGGAAAGATCCACCAGTTGTGTTGGTGGCTCCGATTGTTTGGGGTGCAAAATCCAAAATGTTGACATTTTGGTCTAATTGGAGGAATGCAATCGGAGGCAACGGTTAATTCACCGGTCCTCTAGTTCCATGAGAATTTCATTTTATAAAAAGGGCTCGAGGGCCCTCATTTTGGACCCACTCTAACTACCAGACGGAGAAAAACTAGAGAACCAGGCCTCCGACGGTCACTCTATTGCTTAGCATTCATTTCTCCAACCACTTGTGGTGATTTTTCCCCCATCCATTCGACTGCATAGGTATTCTTCCTTCTCTTATTCTCCATTTCATTTTTTGCATTGAGTTCAGTTTTTTTTCTTGGGGATTTTCATGGTTTCTACTAAAATAGATGAACCCATGCATTCAACTCCACCATCCGAGTGGGGGTTTTCATATGCCCCACTTCCATGGTCTGCTCAAAGGTTTTGGCCAAACCTATTGAACCCAACAACTTTGTAAAGGCACCCTTGCCCACCGAACCTGTGTATCTGCCCACTCTTTGGGCTTTTGTTTTTGGTATGACCTTTGGACTTCCCACTGGGCATTCAAACCCCTTTTTGTGAATGCATGGCTACTACAGGTCCACTTAATGCATTGCACAATAATTATTTAACGTCTGTACTGGTTTGGTGCACACCCTTGAAAATCAGTTAGCAATCACCTTACACTTACATTGGCAAAGTTGATTTTACCGAGGTGCAGAACTAAGCTTTAGCCAGACCAACCGTAGTAACTTGATTACTTCAAATTTTGCATTTTTGGTTACCCTTAGCTTCATTACATGACTGAGATCCTTGACTTTTCTCAGCTAACACCCCTAAGGTAATGGGCAACGGCCTTACACTTTTGGCCATTTGAAATTCCCTTACCATTCCTTGGTCAAACTATAACTCCATAGCAACATCCCTGCCCATTCATTGGGGGTTGATTGATTAATTTGGGGCTACTTGGAGAATTCAACTAGTTTGTTCCCACTCAAATGTATACTTGTAACTGAACTAAATGCTATTATTCCCTAGTGGAAATAGTTTTCCCATTATGTGATTCTAAGACAATGTTTTGCTCACTATCTGCCCACTTAGTGCATCGCATAGCCATGCTTCATTGTATTGGCTAGTGCATTGTCACATGTGATAAGTCCTCTCCCTATGCATTTACTTTGGCATATTTGGGCTTGTCCTAGACCCAGTCCATGGTAGCATACGAACTACACCTGGAGCAATACTACTCCCACATGGTGCAACACCAAATCAGCCACCCTAGTTATCATGATTTGCATTCGACTTCACATTGCATCTTACCCCATCTAGATAGCTTCTTTTCTCATAACCCCCAATTTATAAAATAGACTAGGGTTGTTAGTGCTTTTCTTGCATTGATCTTCAGACTTCCCATGCATCTATTATAATGAACATTATTGGTTTCATGCCCATTATTAACTATGCTGTCCATTCTCTTATGATACTGACCTACTGCACAATTCCTTTATTTTGTCAACCTTTACTAAATCAAGGTTATTCTTGTTTCTCCTGTCAGGTTATATGGGTCCGAGGAGAGCTGTTGAGCCCACAACATAGGGCTTCGATGAGCTTTGGTTTGTCTCCTTTCCCACTAGCCAAAACTGGGAATGGTTCAGCCAGACCAAAGTAGGGGCAGTTCAATTTATAGACTTTAGCGAGCTGTCCCATTTCGGTCTTTACGAGTCCTTTGATCACTTCAGCTGGATGCCAGCCATGTGCATTAAGGATAACACTTATCCTAATCTAGTGCGCCACTTCTTCTACAACCTAGGTCAGTAGGCCGATGAGGACACAGGTGAGCTGATAATGACTAGTAGGGTAATGGGAGTCCACATCACCTAACAATTGCCATACTGGCAATCATATTGAAGATTTCACCAGAGGGGGAGCGTATGTACAAAGCTCCTAGGAGTTTATGGGCATAACTGAGGGTGCTTACACATAGATGAGGCATGGGCTCACCCAGCAAGAGCTTATAGGGATAGAGCAGGAGGAGAAGGAGTCAGCTTTTAAGCCTACCCCCATATTACTCAGTAGAATCATTGAGCATAACATTATTCTCAGATCTGGTCATAGGGAGGAGCGGAACCAGTTCTGCATGCTTTTAACAGACCGCTTGGTTCAGAGGAGACTAGTATGCTTCCCTTTCCTGATACTTCACACCATTCTTCATACCTTCTATTATCTAACCTAGAAGGGTCACTTTCCTTGTGGATGGCTATTAACGCACATCTTCGTCCACTTTGGCATGAGTCTGGAGGGAGAGATCATTGAGAATGGAAAGGAGTCATCCGAGTTCAACTGGGATACTATCTCTAGAATGAAGCTCGGTGACATAGTCATAGAGGATCCCATTCTTGAGGCACATGAGAGGCCACCTAGAGCAGGGTAGCTTTCCAGACGGAAAGTAGCAGTAGTAGCAGCAGCGGCTAGAGCCGATGAGGGTACCAATCATGGTATCAGGAGGGTGGATGCTGTACCATAGTTATCCTCTAGTGACTAGGGGGAGGATGGGTTTGATGGTAGCGATGACAGCAGCGAAAAGGGCAGTGGAGACCGTAAAGATGGTGAGGGTGGTGACCACATGGATGCATACACAGCTGCCTGCACTAGAGATGTGCCACTAGATGCCAGTACTAGAGTGGCACCTCTAGCTGCTAGTACCTTGAGGCCACTTATAGCTGCTCAGACATAGAGATCGATTGTTGACCTGGGTCAGGTGTTAGATGTACTCTGGCTCATACAGACATAGCGGGAGAGGATTACTAATGGCTAGGCAAGACTAGAGAGATGGGTGGAGGCTATAGAGACAGAGTTGAGAGGATGAGGATTCAGGCTATGGCTATGAAGACTTAGTTGGGCGAGGTAGAGACCCATGAGGGCTATATTCATGATGCCATGGTCACTACCAACCACTTGAATCACTATGTACGATATAGGCCCATTATTACTCTAGTTCCTTCGAGTGTTCCTCCATCAGTCACCCAGTAGGACATGCTCTCATCATCAGTCCCGTAGGATGTACCTCCAGCATTTTTACCTCCCAGCGGTATAGGCGGTATCCATTAAAAATAAAACCATGCACATCCACAACCATAATCAGAATAAATACACAATAGCAGAAGTCTTATAGTAAATGAACTGAGAACTCTAAATGTAATAGTCATAATTAAAATATCAAGTTATTATTGTATCAACTGAGACATAAGTAAATAAAATATCAATTACATCCTTTTATAAATTCAAATAAAATTCCAATAGAATACGCATGAGTTGCACTTGGATGAGGGGTCATGCATATCCTCCAAGTCTTCAGCTTCCATTGCAGCAACACGCGCATACACCAGAGTATTCATATAATCTTCAACTGTAGTACCTGCATCATCAACTAAAATATTTGACGTCGAGAGGGTGAGCACACATCATGGCTCAGTAAGCAAACAAAATAATGCAACAACCATATGCATGCATTCAATTCATATCTTTGGTCTGGTAAATAAGTTTGCAATGTGCTATAGAAAGGATAGGTGGCCAAAGGTCACGTTTATTGATGCCGCACCTCTATACATGAGTGTGTGAAGCCGCCCAAAGGTAACGTTTATTGTCGACCCACATGCACCCACCATGGACAATGTACACGCAAAGGTCATGTTTATTGCTGTACCTGTTGCCCATACCAACACGTAAGCCCCTGCTGGCGAGGGCTCGCAAACTGGGCTCGCAACTAACCAATCCTAATGCCAATCAGTGTATCCAAGGCCTCACCCCAGCATCCCTCAATACATCCATGGAGATAGGGCTAAAGCCCCCCGACAGAGTCAGAGACTACACGGTCTGAGACCACTTCCCCTCATACCCTACGATGTAATAGTTCTGCTAAGGTAATGGAGATACGACGATGTTAGTGGACAAGACTTGAGTTAGAGATAAAGCTAAAAGGCAGAGGCCCCGCCTATGACACCTCCCCCTGATACTCGCTCGCATCAAGCACATCAACCATACACATACATCCACATGCCTATTCCTGTCATCATCATCATCATCATGTTATAAATAACAATTAAATATGCATAAATAGTAATAATAGAAATATTGGATGACATGTTGAATGCACATAACAATCATACACGCATAAGATCAATCATGGCATTGGACTCAAGAGTAAAACAGTTTATTATTAACCAATCAGTTTAGGTCTTGTTCCCTCACCTTTGCTTGATCGTAGGTCCTCTTTCAAGCTTTAAGAATCAACTATATATCGATATTATAACACTAGAAGACCTAATCAAATCGATAGAATTTAATTAGAATTAATTTGGACTTTAAAAGCATGCTGTTAAGTGGGGGTCGATACCAGGGTCAGATGTTCCATCGACCCTGGGTGCTACCACCCAGATTCTGGACTTCCTGAACACTGGGGGTCGATTGTCAGGGTCTGGTAGGGTCGATTGGCCATCGACCCCCTGTGCGACCCCCTATGGGTTTCATCAAATTTTCATCCTTCAGTCAATTCCTTCGTGTTTGGGGTCCTATGGCTTGCTTCTACAATCCATTCCATACATGTTCTATGGTCTAGAACCGTAGTTCATTCACCTATATGGTTTTTATGATTTCCCCCATGGTTTTTCATGAAAACCTAACCATGGATGGATGATTTGGGTTTCTCCTAGATCATTCCCTCTTCACTATCCATTCTAAGGTCTGTAGAATTGCATGGAGATAGTACCCATACTTGAGAATTAGGCTTGTCTCTCTAAATCCTTCTCTTTGATCTTCTTCTCCACTTTCCTTCTCTTCTCTTTCTCTTCTCCTTCTCTTCTCTTTCTCTCAATCCAATTAGGGTTCTGAAAGGAGTGAAAGAGGCTTAGGGACATCCTATTTATAGAGTAGAAACTCCAAAAATAAGTTCCATTGAGATTAGGAAAGAATCTCATTGAAATTTGGAAAGTTTCCAAATCACGGTTTCTGTCGACAGACTAGGGGTCGATGAGGGGGTCGGAGATCCCGTCGACCCCTGGTTAAGAACTCAGGGTCTGACTTTCTATCTTTGGGGGGGGGGGGTCCGACCCTGCCTAGTTGGGTGTGCGACCCTCCCCCTATTTTTAGTGTTTTTGGGTCAGTTTAATACCTGGGATCGCGATCTCCCTCACGTACTTGATCCATTTGGCTCGACTATGATGGGTAGACCTGGTTCAAGGTGGTAAGACTGGGTTAGTTTGATATGGGTCTTACACGGAGATTAGCCATCAGATCCGCTAACCACTGGTCTGTAGAGCACTGAGAATCTAGAAGCTCTCCTACTCTCTAATCAGTCATGTGCTAAGCCTCTCTAATCTCATGTAACAGCCCCATCATGTCATCTGGTGGTGGGTGTGAAGGGCTAGCTGATTGAGAAGCCCTAGAAGGGTCAGCTCCAGTAGAATGCTGTGGTGATGGAGGAGGGATGACATCCACATCCATGTACATCCGATCATCATCCTCCTCATCACCTCCCTCGTGTGCCTCTGCTGCTACCTCTGTTGCTGCTGCTGCTGCCATCTCTGCATCTACGGTCGCTACCCGAGTGAGGGGACGTCTCATAGCATTCCTCTCATCATCACTGACCTGTATTTCTCTCATGCCCATCCTGCTGATGGCCTCCCAATCAAGGTCAGCTGAGAAGGTGTCCTCAACGATCCTCTCATCCACTAGGTCCACTTGTAGATGAGTGAGAATGGTGGAGATCAGCCCCCATAGGGTAAGTTGCCTCTCGAGTCAGGCAACGTAACTCGGTGCATGGTCTGAAGAATAATGTATGGGAGGCAGACATGCTGCCTAGTACAGATACAGTACAGAAGCTACTGAGTCAGCTGAGAGATCATCTCGTAATGTTTGCCCTTGAGAATCAGATTGTGCTGGATAATCTTGCAATAGGCACGTGGCTCTGGATGCAGGTTGACTGCTTTTACCTCCCAGCGGTCATCCTGAAGAATCTGACTATCTATCTCTGCACGAATCTGTGTAGACAGAAACTGTGGCTCTCTGGGTGCACAATAAACCAACTGCCCATCATTGGAAAAACCTAGGAGATCAGTCAACTCCTGACAATTGAAAGAAATTAGAACCCCTTTCACCCAGCTGGTGATCCGAAGCTCTCTGTCCCTCTCTACATCTAGGTCACCCTCCACCTAAAGGTGATAGTTGAACTGCTTAACCAAGTTTGGGCGAGTGCAAGCCTCGTATAGGATCACTGGAAGCCAGCCCATATCACCAAATGCCTTCTCCACATCAAATAGGGCCTAGTGGGCTAAGTTCACACATCTACCCCTTTCAACCTTCTTTCGGTCAAACTAAGGATATCGCACTTCTACTTCCACAGACCTGAAGCGAAGTGGGTCATGAACTTGAGGAACTTTAGTGCAAACCATGATAGCTGTAAGAAAAGAAAATAAGAAAAATAAGTTAGAAAATTTGGAAAAATTTGATAGCATAACGACGTAAAATAAGAAAAAGCCTCACTTTTCACACAAACATTGGGCAGGAGGACTTACGTAGGTCCCAAACCATCCTGCAATGCATATCCAATCGAAAATTTTAACTAGGTAGGTCAAATTTGAAATTTTTTGACAATTGGGCAAAAAACCCCAAATTTTAGGTCAAAAATGAAAATTTTGACATTTTTACCAAACCAACCGATGAAACTAAAATTTTCTTGGGGGCTTTCATCCATTGGGTGGCCAATAGCAAAATTCCCCAATAAAAATCAAAATTTTATGGTTAGAAAATATTAATTAGAAGAAAACCCTACAAATGACAAAAGCCCTAGGTATGAAAGCTTAAAAATGAAAGAGAGTAGAGAACAAACCTTATGGAACGGAATGTGGGTTGTAGATCGAAGGAAAAATCATCAAGTTTGTTTGGTCGAGTAGCAACTCACTAGAGACGAGTTGAGTAGAGACCGTAGGAGAAAGAAGTAGAATGAGAGGGAAAACTCTCAACATAGGTTTTTAAAACTGATTTTTGATCTTACGGTCACACAATTCATCCAAAACCATCGACCGTAGGATCGACCATATGATCGACCATAGGGTCTCGGTAAGTTTCTAGAGATGTGATGGTCGCACATATGGTCGCACAACATGCGACCGAAGGTGATTGACCGTATGACCTACTCTTGTCTGCATTTTGATTTTGGTTGAACTTTTGCCTACTGATTTTATTTTTCTCTCGACTTCCATTGTGAGACTAACCCAATACTACCATCATATCTTGTCTCACATGTACAGCCTTTCCAAGTACGATTCAACCAAGAGTTTAAATGGCTGGACGTAGAGTAAGTAGAAGGAGACAAAATGCAAACCCATCTCTACCACCTATGGAGAATAATGACAATGAAGGTCAGCAAAGACAGGAAGGAAATATTGGAACTCAAAATGCTACACCTCAGAATGTGCACACCCATGCCAACCCAACCAACCTACCTGCACCACCTATAGATTTGGCTACTGTGGTGATGAATTTAGCACAATAATTGCAGCAAATACAGCAAGTGCAAGCCAACATGCAAGCTGCTATGGGAATTTCTTTCCCAGCTGCAAACACGACACCTCTACCTGCAGGACAAGCTAGTACTGCACCTAGTGGTAGCAATGCTATACCTCAAGCATCGCAAGCACCAACAGTACAAGGCCAAGTGCAAAACCCTGAAGCACCGCAAGGCGGGTATAACCAAGGAAATTATTTGTATCAACCGCCTATGTATGAAGCATATGCATAGTATCAGCTTGATCAGTCCAGACTGATAGAGCGTTTTTTGAAGTTGAAGCCGAAGGAATTTATAGGCAAGCCATCAGATCCATTATGGCCAGCTCACTGGATTGATGAGATGGAAAGAAACTTTATGATGATGACTATAAATGAAGAAGAGAAGGTATTATGTGCCACTTTTATGCTGAAAGGTCATGCACACCATTGAAGGAAATCTACTCGGAATTATCTGTTAACAAAGCATGCCCAACTGACCCGGGCTATCTATAAAGAAGTTTTCTTTGAGAATTTTCCCAGGAGTTTCAAAGATCAAATGGAAAAGGAGTTTTTGAGTCTTTATCAGGGACAGATGATTGTAGAAGCATATCAACAGCATTATGAAGAACTATTTTTCTTTGCTCCCTCTAGTATGCAGGAGGAAAATACAAAAACCTTAAGGTTCATCATGGGACTTAGGGGAAGCATCCGTGAGCATGTATTGGGACTAGAAAATAAGATTTATAATGAAGCTGTATAGATTTCTCGAGTACTAGAATTGAGCCAGAGGGAAAGTTATTTTGCTCAGAACAGAGGTATTAAAAGGCCTAATGGAAACTCATACAACGAAGGGAACTCAAGGACATTTAAACCCTTATGTACTCAAGGCTTCAATGTTGTAGCCAAGACTACTCCGACAGCCCAACCTCAATAGAAGCAAAGTAGTGCTGGAGTTAAATGCTTTAACTGTAATCAAGTGGGACATTATTCAAGGGAGTGTCCTAAGCCAAGGAAGTAGCTATAGCAAGGAAAGGTTTATGCAGTTACATCTGAGGATGCTGTCGCATCACCTGATGTGGTCACAGGTATGACCTGAACCTTTCGTTTTGTACTATCTTGTGTAAGCATGCAGACTAAATTAAATCAAATCACAGGTATCAATCTATTAATGGCTAACCCACCAGAGTACTTTTTGATTCTGGAGCTACTCATTCTTTTATATCTGTGTCGTTTGAAAAGAAGTTAAATCTACCCCTCAGACCTTTAGACTACAAACTGCTTGTACGATCACCTATGAGATTAGAAGTGGAACAAGACAAAGGTTATAGACCATGTCCAGTTCTTATCGGTGAGAAGATTTTAGATGCAACCTTAATTCAACTTGAGATGGTAGACTTTGTTGTTATCTTGGGAATGGACTCCGTAAACCTATTTTGTGCAGAAAAGAAGTTGACATTTAAAGATAAGGAAGGAGCAGAGTTTAGTTTTACGGGAACCAAACATCCCTGTGAATGAAAACTCATTTTCTCTGCATTGAAGGCTAGAAGATGCCTTGAGAAAGGAGGAATTGGGTATCTAGTATCCGTGGTCGACCTCACCAAAGAAGTACCATGAATGGAGGATATTGAAGTTGTACGTGAATTTTTGGATGTATTTCCTAAGGAAGTACCAGGACTACCACCCGACCGAGCGACAGAGTTCATTATAGATCTTATGCCCGGAGCCGCACCAGTATCGAAAGCACCCTATCGAATGGCTCCTACTGAACTGAAGGAACTGAAGGTACAATTACAGGAATTATTGTACAAGGGTTATATCAGACCCAACATATCGCCATGGGGAGCGCCAGTATTGTTTGTGAAAAAGAAGGACGGAAGCATTCGACTGTGTATATATTATCGAGAATTGAATAAGCCTATAATCAAGAATCGATACCAGTTGCCTCGGATCGATGACTTGTTTGATAAGTTGCAAGGTGCCAAAGTGTTCTCCAAAATTGATCTTCGGTCAGGATACCATCAGTTGAAGATTAAGGAAGGTGATATTCCGAAGACAGCATTCTGAACCAGATATGGACATTATGAATTTTTAGTCATGTCTTTTGGATTGACTAATGCACTTGTAACTTTTATGGAACTCATGAATCAGGTATTCCATGATATATTGGATATGTCAGTTATTGTATTTATTGACGACATACTAGTCTACTCCAAGGACAAAGAAACTCATGTCACAAATCTAAGAGCCGCTCTGCAGCGACTAAGAAAAGAGAAGCTTTACATAAAATTTACAAAGTGTGAGTTTTGGCTAAATGAAGTCACTTTCTTAGGCCATGTTGTATCCACTGAAGGAATTAAAGTGGATCCTAGCAAAATTGAAGCCATTGTGAAATGAGAAGCACCTAAGAATGTTGCAGAAATCAGAAGTTTCCTAGGTTTAACTGGTTATTATCGACGATTCGTGGAAGATTACTCTAGAATCGCCGTACCTCTCACCAGTCTGACAAAGAAAGGAGAAAAGTTTGTTTGGACAGATAAATGTGAAGAGTATTTTCAGACATTGAAGGCTAGATTGATATCAGCTCCCATCTTGACTATTCCGATCCTAGGACAACCATTTACCTTGTACACTGATGCGTCTGAGTTAAGTTTAGGAAGTGTACTTATGCAAGGAGAACAAGTAATTGCATATGCCTCAAGACAACAGAATATACATGAGAAGAACTATCCCACTCTTGGCTTGGAATTAGCAGTAGTAGTACATGCTGTTAAGATATGGAGACATTATTTGTATGGAGAGAAATTTTAGATTAAATCGGATCATAAGAGTCTCACTCATCTTTTTAATCAGAAGGAGTTGAACATGAGACAAAGAAGATGGTTAGAATTATTGAAGGATTATGATTGCGATATCCAGTATCATCCAGGAAAAGCTAATGTAGTTGCTGATGCACTAAGCAGGGAAGCTATGACAGAATCCGGAGAAGAAGTTAGTGCAAATGCTGTGGCGTGTGTCACAGGGTGAGTATTTAATTATGGTAAAGAGCAGTTCGTGATTGATATTCTGAATGAATCAATCGACCAAGGGTTTATTTATCTATTCTCAAACATGTTTGCTACATTGAAGATTGTACCTGATCTTTTAGACGAAGTGAAAGCCGCTATTAAACCAGACTCTTATCTAAGAACAGTGCAAGAAGACCTCAAAAAAGGTAAGACTACTCACCTTAGACGTTGAAAAGGTACTAAGATACAAAGGAAGGGTATGTGTTCCTGAAAGTGAAGACTTGGATATCGCTTATTCGGTACATCCTAGAAGTACGAAGATGTATCATGATCTGAAGAAACTATATTGGTGGAGAGGAATGAAAGCAGATGTAGCTAAATTTGTGTCTCAATGCTTGAATTGTCAAAAAATAAAGGCTGAAAGGTAAAGACCTGCAGGATTGTTGCAGCCACTGCTAGAACCAGCATGGAAATGGGACTGCATCACTATGGACTTCGTCACCGGATTACCATTGACTGCCCGAGTAGTTGATGCGGTCTGGGTGATTGTGGATCGTTTGACCAAGACAGCTCATTTCATAGCTATATGACCTCAGTATACCCTAGAGAGGTTAGCTAAGCTTTATGTAGATAATATTGTCCAATTATATGGTGTACCTGAAAGCATTGTGTCCGACAGAGGCCCATGCTTTACCTCAAAGTTTTGGGAAGGATTACAGAAGGTTATGGGTACAACATTGAAGTTTAGTACTACATTCCATCCTCAGACAGACGGACAGTCAGAGCATACTATTCAAATTTTAGAAGACATGCTTCGAGCTTGTGTCATTGATTTCAAAGGATCATGGGATGAGAAATTACCATTGATTGAGTTCGCTTATAACAACAGCTATCAAGTGACTACATAGATGTCACCCTATGAAGCACTGTATGGTAGGAAATGTCGAACTCCTTCGTTTTGGAATGAAGTTGGAGAAGGGAGTATTGTTGGACCAGAGTTTGTTGAAGAGACTTGTCGAGTAGTTGACATTATCAAGGAAAGAATCTGAATAGCTCAGAACCATCAGAAGAAATATGCAGATAATCGATGCAAAGATCTCGAATTCACCATAGGTGATAAGGTATTCCTGAAAATATCTCTTATGCATGGTTTAAAAAGGTTTGGACAGAAGGAAACGTTATGTCCCATATAAAAGTTCTAGATAGACATGGAAAAGTAGCATATCAGTTAGCACTACCACCATCCATGTCAAGTGTGCATGATGTATTTAATATCTCATTACTGAAGAAGTACGTCAGAGATCCAATACACCTGTTAACAACGGATCCATCGGATTTGACTGAAGATTTAACGTTCCAAGTAGTACCTTTTGAGATCACTAGCCGAAAGGTGCAACGTCTTTGCAACCGCGACATTTACTACGTTAAGGTCACTTGGAGAAGCAAAAATGTAGAAGAAGTTACATAGGAAGAAGAGAACGCTCTGCGGAATCAATATCCTCACCTATTCGACTTGAAAGGTATGTGTAAATTTTGAAGACAAAATTTATATAAGAGGGGGGGGGGAGTTGTAAGACCTGCACTCCACTAACGTGGTCTAACCATGTCGTGCCAGGTTTTTTCATCATTTCTGGACCAAGTGGACCGAGCGTGTAAAGATAAATCACAAACCAGGTATGAGAATCGAGTTAAAAATACTAAAAACATACTTAAGGTCACATACCTGGGTAGGTATGATCGACCATAAGGAAGGAAACCAAAAATCTCAAATCCAGAATCCCACGGTCGATGATTTTGACCTTACGGTCGACGGTTTATGAGACCGTATGATCGACCGTGAGAACTCAGATCAGATTCTGAGTTTTGGAAACTTTCCTAAATTAAGGGATTGCTTTCTTAATTGAAAGAGGACTCTATATGGAGAGTTTTCCTCTATATAAAGGGCGTCCCTCAGTCGTTTTTTACTCTTTTAGAACATTAGTAAACCCTAGAAAAAGAGAAGGAAGAGAAGGAAGAGAAGGAGAAGAGGAAAAAGCTAAGAAGAAGAATTTACTGAGAATAGATTAGCTCTCTATCACAGGCAAATGTATGAAACGAATTTGGAGATGTAAACTACAAGGAATAAGACTTCTATGAAGAATAGGCAATATCAACCTATTATGATCTATGTGATTTCTTGAGAAAATCCCAAGGAAAACCATGAGGAATGAATTTGATGATTAGGGTTGATAAGAAATTACTAATGATGGCCATAGGATGACCTTAGAATAAACCCCATTGAAGAACATAAGAATTGACCCAGGAAGAACTCGAATTTCATGTAGACTGTGACCAGAAATCTCAAGGTCGTAGCTACGGTCGACCATAGCATGAACGGTATGATCAGAGGATCGACTAGGCATTTGGAAAGATTTCAAAAATCATATGGTTGCAGCTACGGTCGCACCATATGAGACCGTAGGGTATCGACTGTAGACAGTAAGGTCGATACAGCATGAGACCATAGGACCAATCAGGCACCTATCACTGCTTTGTTTCGATTTCCAACTACTGTAACATGTCACATATGAACCCTAACTTAAATTCATATAACTTTTAGGTTTTTAAATCAATTCAAAGAGAATTTTAAGGCTTGGAAGGACATCGAGAATTGCTAACAGGTGAGGGAACAAGACCTAAACTAATTGGATAATAACAAACTGTTTATTTTATTGAGTCCAATGCCATGATTGATTCTATGCTTGTATGCTTGTAATGTGCATCTCACATGTCATCTAATATTCCTGCTATTATTGTTCATGCATATTTAATTTTGTTTATTTATAACATGATGATGATGATGATGCTAGGAATAGGCATGTGAATATATGTGTGTGGTTGGTGTGTTGGATGCGAGTCAAGCATCAGGGGGAGGACGTGGCATGGTGGTCTTCGACCTCATCACTAGACTCTAGCTCTATTTCTACTCAAGTCTTGACCACTAACATCGTCTTGTCATCATTACCTTAGCAGAACTCTTACGTCATAGGGCATTAGGGGAGGTGGTCTCAGACCGTGTAGTCTCTGACTCTGTCGGAGGGCCTTAGCTCTATCTCTATGGATATATTGAGGGATGCTGGGGTGAGGCCTTGGATACATTGTTTGGCATTAGGATTGGTTAGTTGCGAGCCCGATTTGTAAGCCCTCGCCAATAGGGGATTATGTATTGGTATGGGCAGGGCATCAGGGGAAGTATTGGCGGTGTTTGATCCAAACACTTTAGCTCTATCTCTATTCCATGGTGGGTGCATGTGGGATGGCAATGGTGTTTGATCCATTGGGCAGATTCACATACTCGTGTATAGAGGTGCGGTGGCCACCAATCTTTCTATAGCACATTGCAAACTTATAAACCAGACTAAAAATATGAATTGAATGCATGCATATGTTTGTTGCATTGTTTTATTTTCTCACTGAGCCGTGATGTGTGCCCACCCTTTCGACGTCGAATATTATTTTAGTTGATGATGCAGGTCCTACCGTTGAAGAATATATGAATGTGCCGACATAGGATACGCTGCTGCGATGGACGTAGAAGCTGAAGAAGATGCGCATGATTCATCATGCGAGTGCAACCAATGTGTTTTTGCTTAGGTTTAGTTATAGTTTGAACATCGGATATGTAATTGATTATTTATTTTTATGTCTTTTGATTTTGAGATAATTGGATTAATTATTTATTTATCACTGTTAGATTCTCAGTTCATTATCTGTAAGACTTCTGCTTATTTGTTTATTACCTCTGATTATTAATGTAGAATGTGTGTGTGGTTTGATATGGTGGGTATGACCTATGCAAGATACTGGGTGAACCATTGGTTTATTGGTGGTTCATCACACCATTCTTGTTAGACCATAATTGAGGTGTGACATCAAACCTATCCCCAAGATCATTAGCCGCATCATGCAGTATAACATGCTTCCTAGGGCTGGACATCGAGAGGAGTTGAATACATTTTCTATATATGTAACGCATTGTATGTTTTAGGGAGAGCAACTGTGTCTCCCTTTCATCATCTTCAGACACATCTTGTTCCCAGTAGACCACTTGGGTCTAGATGGGAGGCTGTGTAAGACCCACACCCGAAATCCTCACTAACTCAGATCCCTTCTGTGTTGGGTCTTACTGTGCTAACACTTGGCACCCTGACCTTGACCCTCCATATGATGTTGGGTTGACTTCTTGGATCACTTGGTGATAGTAGAACATGTAGGAAGAGATATACGTAACCTAGAAAACATCCCCACTAAATTGGGCCCATAAAACTAAGCCTAAACCTATTTTTAAGCCCAATTGGATGCATAACCGGATGATGCATCACTCGGTTGACAGCATCTAGTTGTATGTGAGTGGGACACCTTCTCTCTCTACAGGTTCTATAAAAGGGAACCCACACTCCCTTATTCCTCTCTTGCTAAATCATGGGAGAGTGATAATGGGAGAAAGAGTAGAGCTCAAGCTTGGAACTCAAGCTCAAGCCCTAGGATCTTCATTGAGGTAAGCTGCATACCTCATTTAATTCTCCTTATTGCTAATTAAAACCATGGTGAAGCTCACCATTAATGGTCTCCATTAATGGAGATCAAATCTTAACCTAGAATCCTAGGTCATCGATTCCTCCATGTATGGAGATGATAATGGGGTCTAAATGACTCCCAATATGGGTAATAATAGTAGTAGGGTGTTTCCCACCACTTAAAGGGTAGGAAACCAAGTAAGGAAGACAATCCCCAAGGAAGGAAACCTTCTCTGGTTCGTGCTTGGTTTCTGGGCCTAAATCAGAGGCACAATCAGAGGACTGGCAGTGGCCCTAACATCAGTTGACTCAAAACCAATCCTCCGCCTGGGCAATCGCCTTGGAATATTAGAGAAAGTAATATCCAGAGGACCCCAATCGGAGCCACCTAACCGAGAGTACGACACTCCGAGTGAGTCTTTCCGGTAAAGTGTATGGCTCCATTTGACTAAGCCTCCACGTAAGCTTAATATCAAGCGGAGGCATTACTGGATGGTCCCAGCTAAGCCTCCGAATAGCCCACTAGAACCATACTATTATAACAGTGGATATGAACTAGATGGTCTACCGGATGCTTGACCATCCGATTCATCCTTCGGTCCAGTTTTACTTAAGAAATGACTAAGTGTTAAACCGACCCATTGTACCAGAGGAACGATCACCTGGTTCTATCCTCCAGTTCAGTCTATTTTGATTTATAAGCCTAGTAATGATTAGGAAGATCAACCTTTTGGTTTTTGGCTTTTCTTGGGACCTGTGCATGGATACTAGGACTTGTCCATGTTGGTTTAAAAGACATTCACCAACCTAATGACGGTTATTTAACTAATTAGGTAAAACACTACCGGTAGTAGATGAAGCCTTTTGCAGACTTCAAGATTTTTTAGCACCATTAGTGTCGACAAACGAGTTGGGTCTCGTTGAGTTTAAGCATGTGTCATGCTGTATGTTGATTGTTGTTTTTTCTTTATAACATGTCATCCAATTAAATTGTATAACTGTTCATGCATTTGTGTATAACTATAACAATGTATGTTGGTTGTTGTATGATGGACGTGTGGCATATGGGAGCACAATACACGGGCCATGTTGGTGGTTGTTGGTACCCTAGTAGAGGCACATGATCCATAAGAATGGGGATTCTGGGTTCTCTGTGGGGTGTAGCCTTTCATATCATTATGTATGTATGACCATGTATGATGGTGGGTGTAGTGTATTGGAGCCTGGTCATAAGTACCATGTTGGTATGCTGTAGAGATATGGTGATCCATGGGAGTAGGGATCCGGGGTCCTCTGTTGGGATGTAACTCATGTATGGTGGTTCATGTAATGGGTAACTTCATGACTCATGTTGGGATTGGCTGTACCTTAGTAGGGGTACGATAAACCATGGGAGTGGGGAGTCGGGGATCTCTGCTAGGTTGCATTCCTATTTAAGATCATGTATGATGGGCGTATGGCATGTGGGAGCACAATACATGAGCCATGTTGGCATGCTATACTCTAATGGGGACACGATTAGTTTATTGGAGTAGATACGAAGATTTCTACTGGAGTATAGTTTTACTTACTACGTACACATGCCATATTAGGTGATTGTTGATATGGATGTAATTGTACGTGGGGTATATGATCACGTGGCGTGTGGGAGCACAATACACTGCCATATGCTCAGTTGCATCTTAGTGGGGACACGATCAGTCCATGAGAGTGGAACGGGGATCTCCGTTGGGGTGGTGCCCTCTTGTTATTATGTTATCATCATCATGCATCAACTTAGTCAAATGACTTGTGCTTTAGTGAGGAAAATTTAATCCAGGCAGTGGGGTACGGAGTACTCAGGCGGTGGGGTAGGGGTATATGCTCAGGCAGTGGGGTAAGGGGCATTTGCTCAGGCGGTGGGGTACGGGGCACTCCCTCAGGTGGTGGGGTACGGGGCAAATCCTCACTAGGGTATAGGCCAGCCATGATTGCATACATACTTGAATGCCACTCATAATTGCTTGTTTATTTGCTTCTGTACTACATCATTAAATTATTGATTAGGGTTGCATTGATACTTGACTTCTTACTAAGCTAGGATGGGAGCTCACCCCTTGATATCGAATTTCTTTTAGCTTTGATTGTAGGTACCCCTACTGTAACTATTGATATGGATCCTAATGATGTTAAGGGTACTTCTTTTGGAGGGGATCCACTGAGAGATCATGTCAAGGGCTGTACCTGTAGGGATTGCATCTATGGACCTGAGTTAGTGCCTTGCCTCTATGATTTTGCTGCCTATAGATAGATAATGCTTAGTCTATCTGTAGGGTCGTGTTTAGATTTACTCCAGTAATTAGTATGGGATGTATGTATTATGAAAGATATTATGAAACGGTTTGTAAGACGTAACAGATTAATTAAGTATTGATAACATCAGTAGCATCTGTTCTCTAGTATGATTTTGCTGCCATTCTTATGATTCTCTATAAATATTATTCTATATTGTTGATTGTTATGGATATTGCTTGTATAGACTGTGGGGTTTGTTTGGTAGTTTATTTTGATTGTCGATCGCTGAAAGATTTGGGTTGTCTCGTGGATGACCTGGATATCACGCCCAATTCCCAAAATGGGCTATGACATGCTACCATACGATCATCTGTTGTCTCACATATTCGTTCACTTTAGGGTGAGCTTCGCTGGTGAGGAGATGGACAATGGGAAGGAATCATCCCCATTTGGTTGGACTAGCATCATCTGGATGCAGCTTTAGGACATCATGATGTTTGATCGAAAACTCGAAGCGATTAAGAAATCACTGTGGGGAGCACATCGGAGGCATCCAATGGCATGTAGGGTAGCTGCCAAAGAGGGAAGTGAGAGTGAAATGGAGGTCCCAGTAGGTAACGGGGCTTCCACCACTACAACAGCAGCTAAGCCTCGGAGACGTATGGCTCGTATAGAAGAGATGTTCACTGCTATACAGACTCAGTTAGAGGAGCTAAAGGCAGGAAAGTCGTCTCTTGTCACGCAGTTGGGCAATATTAGGGGTGATCATGTCACACCCCAATTTTGCACCAACCAGAATGATGTGATGAACCGTCAATAAACCAACGGTTCAACCAGGATCTCATATAGGCTATCCCACCATGTAAAACCAAAACACATTCCACATTAATCAGAGGTAATAAAGTAAATAATGAAAGTCTTACAGATAATGAACTAAGGTCTAGTCATGATAAATAATTAATATTCCATTTATCTCCAAGCAACCAAAACATAATTTAATACATATTACAATATCAAAATACGGAAATTAAACACTAAGCGTATCTATAGTTGAAACGCTAGCTTGACGAATCACAATAAAGCTCCATAGCTTGCTCATCATAGCCGCCACCCGTTTACATATTGGCATGTTGTCATAATTTTCAACTATATTACCTGCAACATCAGAAACTAAAAGATTTGTGCGCACGAGGGTCAGCTCTCCAACTTGAGCTCAGTGAGAAAACAAAACAATGGAACAAACATATGCATGCATTCAATTCATATATGTGGTATGGTTTATAAGTTTACAATGTGCTATAGAAAGGTTCGGTGGCCGCCTCACCTCTATACACGAGTGTGTGAATCTGCCCAATGAGTATCGGCACTGTCATCCCACATGCACCCACCATGGACAATATACACCCCATGAAAACGGCATGGCTGTACCGGTTGCCCATACCAACACGTAAGCCCCTGCTGGCGAGGGCTTGCAAAATGGACTCGCAACTAACCAATCCTAATGTCAAACAGTGTATCTAAGATCTCACCCCAGCATCCCTCAATACATCCATAGAGATAGAGCTAAGGCCCCCCGACAGAGTCAAAGACTACAAGGTCCGATACCACCTCCCCTGATACCCTGCGATGTAATAGTTCTGCTAAGATAATGGCGATACGATGATGTCAGTGGACACGACTTGAGTAGAACCATGGCACAATATACACCCCATGAAAACGGCATGGCTGTACCGATTGATACCATCCCCTACCCGCACCATGCACACTAACCATACACATACATTCACATGCCTATTCCTAGCATCATCATCATCATCATGTTATAAATAAACAGAATTAAATATGCACGAACAGTAATAGCAGGAATATTGAATGACATATTGAATGCACATACAAGTATACACGCATAAAATCATTCATGGCATTGGACTCAAGAAATAAAAACAGTTTATTATTAGCCAATTAGTTTAGGTCTTGTTCCCTCACCTTTACTTGAGTGTAGATCCTCTTTCAAGCTTTAAGAATCATTTTTATATCAATAGGAAAACCTAACAAGTCGATAGATTTTAGTTAGAAGTCATTCCGACAATTTTAGGCTTGTTTTTAAGCACGGGTCACAGGACGGGTCGCAGGTAGGGTCGCAGGTTTTCGCGACCCCCGGGGGTAGGGTGGATGCTAGGGTCGGATGTTCCATTGACCCTGGGTGCGACCACCCCATCCCTGGACTTCCAGAATGCTGGGGGTCGATCTTGTGGTCTGGTAGGGTCAATTTCCAATCGACCCCACGTGCGACCCCCTATGGTTTGAGTCGACTTTTCCATTCTACAGTCCATTCTTTCATGTTTGGGTCCTTTGGCTTACTTTTATAGTCCATTCTATGATTGTTCTATGGTTCAAAACTCCAAGTTACTCACTTTTCATAGTTTTCCATAATTTCCATTGGAATTCATCCAAGGATGGATGGTATTAGGGTTTCTCCTAACTTAACTTCATCATAATCTATTCTAAGCTTTCAATTCAGATAGGGATTGAAGTTCATACCTTTTGTAGTCTGAGTTTCAAAGATTTCTCTGAGCTTCTTCTTCTTCCTTAGCCTTTTCTTCATGTTTTCCTTCTCTTCTTCTCTTCCTTCTCTTCTATTTCTCTCACTTTCAATTAGGGTTCTAAAAGGAGTGAAAGAGGCTTAAAGACGTCCTATTTGTAGAGAAAAACCTCCCAAAATATTTCCATTGAGTTTAGGAATGGTCCCAATCGAAATTAGGAAAGTTTCCTAATTTTCGGTTCGTGCTGTTTTTTGCTGTTTTCTGGGGGTCGATGCTAGGGGGTCAATGGGGAGGTCAGACAATCCGAGACCCCAGTGACCCCCCGACCAAAAATCAGGGGTTGGACTTCTTTTGAGGTGGGGGTCGACCCTGCCTGTTTGGGCATGCGACCCTACCCTCATTTTGACTGTTTTTGAGTAAAATTTCATATTGGGTCTTGGTTTTCTTCACACAATTGGTCCACTTGGCTCGACCATGATATGTAGACTGGTCACGACACGAAATGTAAGGTTAGACCGGGTTCGTGGCATGCGGGTCTTACAACTCCACCACCCTTAAAAGAAATTTCGTCCTCGAAATTTGAACATACGGATCTTACAACTCTCCCATCCTTAAAATAAATTTTGTCCTCAAAATTTGAATTTAGGTGGGAATTCTATTTTCGCATTGCATCTTCTTCTTTCCATGCAATCTTCTCCACGTCTCGTCTTTTCCAGATTATCTTTATATAATAATTATCCCAGTTTTTGAGATGTTGTACCTTCCAACTAGTGAACTAGGCTGGTACCACTTCGATAGTTAAATCTTTTATCTAATCCAGTGGATCAGTGGTCATTACCTTTGATATGGATCTCCAACATACTCCTTCAATAGAGATACGCGAAATACGCCATGCGCACTAGACATGGACAGCGGTAACGCTATTTTATATATAACTTTTCTACGTCTCTCCAATTTTATGAGGTCCAAAACATATATCGGATACAATTTTTCCTTCTCGTTGAATTGTTTTTAATCCATGCATAAGTGATATCTTCAAGAACACTTTATCACTTATGGCGAACTCGAGGTCTTGGTGTCTCTTCTGAGAAACTTGAGCTATCTTGGCCCTTTTCTTTGATCTTGTCTGCTACTCGACAGGTTTCTTCAACAGACTCAGGTCTTACCATTCCTTATTCACCAACTTTATTCCAAAACAAAAGAATTTGACATTTCTACCGTACCATGCTTTATAGGTGACATCTACATAGTAGCTTGGTAGCAAATTCAATCCACATATAGCTTAGTTAGCCGCTTCAAAGCGTACCGAGGTCGTATAGCAATGGAATGAGTTATCTTCCTAAGGTGATCAACAATCACCCAAACTGCGTCAACCGTTCTAGGAGTCAGTGGCAAATCATTGACATAGTTCATTGTACTACAGTTCCACTTCCAGACTGGCTCCATAGTGGTTATGGTAAGCCATGTTGGTCTTTGTCTTTCAGCCTTTACTTACTGATAATTCAGACACTGAAACATGCATCTAGCCACAACTACTTCCATTCCCTTCTACCAAACGAATCTCTTCATGTTTTGGTATATATTATACTTCTAGAATGTATCCAATACGGAATAGAATGGGATTTTAACCTTATCTTATATCTTATGATCAGCATTTTTCACTTCAGGTATGCATAATCATCCTCTGTATTATAGGACCTTTTTCGCATTCGGAGTAAGTCAGGGTTTGGTTTTCCTTCCTCTAATTCTGCTTACACCGTTCTTATATACAGATCTAACAAAATTACTACTTTTACTTCATCCATCAATTCAAAGATGATCTTTAATGCCACAAGCGCAGCCGACGAACTATTACTCCATAAGTTCATCCATAAATTCTCACTCAATTGGATCATCACGAGTTTCTATTAAATGTTACTCTCCTTTCAATCTGAATTTGTTACTGTGAAACATAAGACAACATCTATACTGGTTCCTTCCCCGGACTTCATAATTCTCTTTTTGCTTAAGGCCTTAGCTACTACATTAGCCTTGCTCGGGTGACACTGTATATCACAGGCTTAATCCTTGTGCAATTCCAGCCATTTTCTTATCTTTTTGTTCAACTCTTTCTAATGAAGAGATAAATAAAACTCTTGTAATCCGATTTAATTTAAAATTCTTCTCTATATAGGTAATGTCTCCAAGTCTTGATTGCATAACTCATCACCGGTACTTCCAAGTCATGAGAAGGGTAATTCTTTTCATGCTCCTTCAGTTATCTTGAAACATATACAATCGCTTATTTACCTTGCATCAACCCGCATCCTAGATCCAATCCGAAGGCTTCGATATTTAGGGTAAACGGTTTCCCTGGTGTCCGAATGATCAAGATGGGAGTTGATATCAACCTTACTTTAGAATCTGGAAACATCCTTTACACTTGTCAGTCCAATTAAACTCCACTCCCCTCTTGTTAGCTTGGTAAGAGGTTTTTGTGATCTTAAATTGGTCCTCTACAAATCGTCTGTAATAACCAGCTAAACCCAATGAACTTTTGATCTTCACAATGTTCTTTAGGTGTTTCTCACCATATGATTATTTCTATCTTAATAGGGTCCACTTTTATCCCTTTTTATGATGCCACGTGATCTAAGAAGATCACTTTGCTTAATTAGGTCTCAATTTCTTGGACTTGGCATAAAGTTTTTCCCTTCTCAGTTGTTGTGAAGCTGTTCTAAGATTCATTGTATGAGTTGCTTCATTCTTGGAATAAACCAAAATATCATCTATGAAAACTATGACCAACATGTCCAACATGTCATGAAACACCCAGTTCATCAGCTCCATAAAAGTTGTAGGGGCATTGGTTAATCCAAACATCAAAATCGAGAGCTCATAATGTCCAATCCCGATTCTAAAGGTATCTTCGAGATATCGCTGTCCAAATTCTTCACCTGTGGATACCTTGAAGATCAATCTTAGAAATTTTCTTTGCTCTTTGCAACTGTTTAAACAAGTCATCGATCCGAGGTAATAGATCTCGATTCTTGATCGTGAGCTTATTCGATTCTCGATAGTCTATACGCAGACAACACTGTCATCCTTCTTCTTCACGAATTGCATTGGCACTCTACGTGATGCAATACTTAGCCTATTAGGACCTTAGTCTAATAACTCTTGTAGTTGAGTCTCAGTTCCCTTCAACTACATAGGAACTACTCTATAGGTGCCTTCGACACAAGTATCATCCTTGGTAACAAGTCGATGACGAACTCGATCGTATGATCAGATGATAACCCAGGTAAGTCTCCTGGAAACACATCGAGAAATTTATACATCACATCAATATCTTTCATCTGTGGTGCTTCTTTGGTAACGTATACCACAGATACCATATATCTAACTTCTTTCTCTTCAAAGCATCTCTTTGCCTTTAGCATAGAGAGGATCAGCCTTCACTTCTTGGGCAACATGCTCCTAATAATACTAAATTATATGTCGTCTTTATTCTTGAATGATAATCTCTTATATGCACACAACAACTTTGTAGAGTGTTGAGACAACCAGTCTATTCCCAAGATGACGTCAAAGTCTACCATATCAAGTCGACTCAGGTTGCATCCAAATTCTGTCCATCCATATGATTTGGACATTGTTCGTAACACTCATCCCATACAACATCTAGTCCACAAGGGCTTGAACTATCAAAATCTGGTATAAGATCTTAAGAGCTTGTGTAGCTCCTTCATCTCTTAATTTTTCAAAGACTATTGCTTAAAATTTCATATATCCCAAAAAGCTCATTAGCTTACACCTTCTTTTATCATTCTATCATATATCTCAAAAAACATCTTCTGACTATTTACTCATTACATATCCCAAGTCTAAGCATTAGGGTATATGCTCAAAATTTCATTAATTCTGCCAAACTATCTTGGTCTTTGCTTAATCATTTCCTTTAACTTTGGGCATCACTTAGTATTACTTGTACTAATCTGAATACTACCAATGCCACTATTTTAACTTTATCCTTGTATCCACTCTTAAATTTACTTTTAGGAATCTTCTGCTTTGTCAAAATTCATATCGATATAACCATCTTTAACTTTACTTGAGTGCTATCTACTCTTTCCTAGTTACTCTTGATAGTTTTTACTTTTTTACTCATGCACTCTTTTATAGACATGGCTCATATCCATCAAATCAGTAATCTCAAAATAGATTCTCCATTACTTCACCTGAGGTTCATTGACCATAGCATTTAATCTGAATCCAATCATCTTTCTTCCAATAATTCCATTATCACTAAACATCTTATCAATGGATGTCGAGAAATGTAAGAATCAGAATGTTTATCCAAAACAATTCATTTCCGTCTTTCAATTTAGTATGATGACAAACACTTTCTTTATCTAATGAACTTAACTTTAAAGGATTAGGAGTAAATCTGTGGTAATCCAACCGGCATTAAAAGGTCGTTAAGTTGCACGGTGGTCCAAATACATGGAAATAGAGATTTTAAAATTCTTAACCTCATGGTTATAGGTTCTATTGAGTGTATAATGCCATTGGTCAAGGCACTACAGGAGTAAATCTGGAGAAAGTTTTGGTACATCAATAAATCCGATATAAATCAGAAGATGTACGCTCAACATGATTAAACATTTAACTGTTCATTCAGGTCATATCTTTGTTCATGTTGTCGATCATGAGAGTGTCTCAGTTTGGTATAATTAGGACTAATACTAAAGAAACAATATCTATAACTCCAATTGACAGGTTGAATCAAGAAGGTATTCTATCAAGGCACGAGAAATTAAAATCTGGTATATGCATCCTCTATAATCATAAGAGTAAATAAACAATGCACCGCATCCTATATAAACATATCCAGTTATATGGCCATAATTAGATTTGATCCTCTGCTGAAAACGTTTAAGGCTTAGTCTTCAGAAAATATTCCTCAATCCTTGGTCGGATCATTGTGTCATGATGCAGCTATCCCATACATCGATGGCTGATAAGGGTAACCACCTTGATACACTGCTTGTTGTGCACTAAACTTCTGCACTGGGGTGTGCTTTACTGGGACTTACTGTATGGTAGGCATTGTGTTACAGCTAACAGGTGTTGGGGGTACAGTGTTGCTACCAATTAGTACCGTACTTGGTCTGACTCGGAGGTGTTGATGTAACATTGGCAACTTGGGTAGTCCAGGTGATTGGCTGGAGTGGCCTGGTTGTTCACCTCCTTTGATTTGTCCCAATCTGATTATCTATCTACTCAGTTGAGTTTTCATTACCCATTCTCGACCTTGATAGTGGGGTCAAGTTGCAACTTCAACTTAATGCTCAGTGGGTAATGGATCAGCTTGTGGTGGATCTCACTCTGAGTCTCCATGACACCCAGGAGTATAGCTTTATCTTCTTGTAGTTACTCTTATTCTTAATGTATGGCCATTATTCTCTTATCTCTGTTGGATTTAGCCCGAGATCTTTCCCTTTACCATTACAAGGACTTAGGCGTTACTAGCCATTTTCCTTCTTTCCCAAATACATCGAGTTTCACATCTTGTGAGTATCAACTCGGTATTCCAATGTTTCGGCTACTGTACTATATCCTTTGTATACTTAGATAACTGCTCAACCTATAGATCATGCCCTATATTATTCGTTTATCAGGATAAATTTTGGTCTTCTCTTTCTGTTTGAGTGTATATATATGGTTTCACCTTTTATATGTACATTATTGTCTTATTTAAGTTCGGTCTCAACCAACACAAGTGCTTATATGGGTTTCTATTAAAGCTTTTAATTATTCTAACTCAGTTCATGGACTCCAATAGAAGTATTCAGGTTTCATGGGAAGGCCTGAGAGCTCTGATACCTGGTTGTCACACCCCAATTCTATACTAACCAGAATGGTGTGATGAACCGTCAATAAACCAACGGTTCAACCAGGATCTCATATAGGCTATCCCACCATGTAAAATCAAAACACATTCCACATTAATCAGAGGTAATAAAATAAACAGCGGAAGTCTTATAGATAATGAACTAAGGTCTAGTCATGATAAATAATTAATATTCCATTTATCTCCAAGTAACCAAAACATAATTTAATACATATTACAATATCCAAATACAGAAATTAAACACTAAGCGTATCTATAGTTAAAAACGCTAGCTTCACGAATCATAATAATCCTCCATAGCTTGCTCATCATAGCCGTCACCCGTTTACATATTGGCATGTTGTCATAATTTTCAACTATAATACCTGCAACATCAGAAACTAAAAGATTTGTGCGCACGAGGGTCAGCTCTCCAACTTGAGCTCAGTGAGAAAACAAAACAATGCAACAAACATATGCATGCATTCAATTCATATCTGTGGTCTGGTTTATAAGTTTACAATGTGCTATAGAAAGGTTCGGTGGTTGCCTCACCTCTATACACGAGTGTGTGAATCTGCCCAATGAGTATTGGCACTATCGTCCCACATGCACCCACCATGGACAATATACATCCCATGAAAACGGCATGGCTGTACCGGTTGCCCATACCAACACGTAAGCCCCTGCTGGTGAGGGCTTATAAACTGGTCTCACAACTAATCAATCCTAATGTCAAACAGTGTATCCAAGGCCTCACCCCAGCATCCCTCAATACACCCATAGAGATAGAGCTAAGGCCCCCCGGCAGAGTCGAAAACTACAAGGTCCGAGAGCACCTCCCCTGGTACCCTACGACATAATAATTATGCTAAGCTAATGGCGATACGACGATGTCAGGGGACATGACTTGAGTAGAACCATGGCACAATATACACCCCATGAAAACGGCATGGCTGTACTGGTTGATACCATCCCCTACCCGCACCATGTACACTAACCACACACATACATTCACATGCCTATTCCTAGCATCATCATCATCATCATGTTATAAATAAACAGAATTAAATATGCACGAACAGTAATAGCAGGAATATTGGATGACATATTGAATGCACATACAAGCATACACGCATAAATCAGTCCTGGCATTGGACTCAAGAAATAAAAATAGTTTATTATTAGCCAAATAGTTTAGGTCTTGTTCCCTCACCTTTGCTTGAGTGTAGATCCTCTTTCAAGCTTTGAGAATCACTTTTAAATCAATAGGAAAACCTAACAAGTCGATAGATTTTAGTTAGAAGTCATTCCGACAATTTTAGGCTTGTTTTTAAGCACGGGTCACAGGACGGGTCGCAGGTAGGGTCGCAGGTTTCTGTGACCCCCAGGGGTAGGGTCAATGCGAGGGTCAGATGTTCCAACGACCCTGGGTGGACCACCCCATCCCTGGACTTCCCGAATGCTGGGGGTCGATCCTCTGGTCTGGTAGGGTTGATTCCCAATCGACCCCACGTGCGACACCCCGTGGTTTGAGTCGACTTTTCCATTCTACAGTCCATTATTTTTTTTTGGGTCCTTTGTCCTACTTTTATAGTCCATTCTATGATAGTTCTATGGCTCAAAACTCCAAGTTACTCACTTTTCATAGTTTTCCATGATTTCCATTGGAATTCATCCATGGATGGATGGTATTAGGGTCTCTCCTAACCACTTCATCATAATCTATTCTAAGCTTTCAATTCAGATAGGGATTGAGGTTCATACCTTTTGTAGTCTGAGTTTCAAAGATTTCTCTGAGCTTCTTCTTCTTCCTTAGCCTTTTCTTCAAGTTTTCCTTCTCTTCTTCTCTTCCTTCTCTTCTCTTTCTCTTACTTTCAATTAGGGTTCTAAAAGGAGTGAAAGAGGCTTAGGGACGTCCTATTTATAGAGGAAAACCTCCCAAAATATGTCCCATTGAGTTTAGGAAAGGTCCTAATCGAAATTAGGAAAGTTTCCTAATTTTCGGTTCGTGCTGTTTTTTGCTGTTTTACGGGGCTCGATGCTAGGGGGTCGATGGGGGGGTCGGGCAATCCGAGACCCCTGCGACCCCCCGACCAAAAATCAGGGGTTGGACTTCTTTTGAGGTGGGGGTCGACCCTGCCTGTTTGGGCATGCGACCCTACCCTCATTTTGACTGTTTTTGAGTAAAATTTCATATTGGGTCTTAGTTTTCTTCACACACTTGGTCCACTTGGCTCGACCATGATATGTAAACTGGTCACGACACAAAATGTAAGGTTAGACCGGGTTCGTGGCATGCGGGTCTTACAGATCAGCAGACTAAAGTGAGGTGTCAGGATGACTTCAACGCTGAGCTAGGTCAGATCAGTGCCTCTATGGTGTCTGTTGGGGTGATTCCCTATTTATACTACCAAGGTCTGACAGAGGGATATTATTGGTACGTGCCCACTTCACCAGCAGCCCATCCTAGTGGTCAGATCCACCAGCTGCTATTGATCCTCAGTGACCATGCGATCTTTTCTTGACCTTTTGGTTATACTTGTACTTATCATGCATATAGGGTAACCATCCAGTGTATGGGATTGTACCCCATTTTATACTTGCCATATATATATATATATATATATTGCTCTTACTAAAACTTGTGCATTATTCTTCTTGTTTAATTTTCACACTTGGTGACTAAATTGTAGTTGTCCCTATTTATTACTGTTGGTTTGTACACGTCTTTTAAGTTAGCTATGCATCTGTCACCCGCCCATGGAAACACGTGCGCAGGGAAAACTTATATGTAATTACAAAGTGGTTTTGCTCTAATACCAGTTTTGTCACAGCCCATTCTGGAGAATCAGGCGTGATATCCAAATTAACCCTTGTGGTAACCCAAATACGTCCAAGATCTCTAACCACAATGATTACAAAATAAATCCCGTAGTTATACACAAGCATATCCAAGATAATCAAGAAATGATAATAACATAGCGGAAGCATTTATATGTAACAGACGCACTAAGTGATATCGTATCCCATAATATGTATCAGTTATGAATTTACAAACCAATGTTCTTCACAAAATACTACTATATCCATATACACTTAGCCAAATTAAAAAAAAAAAGAGTAAATCTATTACATTATTTTGATAGACATCTTTATCTATTACAAAAAGAATCAGAATGTATTAGGAAGGGAAAGAGTAAGGGGAGGGCTACGTCATGCGTAGACGCAGTCGATGCAGGTGCAGCCCTTGCCATGATCTTTACCAACATCATCCGTATTGATGACGTACTAATGATTATGCTAGCCAAAGGGGACTCTATAAACTCCACAATAGAGTAGCCACCTGCAACAGAATCTGAAAAGAAGTGTCGACACGAGCGTGAGCTCCGATCCCAGCTCAGTGAGAAATCTAGTATCACATGCATGCAATAATCAATTATATGAAATGCAATTCATTTTATATTAGGTCTCAGGTTTGTGTTACTACTTGGTATCATATTGAGATTCAGTTTGGTACTTTTGGTCCTGCCTACAACTACCAAACCTCCAACTCTCATATATCGGGTGAAGATAGAAGCTGAATAGATGACCTTAGGCCGTTAAACAACTTTTACAAGCAAGCCCCCATCTGGGACTACTATCCATTCAGGCTTCTCATTTCCCATCATAGACTCCATCTCACACCAGTTATCGTGCTCCCACACATCACTGACTCCCCCTCGGGTCTCCCAACCTTTAAAAGTGTGAGTCTATGTTAGTATCTCAATCCCTACTGGATGAGCGTAGGAAACAAGAAATGACACCACCTATGTTTATTATATATATTCATTTCATTCTGGTTGTCCTCCAACAGAAGAGCTCAGATCACCACTCCCATGGGTCACCGTACCCCCACTAGCATGTCGACATAACCATCATGATCAACACTAGTAGAGATCCCCGGCTTACCACTTCCATGGATCATCATGCCCCCACTAGTGTAATTACAATCCATTATGATCTGTGTGCCTACACTATAACACGCCACACGAATCATCATATATGGTTGCAATCCAATATGACCCATGCACCCGCGCTCCTACGCGTCATAGAATCATCGTATATGGTTGCACATATCCTTATTTAATAATAAAACTATACCCTAATGACAATCCCCGGCTCACCACTCCCATGGATCACCATGTCCCCACTAAGGTATAGGATAATCAATATGGCCCATGTATTGTGCTCCAATACGCCACACGCTCATTATACCCAAATCATCAAATATGACATTCATAGTTGTTATAATGCAATGCATGCTCATACATCGCAAGTAATGAAAAGTATACCATAAATACGACCTAGGCATAGTACTAAGCAAAGTAGACATGTTATGAATGTCCTAAGTCTACGGACTAGACCCTCACCTGATTGCACCGATAGTGCAGCAGTAATCCGAAGCCAAATAGAAGGCTTCAACTATCACCCGTGTCCAACACCATTTACGAAGATAGTATTTCATTAGATTGGTTGTACAACTTGTAATCAACATGGACAAACCTTTCATGTCCATATACGGGTCCTAAGATAAGCTGGGAACCCAACAATCGGTCTCCCTAATCATTACTAATCTTATTGGCTAAAACAGACTGAACTGGAGGATATAGCCGGTTGGTGGTTCATCCGGAAGGTCATCTGGTTAACATTTAAAATATTTTCTAAGTAAGCAGAACCAGAGAGATAATCGGATGGTCAAGCATCTGGCAGACCATCTGGATTTTTATCCATTGTCATAATAGTGGAGTTCTAGAAGGTTTTTTGGATGCTTTGCCTGGTGTTTATCATCCGGCATTGCCTCCGCTTAGTATTAAGCCTAAACAGAGGGTCCAGGTCAATCAGAACTACCATGTAACCGGGGGTGGTAACCGAAGGATCATACCTTCGTGAAAGTCCTCAGGTGAGGAGCCTCCAATTGGTCCTTGGTCATCAACCAGGGCATTTGCCTTGGCGAAGGCTTGGTCTAAGCTACTTGGAGGGATGGTCATAACCAGGCCTCTGGTTGTACCTCTAGTTCAAACCCAGAAACCAAGTCACGAATGGAGCTTGGCCTCCATTTCTTGGGCACTTGATTCCCACTACATGGTGCCCATTTTAGTTGGTGGGAATCATCCTTCCACCATTATTAGGTACAATGGGAACCATTTATGACTCCAATAACTCCATTAATGGAGAGTGGGTGAACCCAACCTAGGTTTTCTAGGTTATTAATGGTTATCACCATTAATAGTGCTCAACCACCAAGGTTCCTAGCATTCATTCACAGAAGGGGAAGGGGAAGGAGGGAGGTTGATTAACTTACCTCCAAGAGAGTTAGGGCTTAAGCTTAGCCTCTTGAGCTCTTCTCCTTCTTCCTCTCCACTCTCCCACTCACTCTCAAATTCGGTCAAGAGAGAACAAAGGTGGAAGTGAACCTCCTTTTATAGAAATCAGGGAGAGAGAGTCTAAAACTCATGCTTAACCAGATGTTGTCAATTGAGTGATGCACCATCTGACAGAGCATCCTCTTAGGCCAAAATATGGCCCCTGGATGCTTTGGGATGTGCATCATGACCACCTAGGGTCCACCAAGCAACCTTACCCTACCAGGTTTAAGTTATGAAGCTTACCTATGGTTCTGATACCACCACGGGTCCACATCAGGTGCTCCGTCAGTCAATGTATTGAGACCTGACACAAGAGGAATCCGGGTTAGTAAGGGATTCCGAGTACGGGTCACATACACATACACACACGTAAGGGATTCTGAGGATGGGTCACACACACACACACACACATATAGATAAGTATACTCAACAATGAATATTTTATTACTTTTTTTTAAATAAGACTGGTTTTATCCTTTGTTTATAATATTTAGTAAATATTCTCTTTACCTTGAATATTATGCTTGTTTAATTTTGTTCATTAGTCATACAACATCAAATTGGTTCATAATTACATATTATTCTCTTTTAGGTTTTTATTAACCCAATGCCTAGTTTACTGACATGTCATTCACTACGTTGACCAGGTTGGTATAGTACGACAGAGCTTATTGCTCTAATACCAACATTGTCACACCCCACTTCTGATATATTTACAATTCGGAGTATGACCGGACCGACAAACATTTTAATCCATTCCAACCTAGAACCACACAAGCCATGTGAACCTCCACCAACCCTACACCACTCAAATGAAGTGAAGCATGGATCAGAGTAAATACAATAGCAGAAATATCATACTAAGTAAACCGAGCTTTTATTAATAGTTAATAAAATAATACTGAAATTTGTTTGTGACTTGTTTTGATCAAACCAAACACCATAGTGACATTCATACATTAATCATAAAAATACTTAATCCATGGTTCAAGGTAACTATATATAAAAGATGAATAAAAGTAAATGCTTTGTGTCGCTCCCTTCACTCGAATACATAAGCATCATATTCATAGTCCCCATCGTGCTTTTCCTCCTCCAGTGTCTACACACCCAATTGAGCGAGGTTGGTGACGATGAGAGCATTCACGTAGTCAGGAACTGTTGTACCTACAACATCATCTAAAAAGAAGGCGTACACAAGGGTAAGCTCTCCAACTTGAACTTAGTAAGAAATAGGCAAGTAAACAAGCTAAAATACATGATAGATTATTACACACAACAATGGTCTGGTATAATGTCTACTAGTACTATGGTAAGGCTTGGTCACACTCACCAAAGCTGACCATAATCTCCATGCATAGGAGAGAATGGACACTCGCCAACTTGCACTGATAGTCCTTGTGAAGCCACACATCTTCTATATAGATAGTGATAGAGCAAAGGTCAAGCTACTGACGCTCCAACGAACACTACCACCACCTTCCTCTCATCCCCCATCCATATCAACACCTAACACCCTGCTTTCCAGGGTTGCATACATGGGATAATGCCACTAACAAATCCTATAAGTCATCCTATGTACCCCATTAATACCGTAACAAGAATCCCATGCCGTTTGTCAACCCCCTAGTCGCTGTCATCCCATTAGGACACAAGGCAGCACATAGCAAGTTTTGAACAGTGAGTATGATCTAGTGGTCCTCGACCATTTCTTAACTTCCCACATAGACATTAATCATCATACAGTCATAAGATACATATATAAATGCAAATGTACATATGATACAGATATTGGATGACATGTTATACAATCAAGAATGCATCATAGGCAAGCAAGTGATTAAAAACACACCAAAATAAAGTCAGGGGTTATGTCCCTCACTTGATGTATGGTTAGTTCTACAATTCACACAATGTGAGTTGATCTTGCTTATGCACGTGACACCTAATGTGTAAGTGAGATTGTTAGTTATTTGTTGAATTGAAATATCTAGATATAGGGCCTTTTGGGTACCCGATTGGTGCTCCGGTTGCAACAGTAGTGCAACAGGTGTTGCCTCCGGTCCCTCCTTAGGGCCTTCTATTTCCATCCGGTCGCACCTCTAGTTGCAAAATCATGCGACCGGGCCTTTTTAGAGGGGTTGGTCCTGAGACTTGGTCTTCCTAGAGGCATGGGTTTTGCCTTTAACAAGTCCCTCTAGACCAGATTCTGGACTCCTACTATGGAAGACTATTGGTAGATTATTTAGCTAGAGTTTCGACAATGATTTCCAAGTCTATCCTATGGCTTAATGGGGTCGATCAAGGATACACCTCCTAGGTAAATTTGTAAAATGGTTTATAATCGGTTTAATGGTCCGGTCCAATGCTGTGCAGTTTATAAGAGGGTAAAACCAAAATCGAGCCGATTAACTAAACGAACTTAAAATTGAAACCAGAACCGATTAGTAATTGGTTTTGGCTTATCGATTTTTAAAAGGTTTTTATTAATCAATTTTGCTTGCAGTTTATAAATGGTTTAATGCATCAGTTATTAATCAGTTTTTCATAATTAGAAAAATGAAAAAGTTTAAATGGGAAGGAGAGAGTGAGACTGTTGCTTGCCTAATCACTAATGCCTATTATATTTTTCTGTTTTGGTTTTATGGTTTAGGCTTTTTGGAATTGGGGTTGGGTCTTGGGAAAATAATATATTAATTGTGGTGGGGCAGTTGGGGTTATGGGTTGGGGTCTTGGGGAAATAAAATATTAAATTATTAATAGGGAATGAATAATAAGATTAAGGTTTACTAGTCCAGTTTTTAAGGAATTAAACGGTTCACATTCTATTAGGTTTAATCGATGTCTAGCCGGTGTAACCTGATGGTTTAAACGGTTTAATCGGTGTTGAACAAATTAGGTAAACAGTGTCATATTTCAAACCAAAACCGAACTGATTACTAAACGGTCTCTCGATTCCGGTGTAAACAGTTTGGCTTGGTTTTGGTAAATGGTTGCGATGCAAATGTTGCACCCTTACTCCTAGGTTTAGGGATCACTATCTTGTACTTGTTTATTGCTGGGCTTAAGGTCTATCCTAAACTGACTTCGAGAGAGTTTTCCCTCGAACAAGATGAGGTTATGCTCAACCATTAATGGAGAGTGAATCCTTGACAGGATTAGAGGTTTAAGGCCTCCCTAACTGGATTCGACTATCACTAGCAACCTACTGCAATGTGTAACAGACTTACCGGTGATTTTTTCGGGTAGATATATGGGTAGTGCCAGAGATTCAATCACGTATCCTTCTCACATCCCTTCTCCTTCTTCCTTTAACCCTCCTCCCTTGTGAGAACACGTCAAAATTTTTGGATTAAGTGTGTATTCTCTAGAGGGAGACTTTAGGGAGAGTTAGTCTAATTGGAGTCTTATTCTCAAGGTAGAACTCCTTTGGGAAGTGGGAGACTAAGGAAAGTCTACTAAGTGACAAAACTAAAAGATGGGAGAGGGGTTCCACTCCCTCAACCTATTCTAAGCAGTTAAAGTGAAATGGAACCCACTAGGTTTTTCTCATGGGTCTACGGTATATTCCTTATCAACAAGAATTTGAATTCGACAAGCATCAATTCACAGGCAGGCTTCCTAGCCTGTTTGGTCGCAATATCTGGTCTCACCAGGTCAGGGGTCTTTTGACTGTTGGTTGCGATCGGTAACCTATTTGGTTACAACCAATCACAATCATAAAAATGGTTCAGAATGTTTAGTACCTGGTCCTTAGGTTGCCATAGTATCGGTTCCGTCAGTGGTAGAAAACCCTGGCACAAGAAGAAAACCAAGTTAGATCAGGTTTTCTAGGTGTGGGTTTACAGTTATATATGTGTTTTATACAAACTAAGAATGCTCTATTCTCCGCTTTTTAACATATTGAAATTTACTTTATCTATTTGAGTGCATCATAGATCATATTGGACATTAACATGACAAAAGAGATAGACTCTAGTACTCCAGCTTTAGCATCTTCATTTGGTTAGTCAATGTACATGAAGTAATTTATTAATTATCAATATTAATGATCATTAAATGTTTATTTGCACCATCTACTTTGTATATTGTGTTATGAAATAGGAACGAAAAGAGGTAAAGGGAAAGCAAGATGAAAAGTTATGAAGATGTTGCAAGAAGGAGAAAAATTTGATATTCATTAAATGAATATGGCCAAGCATGCATGCAGTGAGAATAAAACTTAGTTGAACTCCTGGATTGGAATTACAGCCTGAAAGTCTAATGTGCTCCCTCTCTGGAACAAATCTTAGAAGCACGTTCCAGAGACTTATACCAAGATGCATGTTTGATGGTTCAGGTAAATAAAGCATATGTAGATTTTTAACATTGTTTTACTTCTATTTATCTTTTCTCTTTCTAATGAGAATTCCTTATACCTTTTAATTATGTAGGCCAAATTCAACCTATAAGACGAAAGTAAGGAGATTGTTCTTAATAGGTTCAATCTTAGGTCGAAAGCATTCAAGCATGAGCAGAATATGGAAGTATTTGGTAGATACCCTACAAATGAATAAAGGAGATGTCATTTAGATAAGCGTGTGGATAGTGATCAATGGAATTACCTCCTAAGAAAGTGGAATACACCAGCATCTAAGGTATACTATTCCTACTTAAGTTTAACATAAGATATCCAAATATGCAAAATAAAGCATTCACTACTTGAAATCTTCTTTAAAATTGGTATCATACCATCGTTAAAACTAAAATACTATCAATTACTACGGTATGATACCATCATAAGTATAAATATATACGGCGGTAGTAAATTTCCGTCTTAAAGTACAAAACAGCATATGCTATTTGCGACAGACATAAGCCGTCATGAATGAATTTATATACGAGGGGAAATACTATCCATTGTATAAACATATTTTACTATGGTATATAACCGTCATTAATAAATTTACTTACAATGGGATATACCCATCGTTTTTTTTTTTGATACTTTGATCGCTTTATTAGAAAGAAGAAAAAAAAATGGGAATAGGGGGGAGGAGGGATCACAAGCCCCACCCCCTCCTAAGAAGGAAGGGAAAGGGGAGAAAGCCCTAATAGAACATAAACCCAACCCCAAGACAAATGGGGGGAAACCTAATCAAGGGAGGCTTGAAGCCCTTAATGATGAACAATATATCTATATTTTTGAGCTGGATTCCCATGGAATTTCCAAGCTTTACATTTACATAGAACATCCGCTCTAATTCCTTGAAGAACAATTTCTCTGGGTCTTGCCTTATTTTTGAACTTCTTGCATTTCTTTCCCTCCAAATGTGAGTGATAGTGGCACAGAATGTAATTTTAACAATTCTCTCCAGAATTCCATAGTAATCAAAGGACTTTGATATCCACATGGCTTCCTCCACTACTGGCAACTAATCCCTAGAAGAAGGACTGTAAAGGGTTCTGATATTTTTCCAAATCCATGCAGCATAGGAACAAGAGAAGAAAATGCGGTTTCTTTCATCCAATCCAGCCCAACAAAAGACACAGCTACTGTTGACAAGCACTTTCTGCTTCTCCAACTGATCTGATGTTTCCATAGCATTCAAAATGCATCTCTAAGCTGTTATAGACTATCTTTGGATGTTACCCTCAAGCCAAATAGCATTTGCCCAACCGACAACCTGGTGATGAGCTCTTATGAGGTTCCATATAGACTTAGAGTTACAATATGTTAAAGGTTTACCTGCCCATTTAATCTGATCTTTCGGTCTCCCTAATTCTCTTTGGACAAGATGAATGTTACTCCATAGATTTTGAAGGTTCATCTGGGTAAACTTAGAAGGGTCCCAAGAACCATTCGTTAACAACATCTCAACTGAGTCATGCTTCCTAGTTTCGTCAATCATGAAATCATGCCCTTGCTAAAGAAGGATACCATTTGGATGCCATGGGTCTAGCCACACCTTCATATTCCTCCATCACCAATGGAGTGAGAAATAGTGTTCTGAATTAGGTGCTTGTGCTTCAGCATTTCCCTCTAGATACATGAGCTTCTTGCAATGCATTTAACAATCCATATAGAGTCTCTTCAAAGATCCCTACCCTTCACCCGATCCCTACCCTTCACCCAGTCCACCCAAAGGCTTTTCTCATTAATTGCCACATTCTACACCTACTTTAGGATGCCAGCCATGTTCATATCCCCTCACATGTTTGACTCCAAGACCTCCCTTTCTTTTTGGCTTATAAATCCTATCCCAAGATATATAGTGGATTTTTCTCTCCAAGGATGGACCTGACCAGAAAAATTTGCAAAAATAGATTCAATTCTCTTAATAACATTTTTAGAAAGCTCAAACACACCTGTCCAGTGGATATAACTTCCTTGAAGCATAGACTGAATAAGCTGAAGGCGTCTTACTTGGGAAAGGAATCTGGATTTTTACCCTTCCAATATTCTACTAATTTCAGCAATATGGGGTTACAGTGAGCAGCTTTCAAATTGCCAAAGAACAATGGGAGAACAAGATACATAATAAGAAAGGTTGCTTGAGCCAAGCCCAAACACAAAGTGAGAGTATGAGCAAGATTCTGGTCAATACCACCAAGGAAGATATTAGACTTAGACTTATTCATTTTCAAATTGGAAATACCTGCAAACTCATCAAGAATATCTATACTTCTGGACTAATCTCCTCTCAGCTTTCACAAATAATACGAGGTCATCTACAAAGAGAATATGAGATATTTTCATAGGCTTGCATACCTGAATGAGTTTGATATCCTTTGCTATAGATGCCTAGTCCATCATAATTGATAATTCTTCCATAGCCATTGCGAATAGATAATAGGACAAGAGGTCTCCCTATCTGATTCCCTGCCTTCCTGCAAAGAATCTTACCGGGCTTCCATTGACAAGGATGGAGAACATAGATGAGTTAATGCATGTCTAAACCCACTCAACAAACTTTTTGGGAACCCCATCTCTGCATAACTTCAAGGAGGAACTCTCTATCTAAGGAGTCATAGGCTTTATGGAGGTCAGCTTTAATGAATGCAGTTGGAAAATATTTTTTTTGGTCAAACCCCTTCACAATATCTTGATAGACCATAACATTATCAACTATGGATTTACCTTTAATAAAAGCTAATTGGACTTGAGAAATCATTGAAACCACCACCTTCTGAAGTTTATTGGCCAAAATTTTGGAGATAAATTTGTACAGCAAGTTACATAAGGAAATAGTTATGAACCCTGAAAAATCTATCAGCCAAATTACATTTTGGAATAAGGCAAATGAATGTAGCATTGATGGATCTTGGCATCACTGAACTGGAGAAAAACCATCTGATAGCTGATGACAACTCCGGCCCCATAAGTCTCCAATAGTGTTTGAAAAACAGAGCATTAAATCCATCAGGCCTAGGGGCTCTATCATCTTTCACTGAGAATACTATATGTTTGACCTCTTCATCATTGACTTCCATCAATAAGTCATTACTCTGGGAGCTTGAGATCAGAGAGTGAAATGGGACATCCAACATAAGGGATCTGAAGCTGGTTTTGTTTTCTCTAAATAGATCCTTAAAATGCTTGACTGCTTCTTCCTTTATTTCCTCTAGATCATCAACTGTGACTCCCTCGGCAGTTCTTATAGTAAGGATGTCATTTTCATTGTGTCTACTCTTCACCGAATTGTAGAAAAAGCTATTGTTGCCATCACCCAGCTCTAGCCATTTAATTCTAGATTTCTGTCTCTAGAATTCCTCTTCTGTTTCCAATGCTTTTTTCAGTTCCTTATTGATTTCACTTTCCATATCAATAAGATAGTGATTCCCTGGATCATTATGCACCAAATTCTGAATGCATCTCAACAAAGATTCTTTCCACTTGACTTTATTATTAATATCTTTGAATTGGCTTATGTTCCACTCCTTTAGAGCAACCTTCACATTTCTCAATTTGGCTGCCACCCTAAGAAGGGGATTCGTGGCATAACCCACATCAATCGTCCAAGCTTTTTCTACTACTTCCCAAAAGTCTTGATCCTTCACCCAATAGTTAAAGAATTTAAAAGGTTTTGGGCCAAAAATTTTTCCAGCTTCAATCGTAAGAATGCACGGGCTATGGTCAGAAATCCCTGGAGTAATGAATTCAGCTTGAAAAAAATAGAAGTGATTAAGCCAGGAAACATTAATGAGACACCTGTCTAAATTGTTGCAAACTCTTGTATTTCCCTTTCTACCATTACTCCAGGTAAGGAGTAGACCTTTTCAGCTATGATTAATCAAAGAGTTCCCATCCAGGCAATTATTGAAATCCTCCAAAGCCTCTTCATTTGGAAAATCCCCACCAACATTTTCACCCCCGAATCTAGCAACATTTGAAATCTTCAAGCAGCACCCATGGCAATTGACCTTGATTCTGAGTATGATAAATTTCTCTCCTTATGTCCATTCTCAGCTCTCTTGAGTTTGCCCCATAAATGGCAGTGCACAAAAACACTTTTTTGAAACTTTTGATAGTAATCTTAGTATGAATAAGATATTTGAAGATGGATAAGACTTCCAGGTCCAGTTTGATTTTATTCCAGCCAACCCAGATTCTGCTTGGATTCTCCCTGTCTCTATAATGAGTACAGTTCCAACTTGGAGCTATATGGTTAGAGATGATCCCCTCATTCTTTTCTTGAACCTTTGTTTCCAGAAGCATACAAAAATCAACTTTATATTTTCTTATCAAGTTCTTAATAGCCTACTGCTTAGCAAGGGCATTAAGCCCTCTAATATTCCATGAAATGCCTTTCATTGAGCACCTTTTTAAGAGTCTTTCTTGTACCCCTTCTTCCCCTTCTTAGGACTTTTTATTGGACTTCTTCCTGCATCTACCAAGACCCTCAATTCCAGACTGGGTCTCAGAAACTATAGCCAGATAGTTGGGGTTTAGGAAAGGAGAAGGTTTCGGGTGGAAAGATATAGGTTGAGGGTTTAGGTCCTCATCATCTAGAGAAGTTGATGAGTCATCAACAGTAATAAAAAGGCCTTTAGTACACCTGTAGTCCTATACCAAGGGTCACCCATCAGGGAGGGAGGATTAGATAATGGATCGGGAATCTGGTTTGGTTGTTGGGTATGTGGACTAGGTTCAATAACAATTAACTGGTTCAAGTCAGCAATAGGGACACGACTTAGCCCACTGGATGGAGGTCTCAAGATACAGACTAGGTTAGGAAAGGGATTAGGTTGAGGTTGGGAATCCTAAAAGGCAGATTTTCTAGCCGATCTTGTCATTGGGTAAGAATGCTGGTGCAAGGCCAAGGTGCGATTACTGGTTGGCTACAAGGGGTTAGCAAAAGAGGTGTGGGAGATGGACGGTCTATCTGTGATGTTGTGGGTTAGGTTCTAGGTGGGATTACTCTTAGGGGTGTTAAGGGGAGGGGTTGCAGGCTTTGGGGCTAGGATAGGAAGGTCTACAATCGTTGGATTAGGAATAGAATTAGATTGAACCAACACATACAAGTAGAGGCAGATGGAGTTGGTAGGATACCTTCACTCGAAACCCCATTGGACCCCTCCGTCCACCTAGAAGAGACAACACTATCAATAACTTGCTTATTGATACATTGAGGGAGAGCAGGATAACTAATCGAATTTTGGTGTTCTGCTTGAGTGGAGTTGCACACAGACACGTCTTTCCTATAACAAATTTATCAAAGCAAATGGATTCACAATTAAAGTCGGGTCTAGACCTTTCTTTGGTGTCATTGCAGAGTGATTCTTTGTAGCTCTCTCGTTATCCCTAAGCCAATCAGCAATGGTAGGTGTTGATTCATTTTCCATGCAAGTAGTAGAGTCATGCAGGTGCGGGGTTTGGTGAGCATCACCCGAAATAGATCTAGCCCGTTTCTGCCTACCAAAATCATTGGACTCTCCATCGACCACCTCATCCAGCGGAGCAACCAGGGAGTTAGTCTCTTGTCTGGTAACTTTTCACTCGAAACTGGTTGCCACAGCTTGAATTGTTGCTGTTGTCGCATTGAACGGGATGGTCTTGAGCTTATCAAAAAATTTGCACAGAAAGAGAAAAGGACAGCTTGAAATGGTCAGGCTTAGATTCCCCGAGACCACTCCAATGCCTAAGTCACTCTAGTGAAACAAGTAGTATGGAACAGTCACAAAGGTTGCTGTTCCTTTGGTCAAAGAAGGGAGTTCAAGTAGTTGCCTTAGCTCAAATCTGGGTGAAGGGTTGATAATGAGAGGGACTTACAGAGGAGAAAGAGAATGTTTGAGAGTCTAAAATGAGTTCCAAAAGGTCCAAAAGTCCCACTTTCTTCTTTCTTTCTTCAATTTATGGCCAGGGGCTATGTCTTGATGTGATCGGCCACGTGTCTAGGTTGTTGGATACATGTCTCGTTCAGCATGGCTTGTACATTCACCTAGGTTGGAGTGGTGGTTGGTAGGCGTTTGTCGAGGTGACAAGTATGGTCCATCGCTCTAGTGGCATTCTTCGATCCTACACTTAACTTGAGAGAACGATTTTCCCACAATCACGTTGATTGACGGATATGATGTGCATTAAATGCGCATGGTTTGCATTTAATACGCATGGCCAACGTGCATGTCTCTTAGTTGTTCCCATAATGAAATGACCATTGATTATCGCATAAGTCCATACAGTTGAACCACGTGTCTGGTTAGGCATTTATCATTATGTTGTGTTAATCCGAAGCGTGCGAGGCACAACAACTATGCTTGGGTGCTAAGTGTCAGTGAAGCTTCAGCGAACAACCTTAGGATAAATGTTCTTCTGAGGTTAGGCTCATATACGTTGATGTCCAAGAGGTGGAACCCTGCTTTCAACGTATGCCTCAGAGAGGCCTTCAAGGACCATTTTCCGATATCTGCTTCGGAGAGCCTCGCCAGAGATGGTTTTTGGCGTACACGAGTTGTAAAGTCATTGGAGGGATATAACCCCCATATAAGATGCCCCTTGCTCTTGTAGGCTTGAAAAGCCTAGAAGAGCAATATTTTTAGGTCCCATTGAAGGGAAAGTTGCATTTTTGTTCTATCCGATGCTGAGACGTGGCATGTGCCCCTTTTCAATGTAGCATAGTTATTGTTGAGCTTAAACTTCGCATACTTTGAGTTTTAAAAAGCTAGCAAGATTCTGTGGGTCCCACCCATTACTTTATGTCTCTGTGGGTGGCACCATGCATTAAATGCGGGAGATCCCAGATGAGCAGAGAGTTGATGCCTGCCCCCGTAATGGTTTTTCTATCTTCAATGCTTTGAAAATCGACCTTATAGGCCGCCATAGGCCATAATGAGCTAGGCTTGGTGTCAGGTTCAGATCCGAGTCTATTTTCAATTTTAGCTTTGGAATCGGGTGTTATATAAACCCCAATCTTCTTCTTCTTCTCTTTTTTTGCTTGTCTTCTTTGTAACGTGTCTGAAAGCTTGAATTTCCTTGCTTTTTCTTCAACATTCGTCATCGGTGCTCTTCTTCTCAAGTAAGTTCTTCGATATGTCTAGGGTTAAGAAGTCTAACCGTAGAGTCAGTTGCTACTGCGAGCAGTGCTCAGACTTCTGAGATCCCTTCTGCCATTGTTGGGTTGGTCACTGCTAGGGGTAGTGGCCAAGTCTCAGCCTCTGCTCCTGCCCGTTGTGTCGGTGTTCCTACTCCTCGTAGGGGTGAAGCTTCTCCCTTGATAGTTCTCGTAACTAGAAGGGAAATAAACATGATGTCCGCAAAGCCAAACACGATAGGAAGAGAGAGAGGCTGAAAGTAGACAAAAGTTTTTCGAGGTTCCTGTGGCATCGCTGTTTGCAGCGATCGAACATGAGAGTATGCTGACCCTGGGGGACCTTGAAACTTTTAGGCAGATTTATATGGTAAATCATGCCTATGCTTTTTTCTGGCCAAGGTAGATGACAGGATGTACACTCCTCGTCATAAGGCCATGGTTGTGTTTGGGGAGATGTTCCAGTTTGACTTCTGTCTCCCCATGACCAGCTTCTTATTGGAACTCTTGGAGAGCTATGGTGTGGCTCCAACATAAATCACACCAAACGGGTGGCATGAAATAATAGTTTTCCAGGCTCGCTCAAAAATGAGCTGGCTGACCCTTGAAGTGTCCATCTTTAATTCCATCTTCTGACTAGTTTCTACCAAGAAAACCGCTAGCAAGGGTTGGTACTACTTCCAACGTCGGACGAGGGTAGTATACTCTAGTCCCCTAGATAACGTGTCTTCCCACCATTTCTAGAAACATAACTTTTTCTTCGTCTCCTAGGAGACATTACCTAGGGATTATTGGCCATGTAACCGCTAGGCAATAGTCAACACCACCATGGTCAACATGGTGCCCCTGTAGGGCCCTAATCCTGTACCCTTTCTTGCCAAGATTCAAGAGACGCCATCGCCGTCCCTCGAGAACCTATCTGACCCTACTTACCTCAAGAACGTAGGTTTGGATAAGCGATCATCTTAGAGTCTGTCCTTCCTTCACTTTCATTTATCTTGACACTAATCTTCTTTATGTTTTGCAGTGGAGATCGACTTGGACGAGGCTTTTGGGACCTCAAGGAGGACCCAACACCACCTCTTGCCCCAGTCCCCGAGGCTCAAGTAACCGAGGGTCAGGGAAATGAGGCTACTGAGGTGCAGCCAACCGAGGTCTTGTACATCCAGGATGATGACGAGGCTCTGGGTGAGGAGGACCAAGACCTTGACATGGCTGCCTCTGCCCTGCCTTCTCTTGTCATAACTGAGGTCCTCCCAGGAAAGTGCAGGGGGAGATACAGGGCTCAATGAAGAGCCCAAGGAGGAGCCTGTGGGCTTCGAGCTGAAGCGTTAAAAGATGAAATCTTCCGCAATTGGTGAGCCTCATCAGAAAAAGAAGAAGAAACCCTTAGGTGACAGAGGAGAGACTTTTGGTAGATTTCTGACTTTGTTATTGAACTTTCTTGCACTATTCCTCCATGAGGTTTTTGACAAAGTTTGCCTCTTTCACACAGGGGTTCCGGTTCCTCAGCCTCTACTAGCCCCTTTGCCTCTTCCAGCTCCTCAGCCTCAAAGACAAAGACTTGTGTCGGAGGTGACCGATGACATGTCAGCCATAGACAACCCTATTGTGGCCGAGGAGGTAAATTAGGCAATGATACTCCCCATGGATCACCGAGCCTACAACCAATTGGGCTTCCTGAATGTTTACCATAGGAAGATCAGACACAATGTCGAGGACATTTGTTCCTTGTCTGTTGTAGATATTTTTTCCTTTATTCTTCCTGTTGCTAATTGGCTCTCTTAACCTTCTTAGGACTTGATCTTCTTGACCAATACTAAGGACCACATGGCCCTTCTCAAAAATGACCTTGCAAAAGTGAACGAGACCGCGCAGACCTTAATGGAAGATTTAACCGAGGCTGAGAAGAGTTGCGATGCACTCAACGAGCAGCTCAAGGATAAGGAGCAAGAGGCCCTTAAATTAGTTGACAAGGTTAAGAAACTTGAAAAGGAGGTGTTGGAAGAAGGAGGACATGACCAAGTCCATGGAAACTAAGAGCGATGTTTTGGCCATGGTAGAGAAGGCAGATCCACAAGTGAGGAAGGTGATAAAGCGCATGGCAAAGAGCAAAGAGTAGCGCATAAATGCCGAAAAGGCCCAGGATGAGGAAGATAGGGCAAAGAAGGAGGCTAAGAAGGTAAGGAGGAGGCCAAAAAGGCTCTCCAAGTTGGGTGAGATGTCCATGCAGCATCACTGGATGAGAGGACCAGAATAGCTGTCGAGGAGTACAAGGCGAGCCCTGCCTTCAAAGGCTTTGTGACTGCTTCTATCGAAAAGACTTTGTCGGCCCTCCTTACTGGGGTGAGAGACTTCGTTTGGGAGAAGTACACAGACTTGGAATTGTCCCAGCACCCGCACTTCAAAAAGGCCCTTGGGAATGAGGCTGTCCACTCAGTCTACGACTCTTGTCAACTCCTTCAGCACTTGAGCTAGTAGTTCCGGAGGTGTCTGCCTAGGGAACTCAGGCTTTGGTTGCCCTCGCCGAGGTTGCAACTGATGAGGCTTCCTCTATCACACCCCAATTTTATACTATTCAGAACGGTGTGATGAACCACTAATAAGCCAATGGTTAAACCCGGATCACAAATAGGCTGTGTCCGTTTGCTTAAACCATACACATCCACAACCATAATCAGAATAAATACACTATAGCAGAAGTCTTAATATTAAATGAACTGAGAATCTAAATGTGATAATCATAAATAAAATATCCAATTATGTTGTATCAACTGAGACAAAAATAAATAAAATATCAAATTATATTTCCTTAATGGTTCAAATAAAATCTAATAAAAAATGCATGAGTTGCACTCGCATGATGAGTCATGCGTCTCCACTATATCTTCAGCATCCATCGCAGCAACGTGCCCGTATGCGGGACCATTCATATAATCTTCCACAGTCGTAACTGCATCATCAACTAAAAATATTCAAATTCGAAAGGGTGAGCAAACATCATGGCTCAGTGAGCAAACAAAACAATACAACAAACATATACATGCATTCAATTCATATCTGTGGTCTGGTATATAAGTTTGCAATGTGCTATAAAAAGGTTTGGAGGCCGCTGCACCTCTATACACAAGTGTGTGGAACCGCTCAATGGATCAAACACCATCCTCGCCCCCACATGCACCCACCATGGGATAGAGATAGAGCTAAAGTGCTTAAGACCGCACCGCATCACACTTCCCCTGATGCTCTACCCATACCAACACGTAAGCCCCTATTGGCGAGGGCTTGCAAACTGGGCTCGCAACTAACCAACCCTAATGTCAAACAGTGTATCCAAGGCCTCACCCAAGCATCCCTCAATACGTTCATAGAGATAAATCTAAGGCCCCCCGACAGAGTCGAAGACTGCACGGTCCAAGATTACCTCCCCTGATGCCCAACGACGTAATAGTTCTGCTAAGGTAATGGCGATACGACGATGTCAGTGGACAAGACTTGAGTAGAGATAGGGCTAAAGTGCTTAGGACCGTACCGCATCACACTTCCCCTGATGCCCCACTCCCATCAAGTACACTAACCACACACAAACATTCACATGCCTATTCCTAGCATTATCATCAACATCATATTGTAAATAAACAGAATTAAATATGCATGAACAATAATAATAGGAATAGTAGATGACAAGTGATATGCACATTACAATCATACAATCATAGAATCATACATGGGATTGGACTCAATAAACAAAAACGGTTGATTATTAGCCAATTAATTTAGGTCTCTTTCCCTCATCTTTGCTTGAGTGTAGATCCTCTTTCAAGCTTTAAGAATCACATTTATATCAATAGAAAAATCTAACAAGTCGGTAGATTTTAATTAGAGTTCATTCTGACAGTTTTAGGCTTGCTGTAAAGCTAGGGTCACAGGATGGGTTGCAGGATGGGTCGCAGGTATCTGAGACCCCAGGGTATAGGGTCGATCATAGGGTCGGTGATCCATTGACCCTAGGTGCGACCGTAGCTTCCCTGGACTTCATGAGAGCTAGGGGTCGATCCTGTGGTTTGATAGGGTTGGTTATCAGTCGACCCTAAGTGCGACCAGATGTAAATTGAGTCGACTTTTCATCCTACAATCCATTCTTTTATGTTTGGATCCTTTGGCATACTTTCATGGTCCATTCAATGATTGTTCTATGGCTTAAACTCCAAGTTACTTCCTTTACTTTGTTTACCATGATTCCCTCCATGGATTCCATTGAAACCTTCCCATGGATGGATGATTTGGGTTTCTCCTAGATCCTACCCTCTTGATATGCTATTCTAGGGTCTTACACAATCTAGGGAGAATGTTTTCATACCTTAGTCTTGCTAAATTCAGAGATTCCTCTGAAACTCTTCTCCTTAGCCTTCCTCTCCAACTTTCCTTTTCTTCCTTCTCTTCTCTTCTCTCACATTCAATTAGGGTTTCAAAAGGAGTAAAAGAGCCTAAGGGACGTCCTATTTATAGAAGAAAACCTCCCAAAATACGTCCTAACGAGTTTAGGAAAGGTTCCATTTGAATTAGGAAAGTTTCCTAATTTTTGGTTTCTGTCAGTTTGCCTAGGGTCGATCCTAGGGTCGCAGAATCCGTCGACCCTAGGGTCTCAAGTCATCTGACCCAAGGACTCAAAAGTCATGGGTTGGACCCTGCTGAGGTGGGGTCGACCCTACCTGTTTAGGCATGCGACCTTACCCTCCATTTTACTATTTTTTGGGTCAATTTCATACCTGGTTTTGTGATTTCCTTCACGCACTTGGTCCATGTGGCTCGACCATGATAGTTAGACCTGGTATAAGGTGGTAAGACCGGTTAGTTTGGTACGGGTCTTACAACTCCCCCCTGCTTATAAAAATTTCATCCTCAAAATTTGTACATACCTTCCGAGTCGAAAAGATGAGGGTATTGCTTTCGCAAAGCATTCTCTTCTTCCCACGTGAATTCTTCTATATTTCGGCTTCTCCAGGTGACTTTAACATAATAGATGTCACGATTGCATAGTCGTTGAAACTTTCGGCTGGTGATTTCAGTTGGTGCTACTTTAAATGTCAAATCATCAGTCAAATCAGGTAAATCTACTGTCAAAACGTCCGTTGGATCTTTGACATACTTCTTTAGTAAGGAGATATGAAATACATCATGCACACTTGACATAGATGGTGGTAGTGCTAACTAGTAAGCCACTTTTCCACGTTTAGCTAGAATCTCATATGGTCCGACATATCTCGGACTTAGTTTCCCTTTCTGTCCAAACTGTTTCAAACCTCGCATAGGTGACACTTTGAGGAATACCTTATCACCTACGGCAAATTCAAGGTCTCGGCGTCGAGTATCTGCATATTGTTTCTGACGATTCTGAGCCGTTCTTACTCTTTCCCTGATAATGTCGACCACTCAACAAGTTTCTTTAACAAATTATGGTCCAACAATGCTACGTTCTCCAATTTCATTCCAAAATAGAGGAGTTTGACATTTCCTACCATACAGTGCTTCATAGGGTGACATCTGTATAGTGGCTTGATAGCTGTTGTTATAGGCAAACTCAATCAATGGTAGTTTCTCATCCCATGATCCTTTAAAATCTATTACACAGGCTCGAAGCATGTCATCAAATATTTGAATGGTACGCTCCGACTGTCCAACAGTCTGAGGATGGAATGCAGTACTAAACTTCAACGTTGTTCCCATAGCCTTTTGCAATCCTTTCCAAAACTTTGATGTAAATCGTGGATCTCTGTCGGACACAATGTCACACCCCAATTCCGTACATCTCAGAATGGTGTGATGAACCGCTAATAAACCAATGGTTCAACTAGGATCTCAAATAGGCTATCCCCGCGTTATCCAAACTCACGCACATCCACAATCATAATCAGAGTAAATACACAATAGCGGAAATCTTGTAAATAAATGAACTGAGAATCTATGTGATATTAAAATCTAAATAATAATTTATTCTGTATCAACCGAGACATAAATAAATATCAATACAAATCTTTAATAAATCCAAGTAAAGAAACCTATAAAATATCTAATCAAATACACACGAGTTGCACTCGCAAGAAGAGTCGTGTGTATCCACTTTAGCTTCAACTTCCATCGCTGCCACGTTCCCGTACGCAGACGCATTCATATAGTCTTCAATGGTATAACCTGCATCATCAACTAAAAATATTCGACGTCGAGGGGTGAGCACACAACACGGCTCAGTGAGTAGCCAAAACAATGCAACAATACATATGCATGCAAAAAGTCAATTTATATCTTTGGTCCGGTTTTAAAGTTTGCAGTATACAATAGAAAGGTTTAGGTAGCCAAATGCCACGTTTATTGACCCTGCCTCTATACATGAGTGTGTGACGTTACCCGAAGATCACGTTTATCGTCAACTCACATGCACCCAATCATGAACATTATATAACGAAGGTTACGTTTATTGCTATATAGTGTTATACCAACACGTAAGCCCCTGTTAGAGAGGGCTGCAACCGGGCTCGCAACTAACCAATCCTAATGCCAAACCGTGTGTATCCAAGGCCTCACCCCAAGATCCCTCAGAATGTCCATAGTGATAGAGCTAAGGCCCCTCGGTAGAGTCAGAGACTACAAGGACCGAGACCACCTCCCCTGATACTCTACGACATAATAGTTTTGCTAAAGTAATGGCGATACGACGATGCTAATGCACAAGACTTGAGTTAGAGATAGAGCTAAAGTGCTGAAACCCGTCAAAGGTTAACGTTTATTGACGTTCTCATCACACCTCCCCTGATACTTGCTCGCATCAAGCACATCAACCACACACATACAAGCACATGCCTATTCCTATCATCATCATTGTCATCATGTTATAAACAATAAAGTAAATATGCATGAACAAGTAATAGAAATATTGGATGGCATGCTGTATGCACATTACAAACATATTCGCATAGAATCAAACATAGCATAGGACTCAAGAAATAGAAAACAGTTTATTATTAACCAATTAAGTTTGGGGTTAAGGTTCCTCACCTTAGCTTGCTAATAGATACTTTTCCAAGCTTTAGAATCACTTTTACAATGTTATTATACTGCTAGAAGACTTAACAAAGTCGATAGAATTTAATTACAATTAATTTCAGATTTAAAAACTACTCTATTAACTGAGGGTCGTAGGTAGGGTCGATGCTAGGGTCGATGGGTCTATCAACCCTTTCCTCTTTCTGGACTTCCCGAATGCTGAGGGTCGATTGTCAGGAACACCTAGGGTCGGATGGTCATCGACCCTCGGTGCGACCCTTGGTGCACTTTTGTCCAATTCCCTCTTTTAATCCATTCTTCGTGTTTGGGATCCTATGGCTTGCTCCTACATTCCATTCTACATTCATTCCATGGTCTGAAACCATGTATAACCCACCTAGATAGTTTTCACACATTCTTCTATGGTTTTCCATGGAAACCTAACCATAGGTTGATGGTTTGGGTTTCTCCGAGATCACACTCTCAACAATTACTAACCTATGGTCTGTAGAAATTCATGGAATTAGTATCCATACCTGAGAAGATAACTTTTCTCTGAAATTCTTCTCCTTTGTGCTAAGTTCTCTTCCTTCCCTTTCTTCTTCCTCTTTTCCTTCTCCTTTCTTTCTCTCAATTCGATTAGGGTTGTGAAAGGAGTAAAAGTGGCTTAGGGACATCCTTTAAATAGAGTAGGAACATCCTAAATAAGTCCCTCTGAGATTTGGAAAGAATCCCAATCAAGAAATATAGAAATTTCCTAATTTCTATATTCAGCAGAAACCGAGGGTCGATGATCCCGTCGACCCTGGGGTCTTAAGCTGTCTGACCCTCCCTCCAAAACCAAGGGTCTGACTTTCTGTTTTGGGAGGTCCGACCTTGCTTAGCTGGGTATGCGACCCTTCCCCTATTTTAAGTGTTTTTGGGTCGATTTGATACCTGGGATCTCGATCTCCTTCACGTCCTTGGTCCATTTGACTCGACCATGATGGGTAAACCTAGTTCAAGGTGGTAAGACCGGATTAGATTGACACGGGTCTTAAAACTCCCCCCAACTTATAAAAATTTCGTCCTCGAAATTGTACGTACCTTCTAAATCAAACAAGTGAGGGTATTGCTTTCGCATAGCATTTTCTTCTTCCCATGTAATTTCTTCCATGTCTCTACTTTTCCATATGACCTTAACATAGTAGATATCTCTGTTGCATAGACGTTGAACCTTTCGACTAGTGATTTCTGTGGGTGTTACTTCAAATGTCAAATCATCAGTCAATTCTGGCAAATCCACTGTCAAAACATGCGTTGGATCCTTGACATACTTCTTCAATAAGGAAATGTGAAATACTTCATGCACGCTTGACATAGATGGTGGTAGTGCTAACTGATAAGCCACTTTTCCACGCTTAGCTAGAATTTCATACGGCCCGACATATCTTGGACTTAGTTTCCCTTTCTGTCCGAACCTCTTCAATCCTCGCATGGGCGATACCTTCAAAAATACTTTATCACCTACGGCGAACTCCAGATCTCTTCGTCGAGTATCCGCATATTGCTTCTAGCGGTTCTGAGCTGTTCTCACTCTTTCCTTGATGATGTCGACCACTCGACAAGTCTCTTCAATAAATTTTGGTCCAATAATACTACGTTCTCCAACTTCATTCCAAAACAAGGGAGTTCGACACTTTCTGCCATACAGTGCTTCATAAGGTGACATCTGTATAGTAGCCTGATAGCTGTTATTATAAGCGAACTCGATCAATGGTAATCTTTCATCCCATGATCCCTTGAAATCAATTACACATGCTCGTAGCATATCTTCTAGAATCTAAATTGTACGTTCTGACTGTCCATCTGTCTGTGGGTGGAATGCAGTACTAAACTTCAACGTTGTACCCATAGCCTTTTGCAATCCTTCCCAAAACTTGGAAGTAAATCGTGGATCTCTATCGGACACAATACTTTCTGGAACACCATGTAATCGAACAATATTATCCACATACAGCTTCGCTAACCTTTCCAGTTTATATTGAGGTCGTATAGGTATGAAGGGAGCTGTTTTGGTCAGACACCCAAACTGCGTCAACTACTCGAGGAGTCAATGGTAGTCCCGTGACGAAGTCCATGGTGATGCAGTCCCATTTCCATGCTGGTTTCGGTAATGGCTGTAATAGTCCAGCGGGTCTTTGTCGCTCAGCCTTTACCTTCTGACAATTTAGGCATTGAGACACAAACTTGGCTACATTTGCTTTCATTCCCCTCCACCAATATAGTTTCTTCAGATCATGATACATTTTTGTACTTCCAGGATGTATCGAATAGATGGTGGTATGGGCTTCTTTCATCAGTCGGTGTCTAATGTCCATACTTTCTCTTTCAGGTACACATATTCTTCCTTTATATTGTAGTACTTTCTCGTCATCCGAGGTGAACTCAGGGTTAGTCTTACCTTTCTCAATATCCTCTTGTACTGTTATCAGATAAGGATCTGTTTTGATAGCTGTCTTCACTTCATCCACTATATCCGATATAATCTTCAATGCTGCGAACATATTCAAAAACCGATGAATAAACCCTTGGTTGGCTGATTCATCCGTTGTATCTATCACATACTTCTCGTTGCCGTGATTGAATACCATTCCGTTGGTACACATTGCTGCAGTCGTGCTAACTTTTACTTGAGATTTTATCATTGCTTTTCTCCTTAATGCATCCGCTACTACGTTCGCTTTCCCCGAATGATACTGGATATTACAATCATAGTCTTTCAATAGTTCCAGACATCTTCTTTGTCTCATATTCAACTCTTTCTGATTAAATAAATAAGTAAGACTTTTATGGTCCGACTTAATTTGAAATTTCTCTTCGTATAGGTAATGTCTCCATATCTTGACAGCATATACTACTGCCGCTAGCTCTAGATCATGAGTGGGATAATTTTTCTCATGTAACTTTAACTGTCTTAAAGCATATGCAATTACTTGCTCTCCTTGCATAAGCACACATCCTAGTCCCAGTCCCGACGCATCAGTGTATAAGGTAAACGTCTGTCCTGGAATAGGAATAGTCAAAATTAGAGCGGATATCAATCTGGTCTTCAGTGTTTGGAAATTCTTCTCACATTTATTGGTCCATACAAACTTTTCACCTTTCTTAGTCAAACTGGTGAGAGGTACGGTAATCCGAGAATAGTCTTCTACGAATCTCTGATAATAACCAGCTAGACCCAGAAAACTTCTAATTTCTGAAACACTCTTTGGTGCTTCCCACTTCACAATAGCCTCGATCTTGCTGGGATCCACTTTGATTCCTTCAACGGATACTACATGGCCTAGAAAGGCGACTTCACTTAGCCAAAACTCGCACTTTGAAAATTTGACGTATAGCTTCTCTTTCCTTAAACACTGTAGGGCTGCGTTTAGGTTCTTGATATGAGTTTTCTTGTCCTTGGAGTATACCAATATGTCATCAATAAACACTATAACCGACGTATCCAACATATCGTGGAAGACTCGGTTCATAAGTTCCATGAACGTTGCCGATGCATTAGTTAATCCGAAAGACATAACCAAAAATTCATAATGTCCGTATCTGGTCCTGAATGCTGTTTTTGGAATATCACCTTCTTTAATCTTCAACTAATGATAGCCCGATCGAAGATCGATCTTACAAAATACTTTCGCTCCTTGTAACTGATCGAACAAGTCATCGATCCGAGGTAGTGGATATCGATTCTTGATTGTCAGTTTATTCAACTCCCGATAGTCGATGCATAATCGAATGCTACCATCCTTCTTCTTTACGAACAACACCAGTGCGCCCCATGGAGATATACTGGGTCGAATATAACCCTTGTCCAACAATTCTTGTAGTTGCACCTTCAGTTCCTTCAGTTCCGTAGGAGCCATCCTGTAAGGTGCTTTTGATACGGGTGCGGCTCCAGGTATCAGGTCTATTACAAACTCCGTGGCACGGTCGGGTGGTAATCCGGGTAGTTCCTCCAGAAATACATCAGGATAATCCCGCACAACATCAATGTTTTCCATTCGTGGTGCTTCCTTGGTTACAAGTCGATGATGAACTCGTCGCATGATCAGATGGTAACCCAGGTGGGTCTCCTGGAAACACACCTGAAATTTATGCATCACATCAATATCTTCCATCTATGGTGCTTCTTTGTAAACTTGTACCACATATACCATATATCCAACTCATTACTCTTCAAAGCATCTCTTTGCTTTTAGCATAGAGAGGATCAGCTTTCTTTTCTTAGGCAACATACTTCCCATAATACTAAATTATATGTCGTCTTTATTCTTGAATGATAATCTCTTCTATGCACATAACAACTTGTAGAGTGTTGAGATAACCAGTCTATCCCCAAGATGACATCAAAGTCTGCCATCTCAAGTATAATTAGGTTGCGTCCAAATTCCATCCATTTAGCAATCTCAAAATAGATTCTCCATTACTTCATCTGAGGTTCATTAGCTATAGCATTTAATCTGAATCCAATCATCTTTCTTCCAATAATTCCATTATCACTAATCATCTTTATCAACAAAGGTCAGGGAGTCTATGAATCAAAATGTTCATCCAACAGTGACTCACTTCCTTCTGTTGCGTTAGCATAACGAAAACACTAGCTTTATCTATTGAACCTAGGTTTAAAGAATCAGGTGTAAATCTGTGGAAATCCAACCGGCATCCAAAGGTCCTTAGGTCACACGGTGGTCCAAATACATGAAAATAGAGGTTTTACAGTCCTTAACCTCATGGTTACAGGTTCTATCGAGTATATATAGTCGTTGGTCAAGGCACTACAAGAGTAAATCTAGAGAAGCTTTTATACATTAGTAAATCAGGTATAAATCAGAAGATGTACGCTCAACATGATTAAATATTTAACTGTTCATTCAGTTCATATTTCTGTTCATGTTGTTGATCATGAGAGTGGTTTAGATTGGTATAATCAGAACTAAGACTAAAGAAACAATATCTATGACTTCAATTGACAGGTTAAATCAAGAAGGTATCCTGTCAAGGTACGAAAATTAAAATCTGGTATGTGCATCCTCTATAATCATAAGAGTAAGTCAATAATGCACCGCATCCTATATAAACATATCTACTTACATGGCCATTATCCTCTTATCTCTGTTTGGATTTAGCCCGAAATCTTTTCCTTTATCTCTACAGGGGTTTTGGCATTACTAGCCATTTTCCTTCTTCTTCTGTCCTACGTCGAGTTTCACATCTTGTGAGTACCAACTCAGTATTCCAATTTTCTGCTGTACAAGTGTGTTCCTTCTTGCTACTGTACAATATCACTTGTATACTTAGATAACTACCCAACTTATAGATAATACCCTATGTTATTGGTTTATCAGGATACATTTTGGTTTTCTCTTTCTGTTTGAGTGTATATATATAGTTCCACCTTTTATATATACATTATTGTCTTATTTAAGTTCTGTCTCAACCAACACAGGTGCTTATAATGTGTTAATATTACTGTTTTTATTTTTATCCTATCTCAGTTCACAATTATCTCGAATGTATGTCAGTTTGGCGAGCAAGGCCTGAGATGCTCTGATACCAAGTTGTCACACCCCAATTCCGTACATCTCAGAATGGTGTGATGAACCGCTAATAAACCAACGGTTCAATCAGGATCTCAAATAGGCTATCCCCGCATTATCCAAACTCACGCACATCCACAATCATAATCAGAGTAAATACACAATAGCGGAAATCTTGTAAATAAATGAACTGAGAATCTATGTGATATTAAAATCTAAATAATAATTTATTCTGTATCAACCGAGACATAAATAAATATCAATACAAATCTTTAATAAATCCAAGTAAAGAAACCTATAAAATATCTAATCAAATACACATGAGTTGCACTCGCAAGAAGAGTCATGTGTATCCACTTCAGCTTCAACTTCCATTGCTGTCACGTTCCCGTACGCAGACGCATTCATATAGTCTTCAACGGTATAACCTGCATCATCAACTAAAAATATTCGACGTCGAGGGGTGAGCATACAACACGGCTCAGTGAGTAGCCAAAACAATGCAACAATACATATGCATGCAAAAAGTCAATTTATATCTTTGGTTCGGTTTTAAAGTTTGCAGTATGCAATAGAAATGTTTAGGTAGCCAAAGGTCGTGTTTATTGACCCCGCCTCTATACACGAGTGTGTGACATTACCCGAAGATCACGTTTATCGTCAACTCACATGCACCCAATCATGAGCATTATATAACAAAGGTTACGTTTATTGCTATATAGTGCCATACCAACACGTAAGCCCCTGTTAGCGAGGGCTGTAAACTGGGCTCGCAACTAACCAATCCTAATGCCAAACAGTGTATCCAAGGCCTCACCCCAGCATCCCTCAGAATGTCCATAGAGATAGAGCTAAGGCCCCCCGATAGAGTCAGAGACTACAAGGACCGAGACCACCTCCCCTGATACTCTATGACATAATAGTTCTGCTAAAGTAATGGCGATACGACGATGCTAATGCACAAGACTTGAGTTAGAGATAGAGCTAAAGTGCTGAGACCCACCAAAGGTTAACGTTTATTGACGTTCTCATCACACCTCCCCTGATACTCGCTTGCATCAAGCACATCAACCACATACATACAAGAACATGCCTATTCCTATCATCATCATCATCATCATGTTATAAACAATAAAGTAAATATGCATGAACAAGTAATAGAAATATTGGATGGCATGCTGTATGCACATTACAAACATATTCGCATAGAATCAAACATAGCATAGGACTCAAGAAATAGAAAACAGTTTATTATTAACCAATTTAGTTTGGGGTTAAGGTTCCTCACCTTAGCTTGCTTATAGATACTTTTCCAAGCTTTAGAATCACCTTTACAATGTTATTATACTGCTAGAAGACCTAACAAAGTCGATAAAATTTAATTAGAATTAATTCCAGATTTAAAAACTACTCTGTTAACTGAGGGTCGGAGGTAGGGTCGATGCTAGGGTCGATGGGTCTATCGACCCTTCCCTCTTTCTGGACTTCTCGAATGCTGAGGGTCGGATGGTCATCGACCCTCGGTGCGACCCTTGGTGCACTTTGGTCCGATTCCCTCTTTTAATCCATTCTTCGTGTTTGGGATCCTATGGCTTGCTCCTACATTCCATTCTACATTCATTCCATGGTCTGAAACCATGTATAACCCACCTAGATAGCTTTCACGCATTTTTCTATGGTTTTCCATGGAAACCTAACCATAGGTTGATGGTTTGGGTTTCTCCGAGATCACACTCTCAACAATTACTAACGTAAGGTCTGTAGAAATTCATGGAATTAGTATCCATACCTGAGAAGATAACTTTTCTCTGAAATTCTTCTCCTTTGTGCTAAGTTCTCTTCCTTCCCTTTCTTCTTCCTCTTTTCCTTCTCCTCTCTTTCTATCAATTCGATTAGGGTTGTAAAAGGAGTGAAAGTGGCTTAGGGACATCCTTTAAATAGAGTAGGAACATCCTAAATAAGTCCCTATGAGATTTGGAAAGAATCCCAATCGAAAAATATAGAAATTTCCTAATTTCTATATTCGGCAGAAACCGAGGGTCGATGATCCCGTTGACCCTAGGGTCTTAAGCTGTCCGACCCTCCCTCCAAAATCAAGGGTCTGACTTTCTGTTTTGGGAGGTCCGACCCTGCTTAGCTGGGTATGTGACCCATCCCCTATTTTAAGTGTTTTTGGGTCGATTTGATACCTGGGATCTCGATCTCCTTCACGTCCTTGGTTCATTTGACTCGACCATGATGGGTAAACCTGGTTCAAGGTGGTAAGACCGGGTTAGATTGACACGGGTCTTACACACAATGCTGTCAGGTACACCGTATAATCTAACAATATTATCCACATAAAACTTAGCTAACCTCTCCAGTGTATACTGAGGTCGTATAGCTATAAATCGAGCCGTTTTAGTCAGGCGGTCTACAGTCACCCAAACCGCGTCAACTACTCGGGGAGTCAGTGGTAACCCAATGACGAAGTCCATAGTGATGCAGTCCCATTTCCATGCTGGTTCTGGTAACGGCTCTAACAGTCCTGTAGGTCTTTGTCGTTCAGCCTTCACCTTCTGACAGTTTAGGCATTGAGACACGAACTCAGCTACATCTGCTTTCATTCCTCTCCACCAGTATAATTTCTTTAGATCATGATACATTTTTGTACTTCCGGGATGAATCAAATAGGCGGTGGTATGGGCTTCCTTCATTAGTCGGTGTCTAATGTCTAAACTTTCTGTTTCAGGTACACATATTCTTCCTTTGTATTTTAGTACCTTTTCATCATCTAAGGTGAACTCAGGGACATCCTACCTTTTTCGATGACATTCTTGTACCGTTCTTAGATAAGGGCCTGATTGAATAGCTGTTTTCACTTCATATATCAGGTACAATCTTCAATGTGGCAAACATATTTGAAAACTGATGGATAAACCCTTGGTTGGTTGATTCACCCGGTGCATCTATCACAAACTGCTCATTACCGTAATTGAATACTTTTCCGGTGGTACACATTGGGGCAGTTGTGTTAACCTCTCCTTGAGATTTTATCATCGCTTTTCTACTCAGCGCGTCAACAACAACATTAGCTTTCCCCGGATGATACTAGATATCACAATCTTTCAATAGTTCCAGCCATCTTCTTTGTCTCATATTCAACTCCTTTTGATTAAAGAGATAAGTAAGACTCTTATGATCTGATTTAATCTGAAATTTCTCTCCGTACAAGTAATGTCTCCATATCTTGACAGCATGTACCACTGCCGCTAATTCCAAGTCATGAGTGGGATAGTTCTTCTCATGTATCTTCAGTTGTCTTGAGGCATAAGCAATTACTTGTTCTCCTTGCATAAGTACACATCCTAAACCCAATCCTGACGCATCAGTGTACAAAATAAATGACGGTCCTGGTATAGGAATAGTCAAAACCGGAGCTGATATCAATCTAGTCTTCAATGTTGAAAACTCTGCTCACATTTATCAGTCCAAACAAACTTTTTGCCCTTCTTAGTTAAACTGGTGAGAGGTACGGCAATTCAGGAGTAGTCTTCCATAAATCATCGATAATACCCAGCTAGACCTAAGAAACTTCTAATTTCTGCAACGCTCTTTGGTGCTTCCCACTTCACAATAGCTTCAATCTTGCTAGGATCCACTTTAATTCTTTCAGCGGATACAACATGGCCTAGGAATGCAACCTCATTTAGCCAAAACTCACACTTTGAAAATTTGGCATAAAGCTTCTCTTTCCGTAATCGCTGCAGAGCGATGCTTAGATTCATAATATGAGTTTCCTTGTCCTTGGAGTAGACAATATATCATCGATGAATACAATGACCGACGTGTCCAATATATCATGGAATATCCGATTCATAAGTTCCATAAAAGTTGCTGGTGTGTTCGTCAATACAAAAGACGTGACCATAAATTCATAATGTCCATATCTGGTCCTGAATGCTGTCTTGGGAATATCATCATCCTTAATCTTCAATTGATGGTATCCAGACCAAAGATCGATCTTGGAGAACACCTCGACACCTTGCAACTGATCGAACAGGTCATCAATCCGAGGCAATGGGTACCAATTCTTGATTGTCAGCTTATTCAGTTCCTGGTAGTCTATACACAGTCGAACACTTCTGTCCTTCTTCTTTACGAATAATACTGGCGCTCCCCATGGTGATATGCTAGGTCTAATGAAACCCTTGTCCAGTAGTTCTTGTAGTTGTACTTTTAATTCCTTTAGTTCAGTAGGAGCCATTCGATAAGGTGTTTTAGACACTGGTGCGGCTCCAGGTATCAAATCTATAACAAATTATGTGGCTCGGTCAGGTGGTAGTTCTGGTAGTTCTTCAGAAAATACATTTGAAAAGTCACGCACGACATCAATATCCTCCATTCGTGGTGCTTCTTTGGTGAGGTCGACCACTGATACTAGATACCAAACTCCTCCTTTCTCAAGGCATTTCCTAGCCTTTAATGCAGAGAGGATGAGCTTTCCTTTACGGGGAAGTTTGGTTCCCGCAAAACTGAACTCTGCTCATTCCTTGTCTTTAAATGTCAGCTTCTTTTCGGCACATAATAGATTTACAGAATGCCGAGCCAACCAGTCCATTCCCAAGATGACGTCAAAGTCTGCCATCTCAAGTTGAATCAGGGTTACATCTAGAGTTTTCTCGTCAATAAGGACTGGACATGGTCCATAACCTATTTCTAATTCCACTTCTAATCCCATCGGCAATCGTACAAGCAGTTTATAATCTAGATATTTGAGTGGTAGGTTCAGCTTCTTTCCAAATGACACAGATATAAGAGAATGAGTAGCTCCTGAATCAAAGAGTACTCTGGCGGCGATGCCATTAATGGGTACTATACCTATGATTTATTTTAATTTAGTCTACATGTTTACACAACGTAACACACAATGAAAGGTTCAGGTCATACCTGTGACCACATCAGGTGATGCGACAGCATCCTCAGAGGTAACAACGTAAACTCTTCCTTGTTGTGTTTGCTTTTTGGGCTTGGGGCACTCCTTTGAATAATGTCCCATTTGGTTGCAGTTAATGCATTTTACTCCTCCATTAATTGGATTTTGTTGCTGTTGAGCAGCTAGGGTAGTCTTGGCTGCAGCATTAAAACCTTGAGTATGGAAGGGTTTGAACGTCATTGTATTCCCTCCGTTATATGAATTTCCAGTTGGCCTCTTAATACCCTTGTTTTGAGCAAAATAGCTCTCTTTCAAGCTCGACTCTATCACCCGAGCAATTTGTACAGCTTCATTGTAGACTTTCTTCTCAAGTCCTAGTACATGTTCAGGAATACTTCCCCTAAGTCCCATGACGAACCTTCGGGTCTTTGTATCTTTCGCTTGCATACTGATTGGTGCAAAGAAGAACAGCTCCTCATAACTCTTTTGATATGCATCTGTCCCTGATACAAACTCAGGAACTCTTTCTCCATAGAATCTCTGAAACTCCCAGAAAAATACTTCTCAAAGAATGCCTCTTTATATATATCCCAGGTTAGTTGGGCATGCTTTGTCAACAGATAGGTCCGTGTGGATTTCCACCAGTGGTGTGCATCGCCTTTTAGGATGAATGTTGCACACGACACTTTGTCCTCTTTGTTCTCCGTCATCATCGTGAAATTCCTCTCCATCTCATTGATCCAGTATGCTAGCCACAACGGATCAGCTGGCTTACCACTATACTCTCTGGCTTCATCTTCAGAAAATGCTCAACTAGTCTAGAGTGGTCTAGTTGATGAGGCACATAAGCCACGTACATAGGTGGTTGGTATTGATATCTACCTAGAGCTACTTCCGGGTTTTGCACTTGAGCCTGCACGATGGGAGTCTGAGGTGCATGGGGTACGGTGTTACTTCCCCCTGGTACTGTGCTTGCCCGTCCTGCTGGCATCGGTGTCGTCTGTACAGCTGGAAAAGCCATGCCTATGGCTGCTTGCATAGTAGCTTGTACCTGTTGTATTTGCTGCAGCTGTTGTCCCAAATTTATTTCGGCTGTAGCCAGGTCTGTAGGTGGAGCTGGCCGATTTGTAGGATTTGTCTGCCCATTAGCTACGGACGGTGCCGTGTTTAGATTCTCCTGTGTTTTAGGATGTGTATGGCTGTCTTCCTCCACAGGTGGTGGTGGTTGAATAGAGTTTCGACTTTGTCTGGTTACTCTTCGCCCAGCCATTTTTCCGTTCTGAAGATAGCAGTGCCAGTAAGTAACCATAGCACATGTGAGGCAATCAATATAATTGTTCTCCAGTCAAAAATCCAACTAATCAATATCATTATCACATTTTTCCGATCATTCAGTCAAAATACTGTATTTTCCATCGTAGGGTCGATGGTAGGGTCGATCCTTATGCGACCCTGAGAATCACTGTCAACTTACCGAGAGCCTTGGGTCGATGGTAGGGTCGGTATATGTCCGACCCTAGGGTCGACCTCTAGTTTTCGGTCAGATCACCGAGAGGCTAGGGTCAATGAGGGGGTCAGAGGTAGGGTCGCATGTTTTGGTCGAATTATGCGACCCTAGGACTCAAAATCAGGTTTTAATTCCCGATTTTGGATTCATTTCTCATTCTTTCTCCTCCTTTCTGACTCAGCTCATTCCTCTGAGTTGCTACAGTGACAACTCCGACCCGTTGGTGATTCTATCATACTTCCGAGACTCTCACTCCTTCTCTTCAGGTATGTGCTCTACTGTTGCATGTTTTTAAGGTTTCCTAACTAGGTTTTCGCCCATTTCTATCGTTTTCTTCAAATTAAAATTTTTCCAACCGTAAAAATTTCATTTTTTATTGGGGGCTTTTGCTGTTGGTGACTCAATGGACGAAAGCCCTAAAAATATTCATGTTTCATCGGTTGGTTATCGAGAAACTTGAAAAATTCCAATTTGGACATAATTTGTCGATATTTTTGAATTTCTTGAAATTTCTTCAAATTTAATCTTCTTAGATAAAATTTCCAACTGCATAAGTCTTGCAGGATAGTTTAGAATCTATATAAGTCCTCCTGCCCATGTGTAAGGGTGAAAAGTGAGGCTTTTGCCCAATTTATGCCGTTATAATGCCAAAATTTTTTGGGTTTTTGACCATTACTAAGCTATTATCTGCATTTCTTTGTTTTTACAGATAATATGACTCGTACCAAAGTACCTAGGGTTCACGACCAAGTTCGTTTCCCTTCTAATGAGGCCAAGGCTCAGTATGCCCGCTATGCTCGTAAGAAGGTAGAGGGAGGTCATCGTGTGGATTTGGCTAGTCTAGCCTTGTTCGATGTGGAGAGAGCCTTTGGTGACATGGGCTGGCTTCCCGTGATTACCTACGACGCCTGTACCCTTCTGGATCAGGTGAGACAGTTCTATTGTAATCTCTAGGTGGTGGGAGATCACAATGACACTGAGAGGGGTAGGGAGCTCAGGATCACGAGCTACGTCAAGGGAGTAGAGATTTCCTTTGACTGCCAGCAGTTAGTGGACCTCTTGGGAATTTCATATGATGGCCCCTTGGTATACTGTGCTCCCAGAGAGCCCCAGTTCTTTTCTTTGGAGATGCGGGCTGAGATAGACTGTCAGCTTATCAGAGAGGATCGCTGGGAGATGAAGGCGATCAACCTCCGTCCAGAGCCTCGGGTGTACTGTAAGATCATTCAGCATAACCTGATACCCCAGAGTGAACACTACAAGAGGATCTCCCAGTTGACCCAGTATTTGCTTTACTGTATCTGCACTAGGCAGCCTGTTTGCCTCCCTTATATTGTTATGTGGACGATCATTTGTGCTACACTGCCTGGTCAGATAGGCAACCTGCCCTATGGACGTCTGATTACCACCCTGCTTATTCGCCTGGGTGTTGATTTAGTGGATGAGGCGATTCAAGAGAAGACCTTCTCATCAGTGCTTGACTGGGAGGCTATCTGTCGGATGGGCATGCGGGACATCCAGGTTAGTGTTGAGGAGAGGAACGCTCTGGTGCGTCCTTGTACTCGGGTGGAGGTGGCAGACGCTGAGGTAGCAACAGCAGCCGCTGGAGCAAGGGTTCTTGGGGGTGATGCTGAGGATGAGGATCGTATGTACATGGATGTGGACTCCATACCTCCTCCATCACCTCTGCATTCTACTAGAGCTGGTCCATCACAGGCTCCTTCACGCACGACTGGTCCTTCACGCCAACCATCTGATGATATGATGGGATTACTTCGTGAGATCAGGGAGGCTCAGCGTATGACAGATTCAAGGGTGGGAGAGCTTCTAGATGCTCAGCGTGCGTCTGATCAGTGGTTGACTGCGTTGACAGCTAGTCTCTAGATGACCCAAACTCAGGTAGCTTGGTTGACTAGAGTCTATGCCGAGGATTATGACAGAGACCGCGAGGCACCGCCTCCCCCATCACCTCCAGCTTCATGATGTATTTTTCTTTCCTTTTGTTTACAGAGTAACTGTCCGGGTTGTGGATTGTACTCTGTTTTAGATATGAACATAAACTTGCTTTGGTTTGACATGTACATACATTTGTCTTTCACTCGATTGTATATGAACTTATTTCTCATTTTATAGATGCATTATTCTCTTTCAAATTTTGTCTCAAACAACACAGGTGCTTATAGTAAGTTATTATTACAGCTTTTAAACTATATCCTATCTCAGTTCATGAACTTTTGTGGTAGTATACTGATTTAACAGACAGGGCCTGAGAGCTCTGATACCAGGTTGTCACACCCCAATTCTGTACTATTCAGAACGGTGTGATGAACCGCTAATAAGCCAACGGTTCAACCAGGATCTCAAATAGGCTATATCCGTTTGCTTAAACCATACACATCCACAACCATAATCAGAATAAATACACAACAACGGAAGTCTTAATATTAAATGAACTGAGAACCTAAATGTGATAATCATAAATAAAATATCCAATTATGTTGTATCAACTAAGACATAAATAAATAAAATATCAAATTACATTTCCTTAATGGTTCAAATAAAATCTAATCGAAAATGCATGAGTTGCACTCGCATGATGAGTCATGCGTCTCCATTATATCTTCAGCATCCATCGCAGCAACGTGCCTGTATGTGGGAGCATTCATATAATCTTCCACAGTCATACCTGCATCATCAATTAAAAATATTCGAAATTGATAGGGTGAGCGCACATCACGGCTCAGTGGGCAAACAAAACAATGCAACAAACATATGCATGCATTCAATTCATATCTGTGGTCTGGTATATAAGTTTGCAATGTGCTATAGAAAGGTTTAGAGGCCACCGCACCTCTATACACGAGTGTGTGGAACTGCTCAACGGATCAAACACCATCACCGTCCCCACATGCACCCACCATGGGATAGAGATAGAGCTAAAGTGCTTAGGAATGCACCGCATCACACTTCCCTTGATGCTCTACCCATACCAACATGTAAGCCCCTATTGGCGAGGGCTTACAAACTGGGCTCGCAACTAACCAGTCCTAATGTCAAACAGTGTATCCAAGGCTTCACCCCAGCATTCCTCAATACGTCCATGGAGATAGAGCTAAGGCCCCCCGACAGAGTCGAAGACTACACGGTCCGTGACTACCTCCCCTGATGCCCTACGACGTAATAGTTCTGCTAAGGTAATGGCGATACGACGATGTCAGTGGACAAAACTTGAGTAGAGATAGGGCTAAAGTCCATAGGACCACACAGCATCACACTTCCCCTGATGCCCCACTCGCATCAAGTACACTAACAACACAAAAACATTCACATGCCTATTCCTAGCATCATCATCAACATCATGTTGTAAATAAACAGAATTAAATATGCATGAACAGTAATAACAGGAATAGTAGATGACATGTGATATGCACATTACAATCATACAATCATAGAATCGTACATGAGATTGGACTCAATAAACAAAAACGATTGATTATTAGCCAATTAGTTTAGGTATTGTTCCCTCACCTTTGCTTGAGTGTAGATCCTTTTTGAAGATTTAAGAATCACCTTTATATTGATAGGAAAACCTAACAAGTCGATAAATTTTAATTAGAGTTCATTCTGACAGTTTTAGGCTTGCTGTAAAGCTAGGGTCGCATGATGGGTCGTAGGATGGGTCGCAGGTATCTGAGACGCCAAGGTATTGGGTCAGTCATAGGGTCGGTGATCCATCGACCCTAAGTACGACTGTAGCTTCCCTGGACTTTCGGAGAGCTAGGGGTCGATCCTGTGGTCTGATAGGGTCGGTTACCAGTCGACTCTAAGTGCGACCAGATGTAAATTGAGTCAACTTTTCATCCTACAGTCCACTATTTCATGTTTGGATCATTTGGATTACTTTCATGGTCCATTTTATGATTGTTCTATGGCTTAAACTCCAAGTTACTTCCTTTACTTTGTTTACCATGATTTCCTTCATGGATTTCATTGAAATCTTCCCATGGATTGATGATTTGGGTTTCTCCTAGATCCTACCCTCTTTATATGCTATTCTAGGGTCTTACACAATCTAGGGAGAATGTTTTCATACTTTAGTCTTGCAGAATTCAGAGATTCCTTTGAAACTCTTCTCCTTAGCCTTCTTCTCTAACTTTCTTTCTCTTCCTTCTCTTCTCTTCTCTTCTCTCACTTTCAGTTAGGGATTCGAAAGGAGTAAAAGAGCCTAAGGGACGTCCTATTTATAGAGGAAAACCTCCCCAAATACGTCCCAATGAGTTTAGGAAAGATTCCATTTGAATTAGGAAAGTTTTTTAATTTCTGGTTTTTGTGAGTTTGCCTAGGGTCGATCCTTTGGTCGCAGAATCCATCGACCCTAGGGTCTCAAGTCATCCCACCCTAGGACTCAAAAGTCATGGGTTGGACCCTGCTGAGGTGGGGACGACCCTACCTTTTTAGGCATGCGACCTTAACCTCCATTTTACTATTTTTTGGTCAATTTTATACCTGGTTTTGTGATTTCCTTCACACACTTGGTCCATGTGGCTCGACCATGATAGGTAGACCTGGTACAAGGTGATAAGACCGGTTAGTTAGGTACGGGTCTTACAACTCTCCCCTGCTTATAAAAATTTCGTCCTCGAAATTTGTACATACCTTCCAAGTCGAAAAGATGAGGGTATTGCTTTTGAATAGCATTCTCTTCTTCTCACATGATTTCTTCTATATTTCGGCTTCTCCTGGTGACTTTAACATAATAGATGTCATGGTTGCATAGTCGTTGAACATTTTGGCTGGTGATTTCATTTGGTGCTACTTCAAATGTCAAATCATCAGTCAAATCCGGTAGATCTACTGTTAAAACGTGTCTTGGATCTCTGACATACTTCTTTAGTAAGGAGATATGAAATACATCATGCACACTTGACATAGATGGTGGAAGTGCTAACTGGTAAGCCACTTTTCCACGTTTAGCTAGAATATCATATGGTCCGACATATCTTGGACTTAGTTTCTCTTTCTGTCCGAACCGTTTCAAACATCGCATAGGTGACACTTTGAGGAATACCATATCATCTATGGCAAATTCAAGGTCTCGGTGTCGAGTATCTACATATTGTTTCTGACGATTCTGAGCCCTTCTTACTCTTTCCTTGATAATGTCGACCACTCGACAAGTTTCTTCAACAAATTCTGGTCCAACAATGCTACGTTCTCCAACTTCATTCCAAAATAGAGGAGTTCGACATTTCCTACCATACAGTGCTTCATAGGGTGGCATCTGTATAGTGGCTTGATAGCTGTTATTATAGGCAAACTCAATCAATGGTAGTTTCTCATCCCATGATCCTATAAAATCTATTACACAGGCTCGATGTATATCTTCTAATATCTGAATGGTACGCTCCGACTGTCCATTAGTATGAGGATGGAATGCAGTACTAAACTTCAATGTTGTATCCATAGCCTTTTGCAATCCTTCCCAAAACTTTGAAGTAAATCATGGATCTCTGTCGGACACAATGCTTTCAGGTACACCGTGTAATCTAACAATATTATCCACATACAACTTAGGTAACCTCTCCAGTGTATACTGAGGTCGTATAGCTATAAATCGAGCCATTTTAGTCAGGCGGTCTACAATCACCCAAACCACGTCAACTACTCGGGGAGTCAATAGTAACCCGGTGACGAAGTCCATAGTAATGCAGTCCCATTTCCATGCTAGTTCTGGTAACGGCTATAACAGTCCTGTAGGTCTTTGTCGTTCAGCCTTCACCTTCTAAAATTTTAGGCAATGAGACACGAACTCAGCTACTTCTACTTTCATTCCTCTCCACCAGTATAATTTCTTTAGATCATGATACATTTTTGTACTTCCGGGATGTATCGAGTAGGCGGTGGTATGGGCTTCCTTCATTAGTCGATGTCTAATGTCCAAACTTTCTATTTCAGGTACACATATTCTTCCTTTCTATTTCAGTACCTTTTCATCATCTAAGGAGAACTCAGGGACAGTCCTACCTTTTTCGATGTCTTCTTGTACCGTTCTTAGATAAGGGTCTGATTGAATAGTTGTTTTCACTTCATCAATTATATCAGGTACAATCTTCAATGTGGCAAACATATTTGAAAACCGATGGATAAACCCTTGGTTGGTTGATTCACCCGGTGCATCTATCACAAACTGCTCATTACCGTAATTGAATACTTTTCCGATGGTACACATTGCGGCAGTTGTGTTAACCTCTCCTTGAGATTTTATCATCGCTTTTCAACTCAGCACGTCAGCAAGCACATTAGCTTTCCCTGGATGATACTGGATATCACAATCATAGTCTTTTAATAGTTCCAGCCATCTTCTGTGTCTCATATTCAACTCCTTCTGATTAAAGAGATAAGTAAGACTCTTATGATCTGATTTAATCTAAAATTTCTCTCTGTACTAGTAATGTCTCCATATCTTGGCAGCATGTACCACTGCCGCTAATTCCAAGTCATGAGTGGGATAGTTCTTCTCATGTGTCTTCAGTTGTCTTGAGGCATAAGCAATTACTTATTCCCCTTGCATAAGTACACATCCTAAACCCAATTCTGACACATCAGTGTACAAAATAAATGGCTGTCATCGTATAGGAATAGTCAAAACCGGAGCTGATATCAATCTAGTCTTCAATGTTTGAAAACTCTGCTCACATTTATCAGTCCAAAAAAACTTTTCGCCCTTCTTAGTCAAACTGGTGAGTGGTATGACAATTCGGGAGTAGTCTTCCACAAATCGTCGATAATACCCAGCTAAACCTAAGAAACTTCTAATTTCTGCAACGCTCTTCGATGCTTCCCACTTCACAATAGCTTCAATCTTGGTAGGATCCACTTTAATTCCTTCAGCGGATACAACATGACCTAGGTATGCGACCTCATTTAGCCAAAACTCACACTTTGTAAATTTGGCATAAAGCTTCTCTTTCCGTAATCGCTGCAGAGCGACGCTTAGATTCATAATATGAGTTTCCTTGTCCTTGGACTAGACCAATATATCATCGATGAATAAAATGACCGAAGTGTCCAACATATCATGGAATACCCGATTCATAATTCCATAAAAGTTTCTGGTGCATTCGTCAATCCAAAAGACATGACCATAAATTTATAATGTCCATATCTGGTCCTGAATGCTGTCTTGGGAATATCACCGTCTTTAATCTTCAACTGATGGTATCTGTACCAAAGATCGATCTGGGAGAACGCCTTGGCACCTTGCAACTGATCGAACAGGTCATCGATCTGACGCAATGGGTAACGATTCTTGATTATCAGCTTATTCAGTTCTCGATAGTCTATACACAGTCGAACACTACCGTCCTTCTTCTTTACGAATAATACTGGCGCTCCCCATGGTGATATGCTAGGTCTAATGTAACCCTTGTCCAGTAGTTCTTGTAGTTGTACTTTTAATTCCTTTAGTTCCGTAGGAGCCATTTGATAAGGTGCTTTAGACACTGGTGCGGCTCTGGGTATCAAATCTATAACAAATTTTGTGGCTCGGTCAGGTGGTAGTTCTGGTAGTTCTTTAGAAAATACATCTGAAAAGTCACGCACGACATCAATATCCTCCATTCGTTGTGCTTCTTTGGTGAGGTCGACCACTGATACTAGATACCGAACTCCTCCTTTCTCGAGGCATTTCCTAGCCTTTAATGCAGATAGGATGAGCTTTCGTTTACGGAGAAGTTTGGTTCCCAAAAAACTGAACTCTGCTCCTTCCTTGTCTTTAAATGTAAGCTTCTTTTTGGCACATAATAGATTTGCAGAATGCCGAGCTAACCAGTCCATTCCCAAGATGACGTCAAAGTCTGCCATCTCAAGTTGAATCAGGGTTGCATCTAGAGTTTTCTCATCAATAAGGACTGGACATGGTCCATAACCTGTTTCTAATTCCACTTCTAATCCCATCGGCGACCATACAAGCAGTTTATAATCTAGATATTTGAGTGGTAGGTTCAGCTTCTTTCTAAATGACACAGATATAAAAGAATGAGTAGCTCCTGAATCAAAGAGTACTCTGACGGGGATGCCATTAATGGGTACTATACCTGTGATTTGTTTTAATTTAGTCTACATGTTCACACAATGTAACACATAATGAAAGGTTCAGGTCATACCTGTGACCACATCAGGTGATGCGGCAGCATCCTCAGAGGTAACAGCGTAAACTCTTCCTTGTTGTGTTTGCTTTCTGGGCTTGGGGCACTCCTTTGAATAGTGTCCCATTTGGTTGTAGTTAAAGCATTCTACTGCTTCATTAATTGGCTTTTGTTGCTGTTGAGCGGCTGGGGTAGTCTTGGCTGCAACATTAAAACCTTGAGTACGAAAGTGTTTGAATGTCCTTGTATTCCCTCCGTTATATGAATTTCCAGTTGGCCTCTTAATACCCCTGTTTTGAGCAAAATAGCTCTCTTTTCGGCTCGACTCTATCACCCGAGCAATTTGTACCGCTTCGTTGTAGACTTTCTTCTCAAGTCCTAGTACATGTTCACGAATACTTCCCCTAAGTCCCATGACGAACCTTCGGGTCTTTGTATCTTCCGCTTGCATACTGACTGGTGCAAAGAAGAATAGCTCCTCATAACGCTGTTGATATGCATCTGTCCCTGATACAAACTTAGGAACTCTTTCTCCATAGAATCTTTGAAACTCATAGGAAAATACTTCTCAAAGAATGCCTCTTTATATATATCCCAAGTTAGTTGGGCGTGCTTTGCAAACAGATACGTCCGTGTGGACTTCTACCAGTGGGGTGCATCGCCTTTCAGCATGAACGTTGCACACAACACTTTCTCCTCTTCGTTCACCATCATCATCGTGAAATTCCTCTCCATCTCATTGATCCAGTGTGCTGGCCACAACGGATCAGCTGGCTTACCACTATACTCTCTGGGCTACATCTTCAGAAAATACTCAACTAGTCTGGAGTGGTCTAGTTGATGAGGAACATAAGCCCCGTACATAGGTGGTTGGTATTGATATCTACCTAGAGCTACTTTCGGGTTTTGCACTTGAGCCTGCATGATGGGAGTCTGAGGTGCATGGGGTACTGTGTTACTTCCCCCTGGCACTGTGCTTGCCTGTCTTGCTGGCATCGGTGTCGTCTGTGCAGCTGGAAAAGCCATGCCTATGGCAGCTTGCATAGTAGCTTGTACCTGTTGTATTTGTTGCAGCTGTTGTGCCAAATTCATTACGGTTGTAGCCAGGTCCGTAGGTTGAGCTGGCAGATTTATAGGATTTGTCTACCCATTAGATACGGACGGTGCCGTGTTTAGATTCTCCTGTGTTTCAGGATGTATGTGGATGTCTTCCTCCACAGGTGGTGGTGGTGGAATAGAGTTTTGACTTTGTTTGGTTACTGTGCCCAGCCATTTTTCCGTTTTGAAGATAGTAGTGCCTGTAAGTAACCATAGCACATGTGAGGCAATCAATATAATTGTTCTCCAGTCAAAAATCCAACTAATCATTATCATATTCACATTTTTCTAATCATTCGGTCAAAATACTGTATTTTCCATCGTAGGGTCGATCTTTATGCGACCCTAGGGTATGCGACCCTGAGAATCACTGTCAACTTACTGAGAACCTAGGGTCGATGGTAGGGTCGGTATATGTCCGACCCTAGGGTCGTCCCCTAGTTTTCTGTCAGATCACCGCGAGGCTAGGGTCAATGAGGGGGTCGGAGGTAAGGTCGCATGTTTTGGTCGAATTATGCGACCCTAGGACTCAAAATCAGGTTTTTATTTCCGATTTTGGATTCATTTCTCATTCTTTCTCCTCCTTTCCGACTCAGCTCATTCCTCTAACTTACTACAGTGACAACTCCGACCCGTTGGTGATTCTATCATACTTCCGAGACTCTCAATCCTTCTCTTAAGGTATGTGCTCTACTGTTTCATGTTTTTAAGGATTCCTAACTAGGTTTTTGCCCATTTCTATCGTTTTCTTCAAATTAAAATTTTTCCAATCGTAAAAATTTTATTTTTTATTGGGGCTTTTGCTGTTGGTGACTCAATGGACGAAAGCCCTCAAAAATATTTAAGTTTCATCGGTTGGTTATCGAGAAACTTGAAAATTTCCAATTTTAACATAATTTGACGATATTTTTGAATTTCTTGAAATTTCTTCAAATTTAATCTTCTTAGATAAAATTTCCAACTGTATAAGTCTTGCAGGATAGTTTAGAATCTATATAAGTCCTCCTGCCCATGTGTATGGGTGAAAAGTGAGGCTTTTGCCCAATTTATGCCATTATAATGTCGAATTTTTTTGGGTTTTTCACCATTACTAAGATATTATCTGTTTTTCTTTCTTTTTGTAGATAATATGGCTCATACCAAAGTAACTAAGGTTCACGACCCAGTTCATTTCCGTTCTAATGAGGTCGAGGCTCAGTATGCCCGCTACGCTCGTAAGAAGGTAGAGGGAGGTCGTCGTGTGGACTTGGCTAGTCTAGCCTTGTTCGACGTGGAGAGAGCCTTTGGTGACATGGGCTGGCTTCCCGTGATTACCTACGACGCCTGTACCCGTCCGGATCTGGTGAAACAGTTCTATTGTAATCTCCACGTGGTGGGAGATCACAATGACACTGTGAGGGGTAGGGAGCTCAGGATCACGAGCTACGTTAAGGGAGTAGAGATTTTCTTTGACTGCCGGCAGTTAGCGGACCTCTTGGGCATTTCATATGATGGCCCCTTGGTATACTGTGCTCCCAGAGAGCCCCAATTCTTTTCTTTGGAGATGCGGGCTGAGATAGACTGTCAACTTATCAGAGAGGATCGCTGGGAGATGAAGACGATCAACCTCCGTCTAGAGCCTCGGGTGTACTGTAAGATCATTCAGCACAACCTGATACCCCAGAGTGGACACTACAAGAGGATCTCCCAGTTGACCCAGTATTTGCTTTACTGTATCTGCACTAGGCAGCCTGTCTGCCTCCCTTATATTATTATGTGGACGATGATCTGTGCTACGCTACCTGTTCAGATAGGCAACCTGCCCTATGGACGTTTGATTACCATCCTGCTTATCCACCTGGGTGTTGATTTAGTGGATGAGAGGATTCGGGAGAAGACCTTCTCATCAGTGCTGGACTGGGAGGCTATCCGTCGGATGGGCATGCGAAACATCCGGGTCAGTGATGAGGAGAGGAACGCTCTGGTTCGTCCTCGTACTCGGGTAGTGGTGGGAGACGTTGAGGCAGCAGCAGCAGCCGCTGGAGCAGGGGTTCAAGGGGTTGATGATGAGGATGAGGATCATATGTACATGGATGTGGACTCCATACCTCCTCCATCACCTCTGGATTCTACTGGAGCTGGTCCATCACAGGCTCCATCGTTCACGGCTGGTCCTTCATGCCCACCATCTGATGATATGATGGGATTACTTCGTGAGATCAGGGAGGCTCAGCGTGTGACGGATTCGAGGGTGGAAAAGCTTCTAGATGCTCAGCGTGCGTCTGATCAGCGGACGACTGCGTTGACGGCTAGTCTCCAGATGACCCAGACTCAGGTAGCTTGGTTGACTAGAGTCTATGCCAAGGATTATGACAGAGACCGCGAGGCACCACCTCTCCCATCTTCTCCAGCTTCATGATGTATTTTTCTTTCCTTTTGTTTTACAGAGTAACTGTCCGGGTTGTGGACTGTACTCTGTTTTAGACATGTACATAAACTTGCTTTGGTGTGACATGTATATACGTTTGTCTTTCACTCGATTGTATACGAACTTGTTTCTCATTTAATAGATGCATTATTCTCTTTCAAATTTTGTCTCAAACAACACAGGTGCTTATAGTGTGTTATTATTATAGCTTTTAAATTTTATCCTATCTCAGTTCACGAACTTTTGTGATAGTATACTGGTTTAACAGACAAGGCCTGAGAGCTCTGATACCAAGTTGTCACACCCCAATTCCATACTATTCAGAATGGTATGATGAACCACTCATAAGCCAATGGTTCAACCAGGATCTCAAATAGGCTGTGTCCGTTTGCTTAAACCATACACATCCACAACCATGATCAGAATAAATACACAATAGCGGAAGTCTTAATATTAAATGTACTGAGAATCTAAATGTAATAATCATAAATAAAATATCCAATTATGTTGTATCAACCGAGACATAAATAAATAAAATATCAAATTACATTTCCTTAATGGTTCAAATAAAATCTAATCGAAAACGCATGAGTTGCACTCGCATGATGAGTTATGCGTCTCCACTATATCTTCAGCATCCATCGCAGCAACGTACCCGTATGCGGGAGCATTCATATAATCTTCCACAGTCGTACCTGCATCATCAACTAAAAATATTCGAATTCGAAAGGGTGAGCACACATCACGACTCAGTGAGCAAACAAAACAATGCAACAAACATATGCATGCATTCAATTCATATCTGTGGTCTGGTATATAAGTTTGCAATGTGCTATAGAAAGGTTTGGAGGCCGCCGTACCTCTATACACGAGTGTGTGGAACCGCTCAACGGATTAAACATCATCGCCGCCCCCACATGCACCCACCATGGGATAGAGATAGAGCTAAAGTGCTTAGGACCGCACCGCATCACACTTCCCCTGATGCTCTACCCATACCAACACGTAAGCCCCTATTGGCGAGGGCTTGCAAACTGGGCTCGCAACTAACCAATCCTAATGTCAAACAGTGTACCCAAGGCCTCACCCTAGCATCCCTCAATACGCCCATAGAGATAGAGCTATGGCTCCCCGACAGAGTCAAAGACTATACGATCCGAGACCACCTCTAATGGCGATACGACGATGTCAGTGGACAAGACTTGAGTAGAGATAGGGCTAAAGTGCTTAGGACCGCACCGCATCACACTTCCCCTGATGCCCCACTCGCATCAAGTACACTAACCATACATAAACATTCACATGCCTATTCCTATCATCATCATCCACATCATCTTGTAAATAAACAGAATTTAATATGCATGAAAAGTAATAATAGGAATAGTAGATGACATGTGATATGCACATTACAATCATACAATCATAGAATCATACATGGGATTGGACTCAATAAACAAAAATGGTTGATTATTAGCCAATTAGTTTAGGTCTTGTTCCCTCACCTTTGCTTGAGTGTAGATCCTCTTTCAAGCTTTAAGAATCACCTTTATATCAATAGGAAAACCTAACAAGTCGATAGATTTTAACTACAGTTCATTTTGACAGTTTTAGGCTTGCTGTAAAGCTAAGGTCGCAGGATGGGTCACAGGTATCTGAGACCCCAGGGTATAGGGTCGATCATAGGGTCGGTGATCCATCGACCCTAGGTGCGACCGTAGCTTCCCTGGACTTCCCGAGAGCTAGGGGTTGATCTTGTGGTCTGATAGGGTCGGTTACCAGTCGACCCTAAGTGCGACCATATGTAAATTGAGTCGACTTTTCATCCTACAATCCACTCTTTCATGTTTGGATCCTTTGGCTTACTTTCATGGTCCATTCTATGAATGTTCTATGGCTTAAACTCCAAGTTACTTCCTTTACTTTGTTTACCATGATTCCCTCCATGGATTCCATTGAAACCTTCCCATGGATGGATGATTTGGGTTTCTCCTAGATCCTACCCTCTTTATATGCTATTCTAGTGTCTTACACAATCTAGGGAGAATGTTTTCATACCTTAGTCTTGCTGAATTCAGAGATTCCTTTGAAACTCTTCTCCTTAGCCTTCTTCTCCAACTTTCCTTCTCTGCCTTCTCTTCTCTTCTCTCACTTTCAATTAGGGTTTCAAAAGGAGTAAAAGAGCCTAAGGGACATCCTATTTATAGAGGAAAACCTCCCAAAATACGTCCCAACGAGTTTAGGAAAGGTCCCATTTAAATTAGGAAAGTTTTTTAATTTCTAGTTTCTGTCAGTTTGCCTAGGGTCGCAGAATCTGTCGACCCTAGGGTCTCAAGTCATCCGACCCTAGGACTCAAAAGTCATGGGTTGGACCCTGCTGAGGTGGGGTCGACCCTACCTGTTTAGGTATGCAACCCTACCCTCCATTTTACTCTTTTTGGGTCAATTTCATACCTGGTTTTGTGATTTCCTTCATGCACTTGGTCCATGTGGCTCGACCATGATAGCTAGACCTGGTACAAGGTGGTAAGACCGGTTAGTTCGATACGGGTCTTACATCCTCTCTGCTAGTGGCCCTTTCCTCTGATGATGAAGGTACATGTCAGCCTTTCTCCGAGCTTCTTGTTCAATTGCCTGCCATTGCTCCTCCCAAAACTGTTGCAATTCAGGCCACTGAATTCTAGGCTACCGATCTCCAACTGCCGCGCTTAGTGAAGAAAACCCCTAGAAACACCCATAAGAAGAAATTTTTCTCTCTTTTTTTTTTTTTTTTTTTGTAAAAGAACTTTCTTCACTTCTTTTTTATGAATGGAAACATGGTTTTTGGCAACAACCTTTTTTAAACCTTGCAAAAGTTTAAGAAAATGACATAGGACATATGGCTCATTTTTTCCTTTCATATCTCTCTAGTTCTGAAGCTCTTGACCATGCGTTGGTCAGGGTTGTCGAAGGCATATCCTTCCGTTTAAAGTTCTACTTTACTAAGCCTACTCGTTGAACCTTAGAGGATAGAAATCCATAGGTATCCCCCCACCAAGCTTCAATGCCTAAGGGAACCATGGGCTATGAAGTTAAAACTTATCTGTTGAGGCATCACTGACCTGGTGGACCTCCAAGCTTTAGCATCCTTGTTGTAGACTTGGATGCCAAAGTTATTATATATTGAGGCTTTGCCGACGATGGTCTACCCTCCGAGCTTCAGCTTCCTTGATGTAGTGTTGAATGCTAAAGTTATGCTACATTGAGGCTCCGCCGATGATGATTGATCCTCTGAGCTTCAGCTTCCTTGACGTAGTCTTGGATGCCAAAGTTATGCTGTATCAAAGCTTCACCCTCAATTGGTTTTAAGGATAAGTATCCACCCTCCGAGAGTTTAGGCTCTCAGGGTAACCATAAGGAATTGCTATGCGAGTCTTACAAAGAGACAAATAACTTGTAATCACGTCTTTATTATTTAAGTTTCATGATGATTACAATATTCTATGAATAAAACTTTCATAGATTCGATGCGTTCCACGTCCTTGGTACAGCTTCGCCATTTATCTTCTGTAGATAATACGACCCAAGTTTAGTCATTTTGACCACTTTGCACGAACCTTCCCAATTTAGAGCCAACTTCCCCTAGTTTGCTGGTCCAAAGCTGAGCTTTTTCTCAATACAAGGTCTCCAACTTGGAAAATCTTTCCATGACTCTCTTGTTGTAATGATTCACCATCTTGTTTTGATGGGCAGCATTTCTCAGGTGAGCAGCCTCGTAAAATTCTTCTAAAATGTCGAGGTTTACCAACATGTTCTCTCGGTTGGTCTCTTCATCAAAATGGGCCGTTCAGAATGATCGGTGAACAACCTCGACTGGAATGACAGCTTCAGCGCTGTGAGTCAACATGAAGGGTGTTTCATCCGTTGGGGTCTGACTTGTGGTTCTGTAGGACCAGATGACGTTGGGAAGCTCTTGAACCCAACCTTTTCTTTTCTCATGGAGTTTGTCTTGGAGACCATCCATTATTTCTCTGTGGGTAGCCTCTTCTTTCTTGAGCCTCTTCTTCAAACCATCCAGAAGACTCGAAATTTATTGGAGTCAAATTGCTTGCCATTGTCGGTCACCACGACATATAGGATGCTATACAGATACACCACAGAGAGCCTAAAGGATTTTGTTACCTTTGTGGCAATAATCTTTGGCATTGGCTTGACTTCAATCCATTTGGAGAAGTAATTGATTGCCACAATGAGGATCTTACAATTTTGAAGCCCTTGAGGGAACAGTCCAACAATGTCCATGCCCTAGACTGCGTACGGGATAGGACTCGCCATGGAATGTAGAGGAATAGCAGGTTGGTGCTGGATATTAACATGTCATTGGCACTACCCATACTTCCTCAAGTAATCCTCACATTGTTTCACAATGTTGGGGAAGTAGTATCCTTGCAGGATGAGCTTCTAGGTGAGTATCCGGCATGCCTGGTGACTTCCACAGAACCCTTCATGGACATCCTCAATCACACCTATAGCCTCTAATGGGCGCAGGTACCTCAAGAGAAGGAATGAGAATGCCCTCTTGTAAAGTATGCCTTCGTACACTACGTACCACTTTGACTTCATTTGGATCTTCCTGGCTTCTTTCTTATCTTCAAGAAACACACCATCCTATCAGTATGATAATATCGGGTCCAACCAACAAGATTCATCCACTATCATGTTAACATGGACTTCGATGCTAGCTTTGGGTGTGATACTCGAGTGGGAGAGCTTGCTGATATACACCGAGCTACCAAATTAAGAGAGTTTAGAGCTCAACAACTTTGACAGCTTATGCGCCTCGACATTATCCTTTCTATCATTGTTTTGAATGTTGAACTTGCAAATGCCAAGGTCAACGCTTTTACCTTTTCAAGGTATGCCTGCATCTTGGTTACCATGGCTCCATAATCTCCTGTCACTTACTTGACCACACAACTTGGGAGTCGCTATAGGTGTAAGCACCCTATTTTTGCCACCCCCAATCAAGCTGAGTCGTACTGGTGTGTAGGAAAAGAAGGAGAGGAGATGAGTAAAGCTTTGGAAAAGTACAGGGGAGTGTGTAGCACATTCAGAAAGGTTACAGGTCCCAAATCAAGGTTTGGATTTTTTCGCACCTTTGAGGCTGATTTCGATGGGCCCCACAATGAGGACATGGGTGTGACCCTCATGGATGCACAGTGTTACACCCTAATTTTTTGACTAATCAATGGTGTGATGAACAGTCATGAAAACCAACAGTTCAAACCAGGATCTCGTATAGGCTATGCCAACCATGTTAAACCAAAACACATTCCACAATAATAATCAGAGTAAATAAATAAATAGCGGAAGTCTTATTAATAATGAATTGAGAGTCTACAGTGATAATTGAATATTTAAGAAGTTATCTTCAAGTAACCAAAACATAATTAATACTGATTACAAGTATCACAATACTAAAGTTAACCACTAAGCGTAAACATAGTTGAAATGCTAGCTTGACCAGCCATATTCAACCTCCACAGCTTGTATATCCATAGCCGCTACATGTCCAAACATTGGTGTATTCATATAATCTTCAATCGTAACAATTGCAACAGCAGAAATTAAAAAGAATTATGCATGCAAGGGTCAGCTCTCTAACTTGTGCTCAGTGAGTGAATAAAACAATGCAACAAACATATGCATACATTCAATTCATATCTTTGGTCTAGTTTTCAAGTTTGCAATGTGCTATAGAAAGGTTTGGTGGCCCCCGCACCTCTATACACGAGTGTGTGAATCATCCCAATGGATCAAACATCATTGCAGTCCCACATACACCCACCATAGAATAGAGATAGAGCTAAAGTGTCTAGATCAAACACCACCAACACTTCCCCTGATGCCCTACCCATACCAACACGTAAGCCCCTATTGGTAAGGGCTTGCAAACTGGGCTTGCAACTAACCAATCCTAATGCCAAATAGTATAACCAAGGTCTCACCCCAACATCCTTCAATACGTCTATAGAGATAGAGCTAAGGCCCCCTGACAGAGTTAGTGACCACACAGTCCGAGACCACCTCCCCTGATGCCCTATGACATATTAGTTCTGCTAAGGTAATGGCGATACGACGATGTCAGTGGGCAAAAATTGAGTAGAGATAGAGCTAGAGTCTGGTGATGAGGTCAAAGACCACCATGCCATGTCCTCCCCCTGATGCTCCACTCGCATCTAACACATCAACCATACACATACATTTACATGCCTATTCCTAGCATCATCATCATCATAATGTTATAAATAAACGGAATTAAATATGCATGAATAGTAATAGCAGGAATATTGGATGACATGTGAGATACACATTACAAGCATACAAGCATAGAATCAATCATGGCATTGGACTCAATAAAAATAAATAGTTTGTTATTAACCAATTAGTTTAGGTCTTGTTCCCTCACCTTTGATCGATCTTTATTCCTCTCCCAAGCTTTGCAAGTCACTTTGAATCTATTAGGAACCTAAACAATTAATGTATGTAAGTTCGGGTTCCAGTTTATCAAGTTACAGTAGTCCAAAACCTTGTTTGGTCATAAAATATGCTTGTTGTTTTCCTACAGTCGATGCTATGGTCAATCCTATGGTCGCAATATATGCCACCGTAGGACATATGATCGATACCCTATGGTTGCATTACATGCGACCGTACCTACGATCGTATGTTTCCTGAATTCTTTCCAAATGGCTGTGGACGACTCTTTCCTCATCCTATGGTCGACCATAGCTGCAACCATACGTAGTCAAGTTAATTTTTACTTCTCATATTAGTTTCTCCTCATGGATCATCAATGGGATTCATCCTAAAATCATTCTATGGCCTTTGATCACAGTTTATCCTTATCAATTATCCCTAACCTATTCTCTCATGGTTTTACTTAGAAATTTCATAACCGAAATCATTACATTAGATTCAACACATCAATTTGATGGAAAGGAACCTATCCTATCTGATCTATCCTATAGAGTCAAGTCCATACCTTAAGCTTATTGTAGAGAGATAGAACTCTTCTCTGTAAAACCTTCCTCTTAGCCTTCTTCTCCAAATCTCCTTCTCCTTCTCTTCCTTTCTCTCTTTCTCTCTTAGGTTTAGAGTTTCAATATGGGTTCTAAAAGAGTGAGAGAGGCTAAGGAACGTCCCTTATATAGAGGAAAACTCTCCATACAGAGTCCTTTTTTAATTAGAAAAGAAATCCCTTAGCTTAGGAAAGTTTCCAAAACTCGAAGTCTGATCTGGGGTCTAACGGTCGATGGCTACGATCACAGAACCCATCGATTGTAGGGTCGAAAACATCGACCGTAGGGTCTTGGATAGTTAGTCTTCATTCTTACCATATGGTCAACCATACCTTCCCAGGTATCCGATCATATGCATACAATTTTGGGTGTTTGAGTCGATTTTTATACATGGTTTGTGATCCATCTTCATACGATCGGTCCACTTGGTCCAGCTATGATGGAAAGACCTGGCACGACATGGTTAGACCAAGTTAGTGGAGTGCGGGTCTTACAACTCCACCACCCTTTAACTAAAATTTCATCCTCAAAATTTGTATGTACGGATCTCACAACTCCCCCACCCTCAAAAGAAATTTCGTCGTCGAAATTTAGATCTACCTTCCGAGTTGAATAGGTGGGAATACTATTTCTGCATTACATCTTTCTCTTCCCATGTAATCTTCTCCATGTCTTGTCTTCGCTATGTTACCTTCATATAATAATTATCCCATCTTTGAAGATGTTGTACCTTCGAACCAGTGAACTAAGCTAGTACCACTTTAATAGTTAAATCTTTTATTTAATCCAGTGGATCCATGGTCAATACCTTTGATATCGATCTCGAACGTACTTCTTCAATAGAGACACGCGAAATACGTCATGCAAAATAGACATGGACAGCGGTAACGCTAGTTAATATGCAACTTTTCTACGTCTCTCCGAAATTTTTATGAGGTCCAAAACATATATAGGATACAACCCTTCTTGTTGAATTTTTCAAACCATACAGAAGTGATATCTTCAAGAACACTTTGTCACTTATGGTGAACTCGAGGTCCTGGTGTCTCTTCTGACAAACTTGAGCTATCTTGGCCCTTTTCTTTGATCTTGTCTGCCACTCGACATTTTTCTTCAACAGACTCAAGTCTTACAATTCCTTATTCTCCGACTTCGTTCCAAAACAAAGGAATTCAACATTTTTATCATACCAAGCTTCATAGGTGACCTCTACATGGTAGCTTGGTAACAAATTCAATCCATGGTAACTTCTCAACTCAAGCTCCTTGAAATCAATTTCACAAGCTCGGGGCATATCTCTTAGGATCTGTATAGTCCGCTCCAACTATCCGTCGATTAAAGGTAAAATGCGGTACTAAACTTCAACTTTGTTCCCATTGTTTTCTATAATCATTCCCAAAACTTCGACATAAAGCATGAGCCTCTGACCGACACTATGCTCTCAGGCATACCATTCAATCTGGCAATATTTGTCATACCCCAATTCTGAACCAACCATAATGGTGTGATGAACCATCTATGATCCAACGGTTCAACCAGATTTTGAATAGGCCGTGTCCCTTTGCTTAAACCAGATACATCCACAACTATAATCAGAGTAAATAAACAATAGCGGAAGTCTTTAATATTAATGAACTGAGTATCTAACAGTGATAACATAAATAAATTATCCCGTTATCTCCAAATGACTAAGACATAAAATAAAATAAATTTATCAATTACATGATCCGATAATCCAACAAATAAACCTAATAAAAAACACAAGAGTTGCACTCGCACGATGGATCATGCGACTCCATCATAGTTTCCACGTCCATCGCCGCAACATGTCCATACATCGGAGCATTCACATAATCTTCTATAGTAGGACCTACATCATCAACTAAAAATATTCGACGTCGAAAGGGTGAGCATACATCATGGCTCAGTGAGTAAACAAAACAATGCAACAAACATATGCATGCATTCAATTCATATCTTTGGTCTGGTTTATAAGTTTGCAATGTGCAATAGAAAGGATAGGTGGCCACCGCACCTCTATACACGAGTTTGTGAAGCCGCCCAATGGATCAAACACCATTTCCATCCTACATGCACCCATCATGGAATAGAGATAGAGCTAAAGTGCCCGGAGAAAACACCACATGATACTTCCCCCTGATGCCCTACCCATACCAACACTTAAGCCCTATTGGCGAGGCCATACAAACTGGACTCGCAACTAACCAATCTTAATGTCAAACAGTGTATCCAAGGCCTCACCCCAGCATCCCTCAATATGTCCATAGAGATAGAGCTAAGGCCCCTCGACAGAGTCAGAGACTACACGATCCGAGACCACCTCCCCTGATGCCCTACGACGTAATAGTTCTGCTAAGGTAATGGCGATACGACGATGTCAGTGGACAAGACTTGAGTAGAGATAAAGCTAGAGTCTGGTGACTAGGATGAACCACAGTGTTACGTCCTCCCCCTGATGCCCCACTCGCATCAAGTACACTAACCACACACATACATTCACATGCCTATTCCTAGCATCATCATCAATATCATGTTATAAATAAACGAAATTAAATATGCATGAGTAGTAATAATAGGAATATTGGATGACATGTAAAATGCACATTACAAGCATACAAGCATAGAATCATTCATGGCATTAGACTCAATAAATAAAAACAGTTTATTATTAACCAATTAGTTTAGGTCTTGTTCCCTCACCTTTGGTCGATAGTAGATCCTCGTTCAAGCTTTGTAAATCACTTTTAAACCACTTGGAAACCTAACAAATTTATATATTTTAAATTAGAATTTATTTTTAGCAATTTAGACTAACAAAAACTGAGGGGTTGCAGGTGTGGCAGCACCTGTGGTCTCAGTTTCTGCGACCATAGGGTGTGTGGTCGCAAGGTGTGGTCCCATATCCTACGACCACACATGCGACCACACCATCCCTGGAACTTCCCGAGGGCATGTGGTCGCAAGGTGTGGTCTCATATCATGCGACCACACATGTGACCACACCCTTCCTGGACTTCCCGAGGGTGTGTGGTCGAATATGTATGTCTTGTATGGTCGCATATCATGCGACCACACATGCGACCACACATGTGATGGTCAAATTTTTCACTCTCAACTCCATACCTTCATGTTTGGATTCCTTGGCTTATCATCATGGTCCTTCCTATGATTGTTCTATGGCTCAGAACAAATATTTTTACATAATCCTTCATCCACATAAATTCCTTCCATGGATTCTCTTGGAATTTGTCAATGGATTGATGATTGGGGTCTCACTTAAATCTCTATCTCCTTCATGATCTTTTCTAGGCATTCAATTGACATGGGGAATATTTTCATACCTTAAGCTTGTTGAAGATTCAGAGTTTTTTCTGAATTTTCCTTCTCTTAGTCTTCCTCTTCAATTTTCCTACTCTTCCTCCTCTTCTCTTTCTCTCACTTTCAGTTTGAGTTCTAAAAGGATGAAAGAGACTAAGGGACATCCTATCTATAGAGGAAAACCCTCCATAATAAGCCCTACTTAGTTTAGGAAAGAACCCCCTTCAGATTAGGAAGGTTTCCTAATCACGATTTCTGACTGGGTCCGTGTGATCGTAGGTGTGGTAGCAGAACCCGTCGACCACACAGCCTGAAAATGCGACACATGACCTAATTTTCTATGGTTGCTTTAATCTGAGGTGTGGTCGACCACACCTATTTAGGTATGCGACCACACGCTCATAATTGACTGTTTTTGGGTTCAATTTCATACTTGGTCTTATGGTTTCTTCACGCACTTGGTCCGCTTGGCCCGACCATGATAGAAGACCTGATACAAGGTAGTAAGACAGGTTAGTACGATACGGGTCTTACAATATTATCCACATATAGCTTAGTTAGCAGCTCCAAAGCATACCGAGGTCATATAATAATGGAATGAGCTATCTTCATAAGCCGATCAACAATCACCTAAACTGCGTCAACCGATCTGGGAGTCAGTGGTAAATCGGTGACATAGTTCATTATAATGCAGTTTCACTTCCAGACTGGCTCCGATAGTAGTTGTAGTAAGCCATGTTGGTCTTCGTCTTTCAGCCTTTACTTGCTGATAATTCAGTCACTGAAACATGCATCTAGCCACAACTACTTCCATTCCCTTCCACCAAAATTAATCTTTTCATGTTTTGATATATTTTGTACTTCTAGGATGTACCCAATACGGAATAGAATGGGATTTTAGCATTATCTTGTATCCATGATCAGTGTTTTTCATTTTCAGGTATGCATAATCATCCTCTGTATCTCAGGACCTTTTTCGCATCCGAAGTAAGTCAGGGTTAGGTTTTTCTTTCTCTAAATCTTCTTACACCGTTTTTATATACAGATCTAACAAAATTACTAATTTTACTTCATCTATCAATTCAGAGATGATCTTTAATTCCACCACACGCACAACGAATGAACTATTGCTCCATAAATTCATCCATAAGTTCTCGCTCAATTGAATCATTACGAGTTTCTATTATATGTTACTCTTCTTCTAAATCTAAATCTGTTGCTATGGAACACAAGGCAGCTTGTACTAGGTCCTTTTGGCTTCATTATTCCTTGTTGCTCAAAACCTCAGCTACCATATTAGCTTTGCACGGGTGACATTGAATATCATAGTCTTAGTCCTTCAGGAGTTCCAACCATCTCCTTAGCCTCATGTTCAACTCTTTCAGGGTGAAGAGCTGAGTAAACTCTTGTAATCTGATTTAATTTGAAATTCTTTCCATATAGATAATGTCCCTAAGTCTTCATTGCATGATTCACCATCTCTAACTCCAAGTCATGAGTTGGATAATTCTTTTCATGCTCATTCAATTGTCTTGAAGCATATGCAATCGCCGGTTCACCTTGCATTAACTTGCATCCTAGACCCAATCCGAAAGCATCGATGTATAGAGTAAAAGGTTTCCCTGGTGCCAGAACAATTAAGATGGGAGCTGATATCAACCTTGCTTTTAAAGTCTGGAAACATTCTTTACACTTGTCAGTCCAAATAAACTCCTCTCACTTCCTGGTTAGCTTGGTAAGAGGTATTGCGATCCTAGAGTAATCCTCTATGAATCATCTATAATAACCAGCTAAATCTAAAAAACTTCTGATCTCAGCAATGTTCTTTAGGTGTTTCTCACCATACGATTACTTCTATCTTAATAGGGTCCACCTTTATTAATTTTGATGATACTATGTGACCCAAGAAGATCACTTAGTTTAACCAAATCTTACACTTCTTGGACATAGCATAAAGCTTCTCTCTTTTCAACTGTTGTGAGGCTGCTCTAAAATTCGTGATAGGACTTTCTTCGTCTTTGGAATAAACCAATATATAGTCTATAAAAACTATGACTGACGTGTCCTATACATCGTGGAATACCCTGTTCATAAGTTCTATAAAAGATGTAAGAGCATTGGTTAATCTAATAACATAACCAGGGACTCATAAAGCTCATTCCCATTTTTAAAAACTATCTTCAAAATATCGCTGTCCAAATTCTTCAGCTGATGATATCTTGACCGAAGATCAATCCTAGAAAATACCTTTGCTCCTTGCAACTGTTTAAACAACTCATTGATCTAAGGTAGTGGATATCGGTTCTTGATCGTGAGCTTGTTCAATTCATGGTAGTCTATACACAGACAAACACAACCATCCTTCTTCTTTATGGGCCACACTAGTGCTTCCCAGGTGGTATAGTAGACTGGATTAAACCTTAGTCTAATAACTCCCATAGTTGAGTCTTCCATTTCTTCAACTCCGTAGAAGCTATTCTATAGGTTCCTTTGACATAGGTATCGTCCTTGGTAACAAGTCGATGACGAACTCGATCACACGATCAAGTGGTAACCCGGGTAAGTCTCCTATAAACACATCAGGGAATTTATGCATCACATCAATATCTTCCATCCGTGGTGCCTCTTTAGTGTCGTCTACCACAGATACCATATATTCTACTCCTTTCTTTTCAAGGCATCTCTTCGCCTTTAGTGGAGAGAGAATAAGATTTCGCTTCCTAAGCAATATATGCTTCCAATAAAATCAAATTATGTAGAGTCTTTATTCTTGAATGACAACTTCTTTTATGCATATAACAGCTTTGTAGAGTGTTGAGACAGCCAGTCTATCCCTAAGATGACGTTGAAGTTTGCTATCTCAGGTAGAACTAGGTTGCATCTCAATTCTGTCCATCCATACGATTCGAACATAGTTCATAACACTCACCTATGCAACATTTGATCCAAAAAGGCTTGAACTAGCAAAATCTGGTTTAAAGTTCTTAAGAGCTTGTCTAGTTCCTTCATCTCTTATGATTTTTCAAAGACTAACGTAAATAATCTCATATCCCAAAAAATTCATTAGCTTACATCTCTTTTATCACTATTGTTCTATCCTGATCTCTCTTTCATATACCTTGAAAAGTATCTTGTGATTGTTACTCACTTTATATCCCAAGTTTACCTATAAGCATTAGGGTATATGCTTATAATTTCATTAATTCTGCCAAACCTTCTTGACATTTAATTAATCATTTCATTTAACATTGGGTATAACTCAATATTACTTGTACTAATCTGAATACTATCAATGCCATAAATTTTTTTACTTCATCCTTGTATCCACTCTTAGAAATGGTTTTAGAAATCTTTGGCCTTGTCAAAATTCATACCGATATAGTCATCTTGAAGTGCTATCTATTTCTTTATTGGCTACTCTTGATAGCTCTCACTTTTTGCTCATGCACTCTTTTATAGACATTACTCATATCCATCCATCTAGCAATCTCGAAACAGATCCTCCATTACTTCATCTGAGGTTTCTTGGCTATAGAGATTTATCTGAATCCAATCATCTTCCTTCCAATAATTCTTTATTAACTAAACATCTTATCCACCAAGGTTGTGAATGTAAGAATCAAAATATTTATCCAAAAGAGATTCATTTCTTTCTTTTGAATTCAATACAATGACGATCATTTGTTTTATCTAGTGGACTTGGGTTTAAAGGATCAGAAGTAAATCTATGGTAATCGAACCAATAACCGAGGACCATTAGTTGCAAGGTGGTCCAAATACAGGGAAGTAGAGGTTCTATAGCTCTTAACCTCATGGTTACAGGTTCTATCGGGTATATAATGTTATTGGTCAAGGCATTACAAGAGTAAATTTGGAGAAGTTTTGGTACATCAATAAATCAGGTATAAATCGAAAAGATGTACATTCAACATGATTAAACCTTTAACTGTTCATTCAGTTTATATCTTTATCCATGTTGTCAACTATGAGAGTAGCTTAGGTTGGTATAATCAGGATTAATACTAAAGAAACAATATCTAGAACTCTAATTGACAGGTTGAATAGATAAGGTATTCTGTCAAGGCACGACAATTTATAATCAGGTATGTGCATCCTCTATAATTATAAGGATAAGTCAATGATGCACCCTATCCTATATACACCTGTCTAGATATATGGCAACAATAGATTTGATCATTTGCTGAAAATGTTTGAGGCTTCATTTTCAGAAAATATTCCTCAACCCTTGTCAGATCATTCTATCATGATACAACTATCCCATACATCGGTGGCTGATAAGGGTTACCACCTTGATACACTGCTTGTTGTATACCAAGCTTCTACACTAGGGTATGCATTACTGGGACCTACAGTATGGTAGGCACTGTGTTACGGCTAACATGTGCTGGGGGTACAGTGTTCTACCAACCGGTACCGTACTTAGTTTATCCCGGAGGTGTTGGTGTAGCATTAGCAACTTAGATAGTGATTTCCATGGCAACTTGCATAGTCGGTCTCATCTGTTGTTGTTCTTGTATTTTGTTAGGTCAAGTTTATTACAATCGTAGCCAAGGTACTTGGTAGTCCAGGTAGATTGGCTGGAGTGGCCTGGTTGTTCACCTCCTTTGATTTGTTCTAATCTGATTAGCATTATTTAGCATCTGCTCAGATGAGTTTTCACTACCTGTTCTCGACCCAGATAGTAGTGGGGTCAAGTTGTAACCTCTTCTTAATGCTCAATGGGCAATGGATCAGTGTGTGGCAGATCTCACTCTGAGTCTTCACGTCACCTAGGAGTATAAATTTATCTTCTTTTATAGTTACCTTCATTTTTGGTGTATGGCCATTGTTCTCCTATCTCTGTTGGATTTAGCCCGAGATCTTTCCCTTTACCTCTACAGGGATTTAGGCGTTACTAGCCATTTTTCTTCTTCCTCTGTCATACATCAAGTTTCACATCTTGTGAGTACCAACTTGATATTTTAATTTTCTGCTTTATAGATGCTCCCTTCTTGCTACCGTACTATATCCTTTATATACTTAGACAACTCTCCGACTTATAGATCGTACCCTATATTATTTGTTTATCAGGATACATTTAGATTTTCTTTTTCTGTCTGTGTATACATATGGTTCCACCTTTTATACGTACATTATTGTCTTGTTTAAGTTCTGTCTCAACCAACACAGGTGCTTATGGTGTGTTTGTATTAAAGCTTTTAATTTATCCTAACTCAGTTCATGGACTCTAGTGGAAGTATTCAAGTTTGATGGACAAGGCCTGAAAGCTCTCATACCAAGTTATCACACCCCAATTTTTGGGCTAACCAATGGTATGATGAACCATCTTGAAAACCAACGGTTTAAACCAGGATCTCGTATAGGCTATGCCAACCATGTTAAACCAAAACACATTCCATAATAATAATCAGAGTAAATAAATAAATAGCAGAAGTCATATTAATAATGAAGTGAGAGTCTACAGTGATAATTAATATTTAACAAGTTATCTTCAAGTAACCAAAACATAATTAATACTGATTGCAAGTATCATAATATGAAAGTTAACCACTAAGCGTAAACATAGTTGAAACTCTAGCTTGACGGGCCGTATTCGTCCTCCACAGCTTGCACATCCATAGCCGCTGCATATCCACACGTTGGCGTATTCATATAATCATCAACCATAACACCTGCAACAACAGAAACTAAAAAGAATTACACACGCAAGGGTCAGCTCCCCAACTTGAGCTCAGTGAGTGAACAAAACAATGCAACAAACATATGCATGCATTCAATTCATATCTTTGGTCTGCTTTTTAAGTTTACAATGTGCTATAGAAAGGTTTGGTGGCCCCCGCACCTCCATACACGAGTATGTAAATCCGCCCAATGGATCAAACACCATTGCTGTCCCATATGCACCCACCATGGAATAGAAATAGAGCTAAAGTGTTCGGAGCAAACACCACCAATACTTCCTCTGATGCCCTATCCATACCAAAACGTAAGCCCCTATTGGTGAGGGCTTGCAAACTGGGCTCGCAACTAACCAATCCTAATGCCAAACAGTGTATCCAAGGCCTCACCACAGCATCCCTCAATACGTCCATAGAGATAGAGCTAAGGCCCCCCGACAGAGTCAGAGAGAACATGGTCCAAGACCACCTCCCCTGATGCCCTATGACAATAGTTGTGCTAAGATAATGGCGATACGACGTCAGTGGGCAAGACTTGAGTAGAGATAGAGCTACAGTCTGGTGATGAGGTCAAAGACCCACATGCCACATTCTCCCCCTGATGCTCCACTCGCATCCAACACACCAACCACACACATACATTCACATGCCTATTCCTAGCATCATCATCATCATCATGTTATAAATAAAAAGAATTAAATATGCATGAACAGTAATAGAAGGAATATTGGATGACATGTGAGATGCACATTACAAGCATATAAGCATAGAATCAATCATGGCATTGGACTCAATAAAAATATACAGTTTGTTATTAACCAATTAGTTTAGGTCTTGTTCCCTCACCTTTGATCGATGTTTGTTCCTCTCCTTGTTCCTCTCCTTGTTCCTCTCCCAAGCTTTGGAATTCACTTTGAATCTATTAGGAACCTAAACAATTAATGTATGTAAGTTAGGGTTCAAGTTTACCAAGTTACAATAGTCAAAAACCTTGTTTGGTCTTAAAACATGCTTACTATTTTCTTACGGTCGATGCTATGGTAGATCCTATGGTCGCAATATATGCCACCGTAGGACATATGGTCGATACCCTATGGTCACATTACATGAGACCGTACCTACGATAGTATGTTTCTTGAATTCTTCTTGAATGACTGTGGTCGACTCTTTTCTCATCCTATGGTCAACCATAGCTACAACCATACGTAGTCAAGTTAATTTTTACTTCTCATATGAGATTCTCCTCATGGATCATCAATAAGATTCATCCTAAAATCATTCTATGGCCTTTGATCACAGTTTATCCTTATCAATCATCCCTGACCTATTTTCTCATGGTTTTGCTTAGAAATTCCATAACCGAAATCGTTACATTAAATTCAACACATCAATTTGATGGAAAGGAACCTATCCTATCTGATCTATCCTACAGAGTCAAGTCCATACCTTAAACTTGTTGTAGAGAGATAGAACTCTTCTGTGTAAAACCTTCCTCTCAGCCTTCTTCTCCAAATCTCCTTCTCCTTCTCTTCCTCTCTCTCTTTCTCTCTTAGGTTTAGAGTTTCAATATGGGTTCTAAAAGAGTGAGAGAGGCTAAGGAACGTCTCTTATATAGAGGAAAAATCTCCATATAGAGTCCTCTTTCAATTAGGAAAGAAATCCCTTAGTTAGGAACGTTTTCAAAACTCGGAGTCTAATCTAGGGTCTCATGGTCGATTGCTACGGTGGCAGAACCCGTCGACCATAGGGTCGAAAACATAGACCGTAGGGTCCTGGATCTGAGATCTTCATTCTTACCATATGGTTGATCATACCTACCCAGGTATCCGACCATATGCATATAGTTTTGGGTGTTGAGTCGATTTTTATACCTGGTTTGTGATCCATCTTCATATGATCGGTCCACTTGGTCCAGCTATGATGGAAAGACCTGGCACGACTCGGTTAGACCAAGTTAGTAGAGTGCGGGTCATACACATAGTTCATGGAATTATCTTCAAATTGAGACCAGAATTGCTCAATTCTAATGTCAGACCGAGAAGATATCACAATTTTGGTCGGATTGAAAATGACATAAATATTCCAAGGGCTTTGTGCAAATTATCATAAATTAAGGACTTTTGGATGAAATATCATAAATTTGATTGATCGGATTTCATTCAGCCATATCTTGATCATTCGAAGTCCAAATCAGGCGTTTCAAGTGCCAGTATGCTCCATTGTTAGCCATATTCAAAGTGGACGTAAAAAATTCTGAGCACAGACAGCCAACAGGCCATGCAAAGTTAGTAGTCAGATTATCTTCAAAACTTTAATTCTTCACATTTTGGTCATCCGACATCCGAATCAGGTAATTCAAGCTCTAATATTCTTCATTTTTAATGTTCTTCAAAGTGGACATGGAAAATTTAGGGCAAAGGTCGCTGAAGGGTCCCATGCAGAGTTTCTAGGTTAATTATCGTGAGTTGGACTATTTAAACTTCAAAAATTCATATTTTGGTCATCCGACGTCCGAATCAGGTGATTCAAGTACTAGTGTTCTTCATTTTTAGTACTCTTCAAGGTGGACATGGAAAATCTAGGATAAGGTTATCAAAGAATTCCATGCAGAGCTACAAGCTGAAATGAGGCACAAAATGAAAAAAAACAGAAAGAAGTCAGTCTGACCTAGTCCAACCCGATCTGTCTCAACCCAAGTCAGTTCAACCCAGTCAACCTCGACCAGATATGCATGACCCAACCCAGACTAGTCCGGACTAAATCATTTCGGTCCATGGGCATTGTATTTTTTGTATATACTTTGTATTGTATATATATTATTTTGTTTTTATGTATATATGTGTTTATATATTGATATTATTTTATATATATGTGTGTGTGTGTGTGTGTGTGTGTATGTGTGTGTGTGTGTTTGTGTGTGTATATATATAGATATATATAATCCAAGGGAAAGAGAGAATGAGAGAGAGAGAGACAGAGAGAGATAGAAAGAGAGAATAAGAAAGAAGGGGGGAGATGAGGCAAGAGGGAGACATGTAGAGAGGGAGAAAAGAGGGAATCCGAAAGAGAGGAAGAGAGAGAATTTGAAAGAGCGAAAGAGAGAGAGAGAGAGAGAGAGAGAGAGAGAGAGAGAGAGAGAGTTCTCTCCCATCCCTCATTAAGCCCACCGAATTTGAGAGCCCAACACTCTAGCTCCACTTGCCTTCTCTCCTTTGAACAACACATCACCTGCTAACCACCCACTACACTCTATCTCCCATATTACTCCACCACACAAACTGCTCACCTCCACTCAACCCGCTACACCCTCCAACTCCACCTTGCTACCCTATACCTCATTAAACACCAACAGAGACATTAACCTACACCTACATCCTGCTCCACCACCTACTTAGCCTCACCTTACTCCCTCCTTCATCGAGCCTTTCTCCCATTTCACCTACTACAAACCACAGAACCCAACTCCAGTCAGCAGTCGACACATCACCTACCCATTCCTCTCCCATGTCACATATCCATCTTGAGCCCACACCAACTCACCTCTAATCGACATATCACACCTGTGAGGACAAAGATGGAAATCTTTAGAAGTCGTCCCCTAGATTTAGGTCTAGGACCTTGGAAATGTGAAATCTCACCCTAAGGTAAGACTTCGATTGACTCATGACCCTTAGATTGGAATTCTGGTCCATCAGAGATTGGGTAAGTGTCAGGTTATGGTTATGGGAAGGGGTTAGGCACCCAAACCGCCCGATCAAAATCAGTCTCCTATGCCTTTCCTATGCTAGACTTTATCTGTTAAACCAAACCAAACCAAGGGGTTTGATATCATTGAACCGAATCTGTATCCATCAGATTGCCTACATATTATGAAATTATTCCAAAAATCAGGTTCACCATCGTAGTTCAGGTGTGATTAAGTTTATGGCTGTGATTTATGCTTGTGCATGATTAAGTTTATTTGTTCAAGTTGAAATTTATGCTTGAATGGTTGAGAAATCCTATGGGTTAGGATCTGGATAGTCCATGTGGACTGATAGATAGTCCTAGTGGATCTAAGAATAACCCTATTTGGGTTGGAATGTGGATAATATCCTAGTGGATCTATGGATAGTCCAAGTGGACTAAGATGTGGATAAATATCCTAGTGGATCTATGGATAGTCCAAGTAGACTAAAGTTTGGATAAATATCCTAGTGGATCTATGATAGTCCAAGTGGACTAAGGTGTAGATCTGAATTTGGGATTCTCACAAATAGCCTACGTATCCTAGGGTTTGCCCTAGGAATCAGAATCCGTGTAGTTCAGGCCTCTGGGTTGAAATGGGAATGGATATCCTAGTGGATCTATGGATAGTCCGAGTGGACTAAATGTGGATCCGAATTTGGGATTCTCCCAAATAGCCTACGTATCCTAGGGTTTGCCCTAGGAATCAGAATCCACGTAGTTCGAAATTGGGATTGAAATGGGAGTGGATATCCTAGTGGATCTATGGATAGTCCGAGTGGACTAAGGTATGGATCTGAATTTGGGTTTCTCCCAAATAGCCTACGTATCCTAGGGTTTGCCCTAGGAATCAGAATCCGCGTAGTTCGGGCTGGATAACCTGTTCTAGGTTAATGATTGAGAACCTATTCTAGGTTTAGGGTTTAGAACCTATTCTAGGATTAGGGTTTGCCGAGGGGCAAATCGTCCTAAATTACACTTTTCATTCTGAATTCTAATTTTGGAAGGTTTGGCAAAGAATTCTCTTTCTTTATTAAGGTTTTATTATTCCCATTATGCCCTTTCCAAGAATGTGGGTGCCTAAATGCACGTCCCCACGCCTAGATTGTCTTCTATAAGTGTGCAGATATGGTAATTTGACTAGGGTGTTGCATAAAATAAGTTATTGCCAAAAAAAAAAGAATATTCTATCTAAATATGGCACATAAAACATTTATGACAAGAAATTCACATACAGTAAGATTGTTTAAAAATCTTTCAAATATGGCATGTATTGCAAATAAGGCAAGGGCCTACATGGCATGATCTAGTATGCTATTTTCTACCATAATTGTTATTTTCTTTCCATTTTAGGGTTTTCTACCCTAATTATTATTTTATTTCCATTTTTAGGATTTTCTACCCTAATGATACATTCTTTCCATTTTAGGGTTTTCTACCCTAATTATTATTTTATTTCCATTTTTTAGGGTTTTCTACCCTAATTATTATTTTATTTCCATTTTTTGGGTTTTTTCTACCCTAATCGTTACTTTCTTTCCATTTTAGAGTTTTCTACCCTAATTATTATTTTATTTCCATTTTTTAGGGTTTTCTACCCTAATTGTTACATTCTTTCCATTTTAGGGTTTTCTACCCTACTTGTTATTTTATTTCCATTTTTTAGGGTTTTCTACCCTAATTGTTACATTCTTTCCATTTTAGGGTTTTCTACCTACTTGTTATTTTATTTCCATTTTTTAGGGTTTTCTACCCTAATTGTTACATTCTTTCCATTTTAGGGTTTTCTACCCTAATTATTATTTTAATTCCATTTTTTATGGTTTTCTACCCTAATTGTTACATTCTTTCCATTTTAGGGTTTTCAACCCTAATTGTTATTTTATTTCTATTTTTTAGGGTTTTCTACCCTAATTGTTACATTCTTTCCATTTAGGGTTTTCTACCTTAATTATTATTTTCTTTCCATCTTAGGGTTTTCTACCCTAAATGTTACTTTCTTTCCATTTTAGGGTTTTCTACCCTAATTATTTTTTTCTTTCCATCATAGGGTTTTCTATCCTAAATATTATTTTCTTTCCATTTTAGGGTTTTCAACCCTAATTATTACAAAAAGCATTTAATATAGCATGTGAGTATGATCATTCCAATCATGGCAGTAATCATCCAATTATGGAAGTGTGACCATTCCAATTATGTCAGTGTGACCATTCCAATTATAGTAGTGTATGCATACGAGCATCCGAACATAGCATGTGAACAAATATAGCATCAAATATGGCATGTGAGAAACAACCAAAGCATATGAGAATCAATCAAAACATGATGGAACACGAAGCAAGATGACAGCTTTGTCAGGCTGGACCAAAATTGGCACATAGGGCACTGTACTTACTCAAAAAATTCTTAAGAGATAACCTCAGAAAGAAGACTCAGAGGCAAACATTTTGTCTCAAGGAAGCTAATCCTACAAGAGACCATAGGTAGGCCGAAAACATAACCCAAGTACAGGCAAATACACTGGTCAGATCTGTTCCAGATTCTGGCCAGTGGTACTATAAAATCAATATAAAATCATATAGCTCATGAAAATAAAATCCGAATACATGATCAGAAAGAGGACTCAGAGGCCAACATTTTTTCTCAAGAAACATAATCCTAAAAGAGATCATAGGTAGGTCGAAAATATTCCCCAAGTACAGGCAAATACACTGGTCAGGTCTGTTCCAGATTCTGGCCAGTGGTACTATAAAATCAATATAAAATCATATAGCTCATGAAAATAAAATCCGAATACATGGTCAGAAATAAGACTCAGAGGCCAACATTTTGTCTCAAGGAACCTAATGCAAACAGAGGCATCTTCCTAATGCTAGACACCAATCTCAGACATGCATTTGCAGTATGCTTTGACTTTGAAAAAATAAACTGACAAAAGCGATGGGTGATTCGTACCTCAGGCTTCTTCTCTCTCCTTCTCTCTTTTGCATCTTCTCATCATCCTCTTTGCTGCCTCTCTGATCGTTCTCTCTTTTTCCTCTAAATCTTATCTTCTTAACACCTCTCTCTCTCTCTCTCTCTCTCTCTCTCTCTCTCATTCTCTTTCTCTATTTTCTTCTTCTTCTCTTTTCTTCCGCTTTTTTTTTTCTTTTCTCTCTCTCACTCACGTTTTTCTCTCCCTCACCCATGTTCTCCTTTCTCTATGTTCTGGAAAAAGAGACTCTCTTCTCTCTTCTCTTGCCTATTTATAATTTTTCTCTCATTTTCTAGATGATCCTTCTTTCCTTTCTTCTTTTTTCTAGAAAAATCTTTTTTTCTTCCTTTTTCTTCTTTCCTTTCTTCTTTTCCTTCCTCCTTTTTCTCTTCTCCTTCTGCATTCCACACGTTCTCCATCTCTCCCTCTTCTAGAAAATCCTCTCCTCCTCTTTCCTTCTCTCTTTTCTTTCCTTTTTCTCAAAACCGAGATCTTTTGGATTTCTTTTTTGTCTCTCCTCTTGGACGTCCCTTCCTCACTTTGGATTCTTTTCTTTTTTTTTCTTTTGGATTATATGCCTTAACAAAATCTTTTGAATCCAAAAGATTTTTTTTTCTCTTTTCTTTCCTTTTCTCAAAATAAAATCTTTTGGATTCTCCCTTTTCATTTCTTTTTTTTTTCTCTCTCCACCTTGGACATCTCTTCCCTTCCCATCTTTGGATTCTTTTTTTTTATTTTGGATTATATGCCCTAACAAAAATCTTTTGAATCCAAAAGATTTTTTTTCTCTCTTTTCTTTCCTTTTCTCAAAACAAAATCTTTTGAATTTTCCCTAAATTTCCCTCTCTCTCACGTTTCCTCTCTCTTTGGATTCTTTGTTTTCTATATATAAAACATATATATATATATATATATATATATATATATATAATTATATAATATCAATATATTGATATATATAATATAATATACATATAAGATATATGTATATATTATATGATATATTACAATATATTATACATTATATAATAATATATAAAAAGGAATACATGCATATAAGCCACCATGAATTAGGTCCGGATTGGCTGGGTTGGGCCAATACTACCTTGGGTTGAGCTGAGTTGATTGGATTGACTGAAATTAACTGGGTTTTCAGTCTCTGTCATTTCATGGGCCATTTCTGATGTCATCCTGCATGAAATTTTCCGATGGCCTCTATTCTAATTTTTTTTGCGTTTATTTTGTAGAACATTAAAAATGAGGAATATAGGAACTTGAATCACCTCATTTGGAAGTAAAATGGTCAACTTATGAATTTTTGAAGTTTAAGCGGGCCAATTATCGATAATTTGGCTGACCATTTTGCATGGGACCCTCTGGAGACTTTTACCCGAGATTTTCCACGTCCACTTCAGAGACATCACAAACAAAGAATAATGGTCTTGGAATCATCTGAATCCGATGTAGAACGGAAAAGATATGAAGCTTTGAAGTTCTAACAATAATTTTACATGCAAGCTTGTATGAGACCCACTGGTGACTTCTACCCGGGATTTTTTACATCCACTTTGTAGAACATCATGAATGAAGAATAATGGTCTTGGAATCATCTGAATCCGATGTCGGATGATCAAGATATGATGATTTGAAATTCAAACAATCCGACTTATGATAATTTGCATGAAGGCCCCTGGGATTATTATTTATAATAATTTCGAAACTTCCCTTATATGTATCATCCGACTAAAATGATCATATCTTCCTCATTTGATATCGAATTGAGCAATTCCGGTCTCGTTTCGAAGATAATTCTATGACCTATGCATTCCTGCAGATAATAGCCCATGACCCTCTTTGTGGGATTCAAGTGAAAAATCATAAATCTTTGGATTAAAGGCCAGAAACCTACCATATTGGTTCACTTACACAGAGGGTGGCAAAAATGGGGTGCTTACAGATGCCCCTCTTTAGCTGAGATTGTTATCAGTTGAAGGCTAAAGATAAAAGAACCACATTTTTGGGGTATGAGTGATATTGTTTATTGAGCTGCACTTAGGGTAATTCTTCCTTAACTGCCTACGTATTCTAAGGGTGTCCTTGAAATCAAGCCCAGAACGTAGTTCGACTGGCAAGAAGGTTTGCTCTTCTTGGAAGAATGGTGAGTGCTCTTCTTGTATGAAGCTAGGCTGTGAATACAAGGCTCATTTGTAGGTTTGGGAACCTCTTCTTGCTGAGGTGACTCATGATGCAAGGTACTTGCGGGCTTGAACCCGGCTTGATCCATTTATAGGCTGATAAACCTCTTCTTGTACGAAGCTAGGCTGTGAATACAAGGCTCATTTGTAGGTTGGGAACCTCTTCTTGCTGAGGTGGAACTCATGATGCAAGGTATGTGCGGGCTTGGACCCGACTTGATCTATTTGTAGGCTGATAAACATCTTCTTGTATGGAGCTAGGCTGTGAATACAAGGCTCATTTATAGGTTGGGAACCTCTTCTTGCTGAGGTGGAACTCAATGCAAGGTATGTGCGGGCTTGGACCCAGCTTGATCCATTTATAGGCTGATAAACCTCTTCTTGTACGAAGCTAGGTTGTGAATACAAGGTTGATTGCATGAGCTTGGGCTCGGATTTGATTTGTTTGGATGGAAGACTTGATGTCTTCTCTTTGATTGAACTGAGGCTCTTTTGATTGAGGTTTTGAGATTGATTTTCTGAATAAGCTAGGACTCTGCATTTGATTCACTTATAGGCTGAGATTGACTTGATCTTTGAATGAGCTAGGGCTCTACATTTGCTTCACTAATAGGTTGAGATTGACTTGATCTTTGGATGAGCTAGGGCTCTACATTTGATTATGAAATGAGCAAGAACTCGGAATATCACTTTTAGGGTGAGGAATTTGCTATTGATTCTAAAATGGACAGGAACTCAGTAGATCACTTATAGGGTGATACTGAATGACTCTTCTTTGAAGTTCCTACAAACTTTGGACCTTTGGGGTTGAAAATTAGAATATCCTTCTTGGAACCTCTATGGCTATGAACCTTTAGGATGCTTGAAAGTGAACCATACAGGAAGGATTTGTTGATTTTGAACCTTTAGGGTTGAAATCTGACCCATCTTGGAAGTCTCTTGACTTTCAACCTATAGAGTGCTGGATATATTTGAAATGATGATGAATTCCTTGGCAGTTTTCCAAGGTTTTTTTTTGCCCCTGCTTTGTTGGTGAAGGCATAAAACATGACATCAATGGAAATGATGTCATGGACTTCGCTGGCATGATGCCTAGATTTGAAATTTGCCATTTATGACCTGGTACTGAAAGCTTGACTCAATTTCAGCACGGTAGGGATGACTTGGTTACTCCCTTTGAAGGGTTCCATGTAATTTGAAAATGATGATTTTCTTCAGCCAACATTGGTGTTGTTGGATTTTGGATTGAAAAAAACTCTAGCGAGGATTTTGGACAAGAATAAGGGGAGCTTGACAGTCTCTAACCAAAGTGATTTTATTGATTGACCTTGGTGTTAAACTGTCGAGGGGCATCCGATCAACTAAGTTCTATGACTGTGCATTATGGTAGACCAAATTGGTAAAATAGCCAAGTGGCGATGAAATGTGACATGGGTTTGGCCCTTGATCTAGGCTCATGAAAAGCTCAGGGCTTTGCAACATTGTTGTGCCAATTTTGAAAGATGAATGAATCATGGCCCCAAAGTAGGCATGAGGAGCAAAGGATTTGAAGTGTTCCTTCAGAGAATTTGGTGACCAACTCCTAACAGGTGAGTGACCACATTGGATCTTCTTCATCAACAGGATTGGGAGAACTGAGAAATTGGTAAAAACCAACTTGGACGGACCTACTTCTATTGACTAGGAAAGTAAGTGACTTCAGACTAGACAATGGATCATAGATGTAATGCTCATGATCAAGTTCAATTCCTCTACATAGGGTATATCTATGCCCTAGTGTCTGCATGTTGTGACAGGCCACTACTGTAGTGTGCTAGGGCAAGATAGAAGGAAACAGGAAATCTAACAGAGTTAGAACTAGGTTGAATCTGGATTGCATCCAGAATTGACCATGCTTCCAAGGTCAAGGGAAGATTGATAGATTGATTGCAGGAAGTGACTTCTTAGATAAGCCCTTCTTGAATCTTGAAAAATGAGGGAGCTGATGATTTGATGAATTTGGCTACATCCGTAACTAGGCCATGAGAATTTGCTCTCTCCCTAACATGACCAAAGGATTTGAAGATAGAATTCTGTTGAAAGGCAATGCTATGAAGCCCAACAGATGATGGTCTGTTCAACTCCTCCGAGTATGATTCACTGGGGAGCAAGAGGGGTTCCTTTCCTTATGGAGGGTAGACTGGTATGACACTTGTCTACATGAACCACATAATTTTTTCTTTGAAGGGCCAATGAGGGCAATGTTTTAGGGCTGCATCAAGTCACCTATCCCCACTGAGGTATTATGGGTTGCCCATTGAGGTTTCTCGGGTTGCCTTTCCCTGCTGAGGTTTCTTTTCTTCCCATTATTTTTTTTTCATTTTCTTCTTTTTGCAAATCCCATCTTGGGTTGAATAAAGAGTCCTGATATGGTGAGGATATTGCCAAAATTATGGTCCTATCCAATGGTCTAAAACCCTTAGGGGAAATCTAAATGGCATGACTTTTATGACAAATGGGTAGCCTTGCCCCACTGTTTAAGTTGACACCTACGCGTATTGATAGGCAGGCAGCTATTTGAATCATCACTAAAAGCGATCTTTGGAAAATGCAGTCTCACACCAAAATTGAAAATGGTGCCAAATTATGTTTTCCTTTCTTGAAGATGTTCAGATGGAACACGTGTCCCAACAAGCTATATCGAGATTCTGAATCAGTCACGATCATATCTGGGCCTGAAACCTTTAGGTTTGTTGACAAGTATTGATGTTGAAGGTCCAAGAGGACGGATGTGAAACTGTCCACATGGGTCTACCATTGGGAGAGTGTTTGGTTTTTTATGTAGAATGGGTTTATCTTACCAAGAAGATCCATTTTATTGGCTTGAGAAATGAAGGGCTTATAGGAACCTTGGGAAGCTGTCGGATGTAATGAACGACAGATGAGAGTTCCAGCCAGATTTATGAATTTGTACATAAAATGATGACATGATCATGAGATACAATGCCATAAAAATTGATAATCAAAAGAAGGGCTTGTGATAGAGACTCCTTGGAAGGCCATCAGATTGATAGACGGGAGAGAGAGTCTAATGCCGATGAGAAATCTTTCTCTGATGATGAAGAGGTGATGAGATCGTCTCCAGTAAAGGCGGAATGTAATAGGCCAAAATCAAAAGTCCGGTCCAACATGTTGTAAATCTCGACGAATGATCGAACTTGCTGTCAGGCTTTGGTTGGAACTATCATCCTCTTGAAGTGAGAGGGATAATTGACCTACTGTCGAGCTCCAATGCCATTCAACATCTTGCTATTTTCTTTTCTTTTCATTTTTCTTTTTTTTTTCTCTTTATTTTTTTTTTAGATGTGAAGGCCACATAATGCAGTGCTTCGCTTGATCGCGAAATTTAATCCTGACTTTCAATATTGGATTTGAATCTTCTTCTTCCAAGCATTTCCAATCAGATAGAACGTCTTTGCCCCAACTAGCACTCTGATCTTACGGAAACTTTATGAGCATTTGTGACTGCTCATATAGTATCTCGATTTTATCCGAATGGTGAATCCGTATGCTATCCTCTCTGGAAGTTAATCATCACCTTCTATCTGATGTGACTGCCTTCCCATTATTGATGTAGATAAAACATAGGCTTGAATTTTCTTTTTTTCTTTTTTCTTTTTTTTTTTGGGTATCCCAATTACCTCATTCTTTGATTTTGAGATTGATCATTCATCATGTATCTCTTGCTTGCAGATGATATACTTTGTAAGAACTTTGGTATTTCCATCTTCTTGGTGGCACATCCCGTCCTCCACTCATTTGTCTGATTGGCTGACTGTTGATATGATCTGTTATTATATAATGCTTTCCTTGGAATCTTTTCACGAGATAGAACAAATGGCAGCTTCTCCAATACATGTTTCTTGAGACTACTCTTGTGTCCCCCGATTGATCATTTAAAGCTTTCCCAGACGGGTTGGACCTTTCTTTCTCAAGAGGCCGGGTGGCATAGAAGTTCAGGAGATGGCTCATCATTTCAATCATCTTGGTCGAATTGATTACGCACGTAGAATAGGAGGATGTATGAACCGGGAGGAAATGTATGGAAGAGACAAGGCACAGAGTTTGAAATCCCAAACGGGGTGATTTTCTTTTACTTGCACGGCAGATTGGACTAGACTTGTCAACAAGCATATTGATCTTGGACCTAGACATGGATGACCTATCAAATACCGATAATAGAGAGTTAAAACAACTAGTTCGTCCAAGCGGCTCCAGTTGGGCATAACGCCTTCGACGACCACCTTCAGTCGTTGCGGGAATAAGTCTTCTTTCAGATCTCTAATAGCAGGACTCATCATGCCCCTCTATCAATAGGTGCAAGATACCTACCTTTTCCATCTTCTTTTTTTTCAGTTTGGGATCCATTCAAAACCGGACTATTGCTTTTTAAGCTCAAGGTTACTCTGGTTCATGCCTTAGTTTGGGGTTTGATGGATTCATCAATGGACGACTTGTAGTTGAGTTCAAAATCATTCTAGCTTATGCCCTAGTTTATGGAGCAAGGGGCATCGCCATTGCACTACACCATTTTGAATCCAAGATTGGACTAATTTATACCTTCGCTTGGGGGGGTTTAATGGATTTCTTTGTTAGACCACTCTCAATTTGGGTCTAAGGTCAATTTGGTCCATGCCCCAGTTTAGGGCATAATGGCTTTCCTCATTAAACCGCATTTAATTTGGGTCCAAAATCAATCTGGTTTATGACCAGCTTAGGGCTCATGACTTTCATCATTGAACCATACCCAATTCAGGCCCAAGGTCAATCTGGTTCATGCCCCAGTTTGGGGGTCATTGGCTTTCCTCATCAGATCGCACTCAATTTGGGTCTAAGTTCAATCTGGTTGATGCCCCAGTTTATGGGTTAAGGGTTTCATCATTGGACCATTCTGGTTTTTATCCTTGCTTGGGGCACATTGGATCTCATCTTTGGTCTACCCTACTGCTTGGGAAAATTCCATTCCTCTCTTTGTATAATAAGAAATATGAGGGAAACTCTTTGGATTCTAGCATTTTCCTGGCCAATGGGATAGCACTATTATAGCTGAAGGTTCATGATTTCCTGATGACTCCAGAATCTAGAATTGATCTTTATTAACAAGCAATGGGAAATCCTCCTCGTTCGCCATTCTTGATGAGTGATCCTAACTTGTAGCACTGGGCTATGATAGACATGGATCGGGCTCTAATTGATAGAGCCATAGATTGATTTTGAATCAATCTCCGATTGATAGAGACAAGATTGACTTTGAATTGGTCTCCAATTGATAGAGACAGAGTTGACTTTGAATTGGTCTTTGATTGATAGAGACAGAGTTAACTTTGAATTGATCTCTGGTTGATAGAGATCAAGATTGATTTTGAATTGGTCTCTGATTGACAGAGATCAAGATTGATTTTGAATTGGTCTCTAATTGATAGAGATCAAGATTGATTTTGAATTGGTCTCTGATTGATAGAGATCAAGATTGATTTTGAATTGGTCTCTGATTGATAGAGATCAAGATTGATTTTGAATTGGTCTCTGATTGATAGAGATCAAGATTGATTTTGAAATGGTCTCTGATTGATAGAGATCAAGATTGATTTTGAATTGGTCTCTGATTAATAGAGATCAAGATTGATTTTGAATTGGTCTCTGATTGATAGAGATCAAGATTGATTTTGAATTGGTCTCTGATTGATAGAGATCAAGATTGATTTTGAATTGGTCTCTGATTGATAGAGATCAAGATTGATTTTGAATTGATCTCTGATTGATAAAGATCAAGATTAACAATCGTGGACTGGGCTCTAGTTGCTAGAGGCAAGGATTGCTTGAGTTGGGCTCCGATTGATAGAGGCCAAGGATGACAATCATGGATTGGACTCTAATTGCTAGAGATGATGGATTGACTGAAATTCTCTTCGATTCCTTTATGAAGTGGAACATGGACCAAAGGTAATGATTGAACAGGCCTAGAGGCTAACTCATGCTCACATTGTGTTCATATGAATGGAACCTTTCTTAGTTCCGACATGAATCAGAACCTGAACTGGAGTTGACGGTTGGACAAGCCTAGGGGCTAATTAAATTCAAATGAATGCAACTCTTCTTAGTTCCAACATGAATCAGAATTTGAACCACAGTTGATGGTTGGATAAGCCTAGTGACTAAATGAATTCAGATGAATGGGACTCTTCTTAATTCCAACATGAATCAGAACCTGAACCAAAGTTGATGGTTGGACAAGCCTAGGGGCTAAATAAATTCGGGATGAATGGAACTTTTCCTAGTTTCGACATGAACTGGAACCCTAACCAAAGTTGATTGTTGGATAAGCCTAGTGGCTAATTGAATTCAGATGAATGGAATTTTTCCTAGTTCCGACATGAATCAGAACCTAAACAGGAGGTGAAGGGTGAAAAAGCCTAGGGGCTGAATGCCTTCTTCATTTTAGCATGATCTGGGAGTGATGATTGAACCTGCCTAAAGGTTAAACCCTTCTTTAATTCTGAGATGAACCAGAAATGGTGGTTGAATCTAGGGCTGAATATTTCTTTGATTATGAGATGAACTGGATGTGATTGAATCTGCCTAGGGGCTGAATCTCTCTTTAATTCGGATGAACCAAAATGATGATTGGACCTGCCTAGGGGCTGAACCTTTCTTCGAGTTCCGAGACGAACCGAGAAAAGGTGGTTGGACCTGCCTAGGGGCTGAATATTTCTTTGATTCCGGATGAACCAAAATGATGATTGGACCCCGCCTAGGGGCTGAACCTTTCTTCGATTTCGAGATGAACCAGAAATGGTGGTTGGACCTGCCTAGGGGCTGAATATTTTTTGATTCCGAGATGAACTGGATGTAATTGAATCCGCCTAGGGGCTAAATCTTTCCTTAATTCGGATGAACCAAAATGATGATTGAACCTTGCCTAGGGGCTGAACCTTTCTTCGGTTCCGAGATGAACCAGAACCGGTGATTGAATCGGGGCTGAATATTTCTTTGATCCCGAGATGAACTGAATGTAATTGAATCTTCCTAGGGGCTGAATCTTTCCTTAATTCTGGATGAACCAAGATGATGATTGAACCTACCTAGGGGCTGAACCTTTCTTCAGTTCTGAGATGAACCAGAAATGGTGATTGAATCTGGGGATGAATATTTCTTTGGATACTGAGATGAACGGAATGTGATTGAATCTGCCTAGGGGCTGAATCTTTCCTTAATTCGGATGAACCGAAATGATGATTGGACCTGCCTAGGGGCTGAATCTTTCCTTCGCCTACGAGATGAACCAGAAATGGTGGTTGGACCTGCCTAGGGGCTGAATATTTTTTTGATTCTGAGATGAACTGGATGTAATTGAATCTGCCTAGGGGCTGAATCTTTCCTTAATTCTGGATGAACCAAAATGGTGATTGAACCTGCCTAGGGGCTGAACCTTTCTTCAGTTCTGAGATGAACCAGAAATGGTGATTGAATCTGGGCTGAATATTTTCTTGATACTGAGATGAACTAAATGTGATTGAATCTGCCTAGGGACTGAATCTTTCCTTAATTCAAAGGTACAATGAGAACTATGATTGGATTTGCCTAGGGACTGAATCTTTCTTTAATTCAGGGGTGCATTGAGAACCATGATTGGATTTTCCTAGGGGTTGAATCTTTCCTTAATTCAGAGGTACATTGAGAATGGTGATTGGATTTGCCTAGGGGCTGAATCTTTCCTTAATTCAGAGATGAATTGAGAACTTTGATTGGATTTGCCTAGGGGCTGAATCTTTCCTTAATTCAAAGGTGAATCGGGAACTATGATTGGATTTGCCTAGGGGCTGAATCTTTCCTTCTTTCTTATAAAATTTGATGTTCAATCAAGATCTAGATTCATGACTTCCATTGATTCATTTAGAAAGATAATATGGATGGATCTCAAGATGGGAGATCAAGATAATTCCCTAATTGTAGGGGCCTCTCACCCTAAAGGGTGGATATAGTTGCAGTTTGATTCTCTTTTCCAAAGGCATTAAAATCTAATGGAGGAATATTGAGATTCTAGACATCTAGGGGAGTGGAAGAAGTCACATGCACAATCAAGGATGACTCAACCAAACAAGAGTTAGATCCCTCATAAGGGCGATTGGGTAAACATTATCCAAGTCAATTTAATTAAATTTGATTAAGCCATGTGTTCAATCTTGGGACCTCATGATTCCAAAATGGATAATCAGTGGTACCAAGGTCTGGCCAATTGGATTACCGAATTCGATAAAATTGAAATGGATATATTAATCCGTCGTCCTTATTAGGGATGGTTAGCAAAAGTGGTTCATAGATGAACAAACTAGTAAATTTCTTCTTGACCATGGTATCTATGTCTTGACAGGGATTTTCTGTTCGTTTTTTGAAATCGACGTGTTAACAATGAGAGATTTGACACATCGAGCTTACTTAATGGAGGGTGTATAGTAACCATCTACTATGATGTAGAACAGGTGTATACATACCTCATACTCCTAATGGTTGAGAGTTCAAGATGCTCATCGTGTAGAATCTAACATGTTGACCAGTCGAGGACAAAAATGGGCAGAACTTCGACGTCTCGAACATGGATGTCATGGTTAAGCCGATTTTACTGGGTCGGTTCAGGGATGAACCAAAAATAACAAACATTGGACTACAATCTGGGTTAGGACAGAAAAGGCCACCTTGACGAGGATGGGGTAACCTATCACCAAATGCTCGATGAATAATGGGCCCCCAATCCCTTTATATACTATGTTGCAAGGATCCAAGCGACGTGGAGTAGCATAACGCATTCTCAGGCGGACCCAAGAAACGCTCGTTAGAGGCTGCTCGCCGGTCGTGGTCTCACAAAGTACAGGCCAAGGCTGTGTATTTCGCATAGCGGGCTGCCCCATATGCATGGGACCCGGTTCGGTTACTCGCACGAATGTGTGACTGAACCCATTCCCCCCAAAGCAATAATATACAAGCATAAATATAGTATCCTAAAATCTAGCATCGAATTCACACAAGGAAAGTTTTCATTTAGGAGTTTAACATTTATATCCCCAGTGAAGTCGCCACTGTGAGGACAAAGATGGAAATCTTTAGAAGTCGCCACCTAGATTTAGGTCTAGGACTTTAGAAATGTGAAATCTCACCCTAAGGTAAGACTTCGATTGACTCATGACCCTTAGATTGGAATTCTGGTCCATCAGAGATTGGGTAAGTGTCAGGTTATGGTTATGGGAAGGGGTTAGGCACCCAAACCGCCCGATCAAAATCGGTCTCCTATGCCTTTCCTATGCCAGACTTTATCTGTTAAACCAAACCAAACCAAGGGGTTTGATATCATTGAACCGAATCTGTATCCATCAGATTGCCTACGTATTACAAAATTATTCCAAAAATCAGATTCACCATCGTAGTTCAGGTGTGATTAAAGTTTATGGCTGTGATTTATGCTTGTGCATGATTAAGTTTATTTGTTCAAGTTGAAATTTATGCTTGAATGGTTGAGAAATCCTATGGGTTAGGATCTGGATAGTCCATGTGGACTGATAGATAGTCCTAGTGGATCTAAGAATAACCCTATTTGGATTGGAATGTGGATAATATCCTAGTGGATTTATGGATAGTCCAAGTGGACTAAGATGTGGATAAATATCCTAGTGGATCTATGGATAGTCCAAGTGGACTAATGTTTGGATAAATATCCTAGTGGATCTATGGATAGTCCAAGTGGACTAAGGTGTGGATCTGAATTTGGGATTTTCACAAATAGCCTACGTATCCTAGGGTTTGCCCTAGGAATCAGAATCCGCGTAGTTCGGGCCTCTGGGTTGAAATGGGAATGGATATCCTAGTGGATCTATGGATAGTCCGAGTGGACTAAATGTGGATCCGAATTTGAGATTCTCCCAAATAGCCTACGTATCCTAGGGTTTGCCCTAGGAATCAGAATCCGCGTAGTTCGAAATTGGGATTGAAATGGGAGTGGATATCCTAGTGGATCTATGGAAAGTCCGAGTAGACTAAGGTATGGATCCGAATTTGGGTTTCTCCCAAATAGCCTACGTATCCTAGGGTTTGCCCTAGGAATCAGAATCCACGTAGTTCGGGCTGGATAACCTGTTCTAGGTTAATGATTGAGAACCTATTCTAGGTTTAGGGTTTAGAACCTATTCTAGGTTTAGGGTTTACCGAGGGGCAAATCATCCTAAATTACCCTTTTCATTCTGAATTCAAATTTTGGAAGGTTTGGCAAAGAATTCTCTTTCTTTATTAAGGTTTTATTATTCCCATTATGCCCTTCCCAAGAATGTGGGTGCCTAAATGAACGTCCCCACGCCTAGATTGTCTTCTAGAAGTGTGCAGATATGGCAGTTTGACTAGGGTGTTGCATAAAATAAGTTATTGCCAAAAAAAAGAATATTCTATCTAAATATGGCACATAAAACATTTATGACAAGAAATTCACATACAGTAAGATTGTTTAAAAATCTTTCAAATATGGCATGTATTGCAAATAAGGCAAGAGCCTACATGGCATGATCTAGTATGCTATTTTCTACCATAATTGTTATTTTCTTTCCATTTTAGGGTTTTCTACCTAATTATTATTTATCCATGACCCATTTTAGGTTTTCTACCCTAATTATTATTTTATTTCCATTTTTTAGGGTTTTCTACCCTAATTATTATTTTATTTCCATTTTTTAGGGTTTTCTACCCTAATTGTTACTTTCTTTCCATTTTAGGGTTTTCTACCCTAATTATTATTTTATTTCCATTTTTTAGGGTTTTCTACCCTAATTGTTACATTCTTTCCATTTTAGGGTTTTCTACCCTACTTGTTATTTTATTTCCATTTTTTAGGGTTTTCTACCCTAATTGTTACATTCTTTCCATTTTAGGGTTTTCTACCCTACTTGTTATTTTATTTCCATTTTTTAGGGTTTTCTACCCTAATTGTTACATTCTTTCCATTTTAGGGTTTTCTACCCTAATTATTATTTTATTTCCATTTTTTTAGGATTTTCTACCCTAATTGTTACATTCTTTCCATTTTAGGGTTTTCAACCCTAATTGTTATTTTATTTCCATTTTTAGGGTTTTCTACCCTAATTGGTACATTCTTTCCATTTTAGGATTTTCTACCCTAATTATTATTTTCTTTCCATCTTAGGGTTTTCAACCCTAAATGTTACTTTCTTTCCATTTTAGGGTTTTTTACCCTAATTATTATTTTCTTTCCATCATAGGGTTTTCTACCCTAAATGTTACTTTCTTTCTATTTTAGGATTTTCTACCCTAATTATTACAAAAAACATTTAATATAGCATGTGAGTATGATCATTCCAATCATGGCAGTAATCATCCAATTATGGAAGTGTGACCATTCCAATTATGTCACTGTGACCATTCCAATTATAGTAGTGTATGCATACGAGCATCCGAACATAGAATGTGAACAAATATAGCATCAAATATGGCATGTGAGAAACAACCAAAGCATATGAGAATCAATCAAAACATGATGGAACACGCAGCAAGATGACAGCTTTGTCAGGCTGGACCAAAATGGTCACATAGGGCACTGTACTTACTTAAAAAATTCTTAAAAGATATCCTCGAAAAGAAGACTCAGAGGCCAACATTTTGTCTCAAGGAAGCTAATCCTAAAAGAGACCATAGGTAGGCCGAAAACATTCCCCAAGTACAGGCAAATACACTGGTCAGATCTGTTCTAGATTCTGGCCAGTGGTACTATAAAATCAATATAAAATCATATAGCTCATGAAAATAAAATCCGAATACATGGTCAAAAATAAGACTCAGAGGCCAACATTTTGTCTCAAGGAACCTAATGCAAACAGAGGCATCTTCCTAATGCTAGACACCAATCTCAGACATGCATTTGCAGTATGCTTTGACTTTGAAAAAATAAACTGACAAAAGCGATGGGTGATTCTTACCTCAGGCTTCTTCTCTCTCCTTCTCTCTTTTGCATCTTCTCATCATCCTCTTTGCTGCCTCTCTGATCCTTCTCTCTTTTTCCTCTAAATCTTCTCTTCTTAACACCTCTCTCTCTCTCTCTCTCTCTCTCTCTCTCCTTCTCTTTCTCTATTTTCTTCATCTTCTCTTTTCTTCCGATTTTTTTTTCTTTTCTCTCTCTCACTCACGTTTTTCTCTCCCTCACCAAAATTCTCCTTTCTCTATGCTCTGGAAAAAGAGACTCTCCTCTCTCTTCTCTTGCCTATTTATAATTTTTCTCTCATTTTCTAGAAGATCCTTCTTTCCTTTCTTCTTTTTTCTAGAAAAATCTTTTTTTCTTCCTTTTTCTTCTTTCCTTTCTTCTTTTCCTTCCTTTTTCTCTTCTCCTTCTCCATTCCACACGTTCTCTATCTCTCCCTCTTCTAGAAAATCCTCTCCTCCTCTTTCCTTCTCTCTTTTCTTTCCTTTTTCTCAAAACCGAGATCTTTTGTATTTCTTTTTTGTCTCTCCTCTTGGACGTCCTTTCCTCACTTTGGATTCTTTTCTTTTTTTTTCTTTTGGATTATATGCCTTAACAAAATCTTTTGAATCCAAAAGATTTTTTTTTCTCTTTTCTTTCCTTTTCTCAAAATAAAATCTTTTGGATTCTCCCTTTTCTATTTCTTTTTTTCTCTCTCTCCACCTTGGACGTCTCTTCCCTTCCCATCTTTGGATTCTTTTTTTTTCTTTTGGATTATATGCCCTAACAAAAATCTTTTGAATCCAAAAGATTTTTTTTCTCTCTTTTCTTTCCTTTTCTCAAAAAAAAATCTTTTGAATTCTCCCTAAATTTCCCTCTCTCTCACGTTTCCTCTCTCTTTGGATTCTTTGTTTTCTATATATATATATATATAATTATATAATATCAATATATTGATATATATAATATAATATACATATAAGATATATGTATATATTATATGATATATTACAATATATTATACATTATATAATAATATATAAAAGAAATACATGCATATAAGTCACCATGAATTGGTCCGGATTGACTGGGTTGGGCCAATACTACCTTGGGTTAAGCTGAGTTGATCGGATTGACTGAAATTAATTGGGTTTTCACTCTCTGTCATTTCATGGGCCATTTTCGATGTCATCCCGCATGAAATTTTTCGATGGCCTCTATTCTAAATTTTTTTGCATTCATTTTGTAGAGCATTAAAAATGAGGAATATAGGAACTTGAATCACCTCATGTGGAAGTAAAATGGTCAACTTATGAATTTTTGAAGTTTAAACGGACCAATTATCGATAATTTGACTGACCATTTTGCATGGGACCCTCAGGAGACTTTTACCTGAGATTTTCCACGTCCACTTTGCAGGACATCACAAACGAAGAATAATGGTCTTGGAATCATCTGAATCCGATGTAGAACGGAAAAGATATGAAGCTTTGAAGTTCTAACGATAATTTTGCATGCAAGCTTGCATGAGACCCACTGGTGACTTCTACCCGGGATTTTTTACATCCACTTTGTAGAACATCATGAATGAAGAATAATGGTCTTGGAATCATCTGAATCCGATGTCGGATGATCAAGATATGATGATTTGAAATTCAAACAATCCGACTTAAGATAATTTGCATGAAGGCCCCTGGGATTATTATTTATAATAATTTCAGAAACTTCCCTTATATGTATCTTCCGACTAAAATGATCATATCTTCCTCATTTGATATCAGAATTGAGCAATTCTGGTCTCGTTTCGAAGATAATTCTATGACCTATGCATTCCTGCAGATAATAGCCCATGACCTTGCTGTGGGATTCAGTGAAAAATCATAAATCTTTTGATTAAAGGCCAGAAACCTGCCATATTGGTTCACTTACACAGAGGGTGGCAAAAATGGGGTGCTTACAACACCATGCCCATACCCAATCAGGTTGTACCTTTCTCAAACCTGCTACCTACGGCTACTCCCTCACCTTACTCTCAAACCTGCTCCACTGACCAGTCATCCTCTCTGATCGACACCTCCCATCCACCCCCCAAAATCTACTTTACCCAATACCCCTCCTGCACCTATAAATACCCACCATCGGATCAGCTTCAAGGAGGAGAGAAATAAAAAAGAAAGAAAAGGAGGACCTCTACCTTATCGTCTGTGACCATCGTCGTAAACCCACTCTACAAGCCCCTCTCACCTGCAACCATCATCGCAAACCCCACCTTAACCCCTGTTGTAAGAGAAGAGCTTCCATCGCCACCTGCTGAAAACCCCACTGCTGTACCACCCCCATTAATCCTTGCAACCATTTACCTCCAACACCCGACCACCTCTGCTCCTCGTTCTCACCACTTACATCTTCCACCACTCCATAAACCACCACTTCACATATAGCAATACTCCATCCTCACCTAACCATTGAATCTCTCACACTCATCATCTTCCATAGCAGTCCTACCCGAGCCACCCACACCACCTTTGAATATCCCAGTCACCTATTTAAACTCCTTGACCTGACTTGAACCACCTTTGCTGCCACGATTACACCATCAAAATCCTTTTGAAACCCACTGCTAAACCTTCACATCCCAGCCGACACCACTCCTATCCTCATCGGATTTTCTGTCCCTCATCGAGATCGCTGCCGACTTGCTAATCCATCTCACAACCCAACAATCCTCACGATACCCTAGGATGGCCATCACCAGATACATTTCATTGCTGACCACTCACTGCACATCACTGGGTTAATCTCTTTGTATTTTATTTTATATTGTTTTATTTATTTTTTTAATATTTTTTTTCTGATTTTTATATATTTGTATGTAATAAAGTTAGTTTCATTTTTCTGTTTTGATGTTTGTATATTATAAAGTTAATTTCTTTTTTCTGATATTGATATGTTCATATTTATTTGGATATTATAATATTATTCTTTAGTATATGTATATTAATTTTAATCTTATAAGCACATGTATATATTATTTTCTTTGATATTCCGTTTGGTCTCGTAATATATATTATACTTATTATATAATTTTGATTTGTTATTGTAATATTATTTTAATCTTCATATTACTTTGATTTTTATTATCGTATATTATTATTATTATCATTATTATTATTTTTTTTATTTTCTTGCATGTACATTATACTATTGAATATTATTATTTTAATCCTTACATGTATTCTTATTTTTACATATATATTATTATTTTAATCCTTGTATATATTATAATATTATTTTTATCCTTGCATATATTATTATTTTTTTCTTTACAGTATATTATATTTTTCTTTAATGGTACATTATATTAATTTTATGTTGGTCTTTGACTTTTTTTGTGTGCTTGAATAGCACACATAGCACATGTACATTTACGTTAGTGCTATCTTAGTCTCTGATTATCTCTGTCTCATACACTCGCATACTATATTTGTGCGCACTTTCATGTTCGGATTATTTGTCTGTTATGTTTGGATCACACTACCATATCTTGAGTGTTTGCATACTATCTTGGGATCAACTATCATGTTTTAAATGTTACTACCATGGTTATATAATATATATTGCTTTGGTAAGAATCTACTTTTCTGCTACACCCTAGTCGAACTGCCATGCATATACACTGGTGGAGGATATTTCTAGGTGTGGGGACGTGCATTTAGGCACCCACATTCATGGGGGGTGGTAAATGTGGAAATGATAAAATACCTTTAATCAAGAATGATTAAGCCAAGCCCAACAATTCCAAAATTAAGGTTTTCAGCTAAAGGGTAGCTTTAGGACAATCCCTACCCCTCATTTCATCTTCCTTAAGGTGTAAAATCCTAGATAGGTGTATGTGAATCCAACTGTTAGATCTCTTAGGATTATCACTCGGTCCTACAAGACTACTGTATTTCAACCCACATAGGACACCTTATTGGACTGTGTCGGTCCTATGCGACATCACGTTATTGGACTGTGTCAGTCCTATGAGACATCACCATATTGTACTGTGTCGGTCGTATGCAATATCGCCTTATTGGACTATGTTGGTCCTATACGACATCACCTTATTAGACTGTGTTGGTCCTATGTGACATCACCTTATTGGACTGTATCGGTCTCATGTGATATCGCCTTACTGGATTGTGTCGGTCCTATACGACATCACCTTATTAGACTGTGTCGATCCTATTCGACATCACCTTATTGGACTGTGTCGGTCCTATTTGACATCCTCTTTTTGGACTGTGTCAGTCCTATTAGTCATATTCGACATCACCTTATTGGACTGTGTTAGTCCTATGTGACATTACCTTATTGGACTATATCGGTCCTATGCGACATCACCTTGTTAGACTGTGTAGTTCCTATTGGACATCACCTTATTGTACTTTGTTGGTCTTATTCGACATCACCCCTCTCAGACTGAGCCGGTTTTATTTGGTATCATCAAACCACACTAACAAACTACGTTGTACCTGATTTCCAGGACCTCTGAAATACGTAGGCAATTTGGAGGACTCTCCAAGTACGATACCCTTAGTCCAAATGGACTATTTAAATTCAATCTCAACCATTCATCAAGCATAAATCTCAACTTGAACAATTAAATCTAATGAAGCTCAAGCATAAATCACATCCATAAGCTTTAATAACAATCTGTTTTGAACTACATTTTGGACTTGATTTCCAGGATGGAATACGTAAGCAGTTTGAGATGGACAGCTCAAATTTAGTCCAAGACTGAACCATCATTTGGTTTGGTTCTTTGTACATTACATTGCTTGTTTATTTTCTTTAAAACATGTTTGGCTAAACCCTAGGTTAGCAAAACTTAGCAACTTGATTTAGGATTTCCCCCATTTTACCCTAGTAATTCAATTGACCATGCACAGTCAGAATTAAAGTCTGAGGAAAGTTTAAGAGGCCGATCTTGATTGGGAGCTTTGGATGCGTAACGTGTCACACCCCAATTCCACACTGTTCAGAATGGTGTGATGAACCGCTAAATGAACAACGGCTCAACCAGGATCTCTAATAGGCTATCCCCGCGTTATCCAAACTTTACACGCATCCACAATCATAATCAGAGTAGTACACAATAGCGGAAAATTTATAAATAATATGAACTGAGGACTAGAATGATACCCATAAATAATATCAAATTATTCTGTGTTTAACTAAGACATAAATATTTAAATACCAAATACATGTCTTATAAATCCAAATAAGAAACCTACAAAAATATCTAATCGAATACACACGAGTTGCACTCGCAAGAGGAGTCGTGTGTATCGTCTTCAGCTCCAACATCCATAGCTGCAACGTTTCCATACGCCAACGCATTCATATAATCTTCCACTGTATAACCTGCATCATCAACTAAAAATATTCGACGTCGAGGGGTGAGCACACAACACGGCTCAGTGAGTAGCCAAAACAATGCAACATTACATATGCATGCAAAAATCAATTTATATCTTTGGTCTTGGTTTATAGTTTGCAATGTGCAATAGAAAGGTTGGGTGATCAAAGGTTAACGTTTATTGATACTGCCTCTATACACAGGGTGTGGAAGCCCGCCCGAAGGTTAACGTTTATCGTCGTCCCCATCCACCCTATTATACAACAAAGGTTAACGTTTATTGCTATATAATGCTATACCAACACGTAAGCCCCTGTTAGCGAGGGCTTGCAAACTGGGCTCGCTGCTAACCAATCCTAATGCCAAACAATGTATCCAAGGCCTCACCCCAGCATCCCTCGGAACATCCATAGAGAAAGAGCTAAGGCCCCCGATAGAGTCGAGAGACTACAAGGACCGAGACCACCTCCCCGATACTCTACGACATAATAGTTCCGCTAAGGTAATGGCGATACGACGATGTCAATGCACAAGACTTGAGTTAGAGATAGAGCTAAAGTGCTTTGAGACCCGCCAAAGGTTAACGTTTATTGACGTTCTCATCACACCTCCCCTGATACTCTCTCGGATCAAGCACACCAACCACACACATACAAGCACATGCCTATTCTTATCATCATCATCATCATCATGTTATAAACAGTATAGTAAATATGCATGAACAAGTAATAAAAATATTGGAGGGCATGCTGTATGCACATTACAATCATATTCGCATAGAATCAAACATAGCATAGGACTCAAGAAATAGAAAACAGTTTATTATTAACCGATTAGTTTGGGGTTAAGGTTCCTCACCTTAGCTTGCTAATAGATATTTTCCAAGCTTTCGATTCACTGTTATAACGGTATTATATTGCTAGCAAACCTAACAAAGTCGATAGAATTTAATTAGAATTAATTCAGAATTTAAAAACCTTTACGACACTGAGGGTCGATGCTAGGGTCGATGCTAGGGTCGATGTGTCTATCGACCCTCCCAGCATTCTGAACTTCCCGAATGCTGAGGGTCGATGGTCAGAAACACCTAGGGTCGGATGGTCTATCGACCCTCGGTGCGACCCTCGGTGCACTCCGGTCCAATTTCCACTTTTAATCCATTCTTCGTGTTTGGGGTCCTATGGCTTGCTTCCTACACTCACTCAACATTCATTCCATGGTCTAGAACAATGTATGATTCACCTAGATAGCTTTCGTGCATCCTCCCATGGTTTTCCATGAAAACCTAACCATGGATGGATGGTTTGAGTTTCTCCAAAATCCTACACTCAATCATATCTAACCTAAGGTCTGTAGAAACTCATGGAATTAGTATCCATACCTGAGAAGATTACTTTTCTCTACAATTTCTTCTCCTTTTTGCTAAGCCTTCTTCCTAGCCTCCTTTCTTCCTCTTTTCCTTCTTCTCTCTCTCTCTCAATTCAATTAGGGTTGTGAAAGGAGTGAATGTGGCTTAGGGACGTCCTTTAAATAGACTAAGAATGTCCTATAATAATCCCATTGAGATTTGGAAAGAATCCCAACCGAAAATTAGGAAATTTCCTTAATTTATTCGTCGAAACCGGGAGGGTCGATGATCCCGTCGACCCTAGGGTCTTAAGCTGTCCGACCCTCCCTTCAAAACCGAGGGTCCGACTTTCGTTTTGGGAGGTCCGACCCCGCTTAGCTAGGTGTGTGACCCTTCCCTAAAATTAAGTATTTTCGGGTCGATTTTATACCTGGGATCTCGATCTCCTTCATGCCCTTGGTCCATTTGACTCGACCATGATGGGTAAACCTGGTTCAAGGTGGTAAGACCGGGTTAGTTTGACACGGGTCTTATAATTCTCCCCAACTTATAAAAATTTCATCCTCGAAATTGTACGTACCTTCTGAGTCAAACAAGTCAGGGTATTGCTTCCTCATAGCATTTTCTTCCTCCCATGTAATCTCTTCCATGTCTCTACTTTTCCATGTGACCTTAACATAGTAGATATCTCTGTTGTGTAGACGTTGAACTTTTCGACTAGTGATTTCCATTGGTATTACTTCAAATGTCAAATCATCAGTCAGTTCCGCAAATCTACTGTCAACACATGTGTTGGGTCTTTGACATACTTCTTCAATAAGGATATGTGAAATACGTCATGCACACTTGACATAGATGGTGGTAATGCTAACCGATAAGCTACTTTTCCACTCTTAGCCAGAATCTCATATGGTCCGACATATTTGGACTTAGTTTTCCTTTCTCGTCCGAACCTCTTCAATCCTCACATAGGCGATACTTTCAAGAATACTTTTTCGCCTACGGTGAACTCTAGATCTCTTCGTCGAGTATCTGCGTATTGCTTCTGACGGTTCTGAGCTAATCTTACTCTTTCCTTGATGATGTCGACCACTCGACAAGTCTCTTCAACAAATTCTGGTCCGTCCAACGATACTACGTTCTCCAACTTCATTCCAAAACAAGGGAGTTCGACACTTCCTACCATACAGTGCTTCATAAGGTGACATATGTATAGTAGCCTGATAGCTGTTATTGTAAGCGAACTCGATCAATGGTAACTTCTCGTCCCATGATCCCTTGAAATCAATCACACATGCTCGTAGCATATCTTCTAAGATCTGAATTGTACGCTCCGACTGTCCGTCGGTCCGTGGGTGGAATGCGATCTTGAACTTCAATGTTGTACCCATAGCCTTTTGCAGTCCTTCCCAAAATCTGGAAGTAAATCGTGGGTCTCTATCGGACACAATGCTTTCCGGAACACCATGTAGCCGAACAATATTATCCACATACGGCTTTGCTAACCTTTCCGATGTATACCGGGGTCGTATCGGTATGAAGCGAGCTGTCTTAGTCGACGGTCTACAATCACCCAAACTGCGTCAACTACTCGAAGAGTCAATGGTAGTCCCGTGGCGAAGTCCATAGTGATGCAGTCCCATTTCCAAGCTGGTTCGGTAATGGTTGTAACAGTCCTGCGGGTCTTTGTCGTTCCGCCTTTACCTTCGACAATTTAGGCATTGAGACACGAACTTGGCTACATCCGCCTTCATTCCCCTCCACCAATACAGTTTCTTTAGATCATGATACATTTTTGTACTTCCGGGATGTACCGAGTAGATGGTGGTATGGGCTTCTTTCATGAGTCGGTGTCTAATGTCTACACTTTCTCGTTTCGGGTATACATATTCTTCCTTTGTATTTCAGTACCTTCTCGTCATCCAAGGTGAACTCGGGGATTAGTCCTACCTTTCTCAATATCTTCTTGTACTGTTCTCAGATAAGGATCTGCTTTGATAGCTGTCTTCACTTCGTCCACTATATCCGGTATAATCTTCAATGTCGCGAACATGTTTGAAAACCGATGAATGAACCCTTGGTTGGTTGATCCGTCCGGTGTATCTATCACATACTGCTCGTTGCCGTGATTAAACACCATTCCATTGGTATACATTGCTGCAGTCGTGCTGGTTTCTCCTTGAGATTTTATCATTGCCTTTCTGCTCAATGCATCCGCTACCACGTTCGCTTTTCCCGGATGATACTGGATATCACAATCATAGTCTTTCAATAATTCCAGCCATCTTCTTTGTCTCATATTTAACTCCTTCGATTAAATAGATAAGTAAGACTTTTATGGTCCGACTTAATCCGAAACTTTTCTCCGTATAGGTAGTGTCTCCATATCTTGACAAGCATGTACTACCGCCGCTAATTCCAAATCGTGAGTGGGGTAGTTCTTCTCATGTACCTTCAACCGTCTCGATGCATACGCAACTACTTGTTCTCCTTGCATAAGCACACATCCTAATCCCAATCCCGATGCATCGGTGTATAAAGTAAATGTCGTCCTGAAACGGGAATGGTTAAAATTGGAGCGGATATCAATCTGGTCTTCGGTGTTTGAAAGCTCTTTTCACACTTATCCGTCCATACAAACTTTTCTCCTTTCTTGGTCAAACGGTGAGAGGTACGGCAATCCGAGAATAGTCTTCTACGAATCTCCGATAATATCCAGCTAGACCCGGAAAAACTTCTAATTTTTGAGACGCTCTTTGGTGCTTCCCACTTCACAATAGCTTCGATCTTCTTGGGGGTCCACTTTGATTCCTTCCGTGCGGATACTACATGGCCTATAAATGCGACTTCGCTTAGCCAAAACACGCACTTAGAAAATTTGGCGTATAACTTCTCTTTCCTCAAACGCCTAGGGCTGCGTTTAGGTTCTTGACATGGGTTTCCTTGTCCTTGGAGTATACCAATATGTCATCAATAAATACTATCACCGACGTGTCCAACATATCGTGGAAAACTCGGTTCATAAGTTCCATGAACGTTGCCGGTGCATTAGTTAGTCCGAAAGACATCACTAAGAATTCATAATGTCCGTATCTTGTCCTGAAAGCTGTCTTCGGAATGTCACCTTCCTTAATTTTTAATTGATGATAGCCTGATCGAAGATCGATCTTTGAAAATACCTTCGCTCCTTGTAACCGATCGAACAAGTCATCGATCTCGGGTAGTGGATATCGATTCTTGATTGTCGACTTATTCAACTCTCTATAGTCGATACATAACCGAACGCTACCATCTTTCTTCTTTACGAACAACACCGGTGCTCCCCATGGAGATATCTTGGGTCTAATATAACCCTTATCCAGCAGTTCTTGTAGTTGCACTTTTAATTCCTTCGAGTTCTAGTAGGAGCCATTCTATACGGTGCTTTTGATACTTGGTGCGGCTCCGGTAAAAGATCTATTACAAACTCCGTGGCTCGGTCGGGTGGTAATCCGGGTAGTTCCTCTGGAAATACATCAGGAAAGTCCCGCACTACATCAATATCTTCCATTTATGGCACGTCCTTGGTTAGGTCGACCACTGATACTAGATATCCGACCGCTCCTTTCTCAAGGCACTTCTTAGCCTTTAATGCGGAAAGTATGAGCTTACGTCTCCTGGGACGTTTGGTTCCCGAGAAACTGAATTCTGCTCCTTCTTTATCTTTGAATGTTAGCTTCTTCTCGGCGCATAACAGATTTGCAGAATGCCGATCTAACCAGTCCATTCCTAAGATGACATCGAAGTCTGCCATCTCAAGTTGTATTAAAGTTGCATCCAAGGTTTTCTCTCCAATGAGAACTGGACATGGTCCATAACCTTTCTCTAATTCCACTTTTAATCCCATCGGTGACCATACTAGTAATTTGTAGTCTAAGGTTTTGATGGGCAGATTGGTCTTCTTTCCAAACGACACAGATATAAATGAATGAGTAGCTCCTGAATCAAAGAGTACTCTGGCGGGTACGCCATTGATAGGTACGATACCGTGATCCATTTTTACTTAGTCTACATACTCAATCGGTGTAATTATAATCTTAAAGTTTCGGTCATACCGTGACCACATCGGGCGATGCGGCTGCATCCTCTCGATGTAACAGCATATACCCGTCCTTGATGTAACAGCTTTTTTGGGTTTTGGGCACTCTCTTGCCATATGCCCTGGTTGGTTGCGGTTATAGCACCCGGGGCTTCGGAATTTGGCTTTGGCTGAGGTTGAGCTGCGGGGATAGTCTTGGTTGCAGCATTAAAATTCTGAGGACGGAAAGGCTTATACGTCCTGTTGTTGCCTCCGTTATAGGAGTTTCCGGCTGGTCTCTTAATTCCTCTGCTCTGGGAGAAATAGCTCTCCTTCGGGCTCGATTCAATCACTCGAGCAATCTGAACAGCTTCGTTGTATATGTTCTTCTCTAATCCCAAAACATGTTCCCCGATACTTCCTCTCGGTCCCGCGACGAATCTACGGGTTTTTGTATCTTCTTCTTGCATGCTAGCCGGTGCGAAGAAAAATAGTTCTTCGTAACGTTGTTGATATGAGTCTACGGACATCCGCCCTTGGTACGGACTCAGAAATTCCTTTTCCATTGAATCTCCGAAGCTTCTTGGGAAATACTTCTCGAAGAATGCTTCTTTATATATAGCCCATGTCAGTAGGGCGTACTTGGTCAATAAGTATGTCTTTGTAGATTTCCACCAATGGTGTGCGTCGCCTTTGAGCATGAAGGTGGCGCATAATACTTTTTCTTCCTCGGTGATAGTCATCATGAGGAAGTTCCTTTCCATCTCGTCTACCCAGTGTGCTGGCCACAGTGGATCAGACGGTTTACCGTTGAACTCTCGGTTTCATTTTCAAAAATCTCTCTACTAGCCGGGAGTGATCCAGTTGATTTTGATATGCCCCAAACATAGGGGGTGGATACCGATAGTTCCCTTGGGCTGCTTCGGGGCTTGCACGGGAACTGGTGCAGCCGATTGTTGAGGTGTCCGAGGGGCTGGGTGGTTACCCACCGGTGCTGCACTAGCTTGCCCGGTGTGCATGGCTGCAGCCCTAAGTGGCTTGAAACATAACTCCCATCGCAACCTGCATTTGAGCTTGTGCATGTTGCATTTGTTGTAGCTGTTGAGCCGATTCATCACCACCGTTGTTAGCTCAGGTGGTGGTGGTGGCAAATTCGTAGGGTTTGCCGGCTCGGGATTACCCCGTGCATAATTGTTCTCTTGACTAGTCTCATCCACGGGTGGTGGTGGTGGGACCGTGCTTGGGTCTGTCGGGTCACTCTACGTCCGGACATATTTTCTTTCCGAGATGGGTGGTGCCTGAAAATAATCAAAATCGGTGAGAAATCATTTATACTTCATGTAGGCACACTAACCGATATAAAATTTGAATCCTCAATTCAGTGCTACTTCGCTATTGTCGATCGTTCCTAGTCCGAATTTCGACATCCACATCACCCCTACAGGTATACTTTCCCAACTTTAATTGTTTTTAGGTTTTTATTTCTAGGTTTTTGCTCCTTTAACTTGTATTTTTCAAATTCAACTTTTTCCAACCGTAAAATTTCGATTTTTAATTGGGGGCTTTTGTTATTGGGGTCTTGAGGAACGAAAGCCCTCAAATTTTTTTGAGTTTCATCGGTTGGTCATCGAGAAACTTAAATTTTTCTCTTTTTGCCCTAATTTGTCGACATTTTTGGTTTTTCTTGAATTTCTCCAAATTAGACCTTATTCGTTAAAATTTTCTACTTTGTGGTAGATTGTAGGATATGTTTTAACTTACGTAAGTTCTTACGCCCACTTGTATGGTAAAAAATGGGACTTTATTGTTAACTTACGTAGTTATTAAATCCAATTTCGGATTTTATCCTACAACTCCTGGTTTATTTTCTCTTTCTTATTTTTGCAGGTACTATGGCCCGTACTAAAGTGCCAAGATTGCGTGATCCTCTCCGTTTCCGTTCAAATGAGGCCGAGGCACAATGGGGTGGCTCCCCTGTCATCACATACGACGTGTGCACATGTCCGGACTTGGTGCGCCCGGTTCTATTGTAATCTCCGGTGGTGGGGGGATTACAATGATGTCGAGCGGGGTCGGGAGTTGCGCATCACTAGCTACGTCAAGGGGGTGCACATTTCTTTTGACTATCGGCGGCTGGTCGATCTGTTGGGCATTCCCTTCGATGGCCCTATGGTGTCTTGTCGCGCCGGGAGAGCCACAGTTTGTTGAGATGGAGATGAGAGCGAGAGATCGACAATCGGTTGCTCCGTCCCGATAGATGGCGAGATGAGAGCTTGCTACTTGCGTCCATCTCCACGAGTCTTCGTAAGATTATCCAGCATAATCTGATCCCGCAGAGTGGGCACTATGAGAAGGTGTCTCGGCTGACCCGGTTCTTGATCTACGGCATATGCACTCGACAGCCGGTCTGCCTTCCTTACATCATTATGCGGACGATGATCAGTGCCACATTGTCCGGTCATAGGGGTAATCTACCCTATGGACGCATGATTACAGTACTACTGACCCGTTTGGGGGTGGATCTGGTTGATGAGAAGATCCAGGAGAAGACCTTCTCGTCTCCTCTAGATTGGGAGGCTATCTGCAAGATGGGGCTGCGAGATGCGGAGGTTAGCGATGAGGAGAGGAACGCGATGGTGCGCCCTCACACTCGGGTCGAGGTGACCGATCTTTGCGGCTCTTTGCTAGGGCTCGGGGAGATCCGGTCGACGATGATGATCGTATGTATATGGATGTCGACGCGATACCCCCCGCCATCACCCACACAGGCGGATGGAGTTGGTACCTGGCTGCGGCGGCTTCGGTACCCGAGGCCAGTCCTTCTCATGATGCTGGTCCTTCACGCCCACCTTCTGATATGATGGAGATGCTGCGCGAGATCAGAGAGACTCAGCGCAGATCGGACCTGAGGATGGAGGATTTGCTAGATGCTCAGCGCATGAGAGTGGATGAATTGTTGGCTGCTCAGCACACCTCTGACGTGCGGATAGGTGAGCTCATGGAGATCCAGCGTGCAACTGATAGGAGAGTAGTCGATCTCACAGCTAGTCTACGAGCGACCCGGACTTAGATAGCCTGGTTGACTAGAGTCTATGCTGAGGACTACGACAGAGATCGTGAGGCACCGCCTCCTCCTTCGCCTCCAGCTTCCTGATTGTACTTTACTTTTCTTGTACTACAAAGTAACTGTCCGGGTTGTGGACGGTACTCTGCTTTAGTGATGTATATACGTTTTGTTTCTCTCACTCCTTGTATGTACTGGTTTCCCCTTTAATAAATGCATTATTCTCTTTTTAATTCGGTTTCAATCATCACTTGTGCTTATAGTGTGTTTGTATTAAAGCTTTTAATTTATCCTATCTCAGTTCACAATGGTCTGGGATGTGTGTCAGTTCGGCGGGCAAGGCCTGAGACGCTCTGATACCAAGTTGTCACACCCCAATTCCACACTTGTTCGAATGGTGTGATGAACCGCTAAATGAACAACGGCTCAACCAGGATCTCTAATAGGCTATCCCGCGTTATCCAAACTTTACACGCATCCACAATCATAATCAGAGTAGTACACAATAGCAGAAAATTTATAAATAATATGAACTGAGGACTAGAATGATACCCATAAATAATATCAAATTATTCTGTGTTTAACTAAGACATAAATATTTAAATACCAAATACATGTCTTATAAATACAAATAAGAAACCTACAAAAATATCTAATCGAATACACACGAGTTGCACTCGCAAGAGGAGTCGTGTGTATCGTCTTCAGCTCCAACATCCATAGCTGCAACGTTTCCATACGCCGACGCATTCATATAATCTTCCACTGTATAACCTGCATCATCAACTAAAAATATTCGACGTCGAGGGTTGAGCACACAACACGGCTCAGTGAGTAGCCAAAACAATGCAACATTACATATGCATGCAAAAATCAATTTATATCTTTGGTCTTGGTTTATAGTTTGCAATGTGCAATAGAAAGGTTGGGTGATCAAAGGTTAACGTTTATTGATACCGCCTCTATACACAGGGTGTGGAAGCCCGCCCGAAGGTTAACGTTTATCGTCGTCCCCATCCACCCTACCATAATATTATACAACAAAGGTTAACATTTATTGCTATATAATGCTATACCAACACGTAAGCCCCTGTTAGCGAGGGCTTGCAAACTGGGCTCGCTGCTAACCAATCCTAATGCCAAACAATGTATCCAAGGCCTCACCCCAACATCCCTCAGAACATCCATAGAGATAGAGCTAAGACCCCCCGGTAGAGTCAGAGACTACAAGGACCGAGACCACCTCCCCTGATACTCTACGACATAATAGTTCTGCTAAGGTAATGGCGATACGACGATGTCAATGCACAAGCCTTGAGTTAGAGATAGAGCTAAAGTGCTGAGACCCGCCAAAGGTTAACGTTTATTGACGTTCTCATCACACCTCCCCTGATACTCTCTCGCATCAAGCACACCAACCACACACATACAAGCACATGCCTATTCCTATCATCATCATCATCATCATGTTATAAACAGTAAAGTAAATATGCATGAACAAGTAATAGAAATATTGGATGGCATGCTGTATGCACATTACAATCATATTCGCATAGAATCAAACATAGCATAGGACTCAAGAAATAGAAAACAGTTTATTATTAACCGATTAGTTTGGGGTTAAGGTTCCTCACCTTAGCTTGCTAATAGATATTTTCCAAGCTTTCGATTCACTGTTATAACGGTATTATATTGCTAGCAAACCTAACAAAGTCGATAGAATTTAATTAGAATTAATTCAGAATTTAAAAACCTTTCTGTCAACTGAGGGTCGATGTGTCTATCGACCCTCCCAGCATTTTGAACTTCCCGAATGCTGAGGGTCGATGGTCAGAAACACCTAGGGTCGGATGGTCTATCGACCCTCGGTGCGACCCTCGGTGCACTCCAGTCTAATTTCCACTTTTAATCCATTCTTCGTGTTTGGGGTCCTATGGCTTGCTTCCTATACTCACTCAACATTCATTCCATGGTCTAGAACCATGTATGATTCACCTATATAGCTTTCGTGCATCCTCCCATGGTTTTCCATGAAAACCTAACCATGGATGGATGGTTTGAGTTTCTCCAAAATCCTACACTCAATCATATCTAACCTAAGGTCTGTAGAAACTCATGGAATTAGTATCCATACCTGAGAAGATTACTTTCCTCTGCAATTTCTTCTCCTTTTTGCTAAGCCTTCTTCCTAGCCTCCTTTATTCCTCTTTTCCTTCTTCTCTCTCTCTCTCAATTCAATTAGGGTTGTGAAAGGAGTGAATGTGGCTTAGGGACGTCCTTTAAATAGACTAGGAATGTCCTATAATAATCCCATTGAGATTTGGAAAGAATCCCAACCGAAAATTAGGAAATTTCCTAATTTCAGTTTTCGTCAGAAACCGAGGGTCGATGATCCCGTCGACCCTAGGGTCTTAAGCTGTCCGACCCTCCCTTCAAAACCGAGGGTCCGACTTTCTGTTTTGGGAGGTCCGACCCGCTTAGCTGGGTGTGCGACCCTTCCCTAAAATTAAGTGTTTTTGGGTCGATTTTATACCTGGGATCTCGATCTCCTTCATGCCCTTGGTCCATTTGACTCGACCATGATGGGTAAACCTGGTTCAAGGTGGTAAGACCGGATTAGTTTGACACGGGTCTTACATAACGCCTTCCCAAAACTTTACCTTGAATACTTATCTAATCTTTTGCAGACCATAGAATCGATACATTGGGTTATGAGTCAATAGAAGTCTTACCATATGTTGAGACTACATTTTTAGAGGTCCTAGATCCTTAATCTAGGTAGCGACTCCAACAAAGATATGATTTTCTTGATATCATCCGAGGAAGAGGGCAAACTGGCTCTCATTGTCCTCACAGTGGTGACTCCATTGGGGATTCTACGTTCAAACTCTAGATTCACTTTCCTTACATTGTTTAACTGGCAATGGATGCTAGAACTAGGGCTATTATTGTTTATGTTTGTTCATATTGTTTTGGGGGGATGGGTTTAGTCACACATTCGTGCAAGTAGCCGACCGGTTCCTCATGCAGATGGGATCATCCACTAGGTGAAACACACGGCCTTAACATGTACCTAGTAAAAGTCTTAACTGAGGATAGCATCTGACGATTGTTTCTCGGGTCTGCCCGGGGAGGCGTCATACTACTCTAGATTATTTGACATTTTACAAAATAGTATATTAAATGGAATCGAGGGGCCCCTAATTCATCGAGTAGACGGGAATAGGTCCACTCCTTCTTGTTATGGTAGCCTTTTCTGTCCTAACCCAATTTGAGCCACATGTTGTTATTTTTTTGGTCCATCCTTGAACAGACATGGTAAAGTCCACTTGAAAAATGTTATCCACCCTCATGACATCAAAGTTCTGCCCATTTTTGTCCTCGATTTGTCAACAAGTTCGGATTCTGCACTTGAGTATTCTTAAAGCTCGATATAGCGAATCATCCACCGTTGATACGTCGATCTTAAAAAATGGTCAGAAAATTTTCATAATGATGTAGACACCATGATCAAGTGGAAGTTTACCGGTTCATTCATTCATGAACCACTTTTCTAACGATCTTTCATGAAAACTACAATTAAGCGTATCCATTTCAATTTCTTTGCATTCAATGAACCACGTGGTTAGACTTTGGTGCTATGATGATCCCTATAAGAATCATAAAGCCCCAAGACCAACCATGGGGTTTATTCAAATGCATTTAAATTGTTTTGGATAATGTCTAATTGACAGTTCTCATGAATGAGCTAACTTTGTAATGGTTGAGTCAGTTTGTATGTGCATGTAAAATCTTCTCCTATCTAGTCATTTTTGAGTCCTTACCCTTTCCCCATTATCAAATTTCAACACCAAGTAACTATCAAGTCAACCTACAGTCATTTCTACCCTGTGAGTAAGAGACCCTATCATTAGAGGACTATCTAGAATACCTACCCTTTGTGCCTGTGCATCCCACTCCTGAAGAACCATTTGAAGCCATGAGGGATGTCCATCAAACTCAAGATTCAATGGAGGCCCGAATGACCAAGATAGAAGAATATTGGCCACCATAGTAAGAGACATGCAACTACAGCCACAAATAAGAGATCAATGATTGGAAAACCAAACACACCACCTCCACATGAATCAGGTAATCCTATACAGGTAATGCTGCACTCAGGTCCTGCGGTCGTAGACAAGGAAGAAATAGCATACAGGAAGCATCAAGCCTATTGGGAATCCCTTATTGCTAGAACTCATGAGAAGAAGATAACCTGTTCGAAGAGAGATTAAATCAATCTGAGAAAATGCTGAGAGGTACAAAAGGGGTGAAAGGCCAGATGATCAATTTCAAAGAGCTGCGTATTTCACCGGGTTCAAAGTTGCCTCCTAATTTCAAATGGGCAACAAGGAAATTCAATGGGACAGGGGACCCCAAAACCCATTTGAGGTTATTCATTGACTTACTAAAGCAAGAGCATGGATTCACTGATAAACAGTTAAGGCTAGCATTCAAGTTTTCTCTCACTGGCGGAGCCCATGATTGGTGGATAAAATTAAATCCAACCAATAGCCACTAGTGGCCAAAAATCATTAGAAAATTTATCGGATTCTACTCCTGTAACATAGGAATTGAAGCCCATCTCAAACTGTAGGAAACCGGTCCAAATCCAAGAACATATCCATCGAGAAATTCATTGTACCAATTAAGAAAATGGACGCCCAAGGCTACTCTTAGCCTAGTCACTCCAGAAGGCACAAGTCATGTCTCCCTTCCTTTAAAGAAGATCAAAAGGCAATATACAGAATTAACACTATCCAGTGGAAAGGTGGATGAAAGCCACCACCACTCATGAAAATGCCAAAACCCCTACCACCTAATTTTTGTACCGATCGATTCTGTAAATTCAACAATCAAGCAGGTCATGGTACAGAATATTGCTGGCAACTCAGGGGCTCCATTCAAGATTTAATTGACTCAGGGACATTCAGAGTGCAAAATAGATCGAACCAAGCATCAGTCACCAACACCCCCTTCCACCCCACAATGTGAATTTCGTAGAGTGGGAGAATATAGACTTTAAAATGGACAATGAACTGGCTACTGAGAAAACATGGATTGAAAATGGAGAAGGTTCATCTAAGACTTCCTATTTTGGCAGATTCAGAACAAACAACATCTTCGTCATCATAAGAGCAGATCCCACAGGTACGTACTTATCCTTTTCTTTTCATCAATTGCTTAACATGTCTTATTTTCTAAGAATGGGCCTTGGCTTACATCAATAGGGCAATGTTAATGTTTTATCCATGTTAATCAATGAGCACAGATTTAGATTGGGGTACATCCCCAACCAAAGGGACTTAGAACTAAAAGAGTGGAAACAGTGGGGAGCCAATCAAAGATTTATGAGTCTTGAGAAGAAGAAGTACAAAAATTGTAATGCAAGTGGTAGTAGTAGCATAATGAAGGTTGTAGGCATAAACAGAGAGAAATCGCAACAGTAGAAGACAGACATTCAGCTAGGCCAGGTTTTAACTGAAGGGTTGTACAGTTAAGAAGATACTCCATATCACAAAACACTGAATGGGTACTTCATCAAAGAAGGAGATGGCTCACCTTTCCATGGTTTCCCTGAACCTTGGTTTGATGGGCGATACCAGAATCGATGGCCCAGTTTTGAGATCTTCTTTGACTATACCATTGAGTGGGAAAATTCCAAAAGGACAAGAGAGGAAAGTGAAGAGATAAGATTTAAGGCAGATACAGTTGACATCAACAACCTGTTCGAGGAAGATCAAGTGATGACACTCTCCAAAGATGACTAAGACGAAGATCCAAGTCCACAACAGCTGATCTATCGCTTCAACGGTGTAATCCCAAACTAGTGCTGCTTAGATAACTTTGTCTACACCAATGCTAAGTCATGTAAGACTTGCACTCCACTAACTTGGTCTAACCGTGTCGTGCCAGGTCTTCCCATCATTTTTAGACCAAGTGGACCGAGCGTGTGAAGATAAATCACAAACCAGGTATGAGAATTGAGTTAAAAACACTAATAACATACCTAAGGTCGCATGCCTGGGTAGGTATGGTCGACCATAAGGAAGGGAACCAAAAATATCAAATCTAGAACCTCACGGTCGATGATTTCAACCCTACCATCGATCATTTACGCGACCGTATGATCGATCGTGAGAACCCAGATCAGACTCCGAGTTTTAGAAATTTTCATAAACTAAGGGATTGCTTTCCTAATTAAAAGAGGACTCTATCTGGAGAGTTTTTCTCTATATAAAAGATGGCCCTCAGCCCTTTTTCACTCTTTTAGAACATTAATAAACCCTAGAGAAGGAAGAGAAAGAAAAGAAGGAGAAGAAGAAAAATCTAAGGAGTAGAGTTTGCTGAGAAGACATTGACACTCTATCATAGGCAAAGGTATGAAACGAATCTCTGAAGATGTAAACTCTAAGGAATAAGACTTCTATTGTCACACCCCAATTCTGCACACTTTAGAATGGTGTGATGAACCGCTAGCAAACCAACGGTTCAACCAGGATCTCGGACAAGGGGAATCCGTTTTATCTAAACCTCATACATCCACATGCATAATCGGAGTAAATACACAATAGCGGAAGTCTTATAGTAAAATGAACTGAGAATCTACTGTGATATTAATATTTAAATAGTAAATTATTCTGTATCAACTAAGACATAAATAAATATCAAATACATGTCTTTACTAAATCCAAATAAAGAAAAGTAAAAAAATCTAATCGAATACACATGAGTTGCACTCGCAAGAGGAGTCATGTGTATCCACTTCATCTTCAACTTCCATTGCCGCCACGTGCCCGTACACTGGAGCATTGACATAATCTTCGACGGTAGTACCTGCATCATCAACTAAAAATAATTCGACTTCGAGGGGGTGAGCACACATCATGGCTCAGTGAGCAAACAAAACAATGCAACAATACATATGCATGCAGTCAATTTATATCTTTAGTCTGGTTTAAAGTTTGCAATATGCAATCAAAAGGTTTAGGTAGTCAAAGGTTAACGTTTATTGACCCCGCCTCTATACACAAGTGTGTGACGCCGCCCGAAGGTAACGTTTATCGTCGACTCACAAGCACCCAATTCATGAACATTGTACAACAAAGGTTAACGTTTATTGTTGTACAGTGCCATACCAACACGTAAGCCCCTACTGGCGAGGGCTGTAAACTGGGCTCGCAACTAACCAATCCTAATGCCAAAAAGTGTATCCAAGGCCTCACCCCAGCATCCCTCAGAACGTCCATAGAGATAGAGCTAAGGCCCCCCGGTAGAGTCAGAGACTACAAGGACCGAGACTACCTCCCCTGATGCTCTACGACGTAATAGTTCTGCTAAGGTAATGGTGATACGACGATGCTAATGCACAAGACTTGAGTTAGAGATAGAGCTAAAGTGCTGAGACCCGCCAAAGGTTAACGTTTATTGAGGTTCCCATCACACCTCCCCTGATACTCGCTCGCATCAAGTACACCAACCACACACATACATTCACATGCCTCTTCCTATCATCATCATCATCATCATCATGTTATAAACAATAAGGTAAATATGCATGAACAAATTAATAAAAATATTGGACGACATGTTGTATGCACATTACAAACATATTCGCATATGATCAAGCATAACATTGGACTCAAGAAAAGAGAAAAATTGTTTATTATTAATCAATTAGTTTAGAGTTCTGTTTCCTCACCTTAGCTTGCTAATTGGTCCTCTTTCAAGCTTTAAGATCACCTTTATATTGTTATTATATTGCTAAAAGACCTAACAAAGTCGATAGAATTTAATTAGAATTAATTCTGGATTTAAAAACCATTCTGTTAACTGGGGGTCAGAGGTAGGGTCGGAGTAATGATCGACCCTCGGTGCGACCACCCTTATTCTGGGCTTCCCGAACACTGGGGGTCGATGCTCAGGGTCTGGTAGGGTCGATTGGCCATCGACCCCCCATGCGACCCCCTGTGGGTTTTGGTCGATTTTCTTCCTTCAGTCCATTCTTCGTGTTTGGGGTCCTATGGCTTGCTTCTACAGTCCATTTCGCACATGTTCTATGGCCTAGAATCATGATGCATTCACCTATATGGCTTTCATGATTTTCCCCATAGTTTTCCATGAAAACCTAATCATGGATTGATGGTTTGGGTTTCTCCGAGATCATACTCTCTGCATTACCTATCCTAAGGTCTTTAGCAATTCATGGAATTAGTATCCATACCTGAGAAGAATAATCCTTCTCTGCAACTCTTCTCCCTTAGCCTTCTTCTCTTCTTTCCTTCTATTTTCCTTCTCTTCCTTATCTTCTCTTTCTCTCAATTCAATTAGGGTTGTAAAAGGAGTCAAAGAGGCTTAGGGACGTCCTATTATTAGAGTAGAAACTCCTAAAATAAGTCCCATTAAGATTTGGAAGGAATCCCATCAAAATTAGGAAACTTTCCTAATTTTTAGATTTACCGAGTACCGGGGGTCGATAGGGGGGTCGGAGATCCCATCGACCCCTTGACATAATAGATATCTCGACTGTATAGTCGTTGAACCTTTCGGCTGGTGATTTCAGTTCGTGTTACTTTAATAGTCAAATCTTTAGTTAAATCGGCTAGATCTACTGTCAAAACGTGCGTTGGATCTTTGACATACTTCTTCAATAAGGAAATATGAAATACGTCATGCACACTTGACATAGATGGTGGTAGTGCTAACTGGTAATCCACTTTCCCATGCTTAGCTAGAATCTCATATGGCCCGACATATCTTGGACTTAGTTTCCCTTTCTGTCCGAACCGTTTCAGACCTCGTATAGGCGATACCTTCAAGAATACTTTATCACCCACGACAAACTCAAGATCTCTGCGTCGAGTATCTGCATATTGCTTCTGACGATTCTGGGCTGTTCTCACTATTTCCTTGATAATGTCGACCACTCGACAAGTCTCTTCAACAAATTCTGGTCCAACGAGACTACGTTCCCCAACTTCATTCCAAAACAACGGAGTTTGACACTTTCTGCCATACAGTGCTTCATAGGGTGACATCTGTATAGTGGCCTGATAGCTATTGTTATAAGCAAACTCGATTAGTGGTAACTTTTCATCCCATGATCCTTTGAAATCAATTACACATGCTCGTAGCATATCTTCTAGAATCTGAATTGTACGCTCTGACTGTCCATCTGTCTGTGGATGGAATGCAGTACTAAACTTCAGTGTTGTACCCATAGCCTTTTGCAATCCTTTCCAAAACTTAGAAGTAAATCGTGGATCTCTATCGGACACAATACTCTCTAGTACATTGTGTAATCTAACAATATTATCCACATACAGCTTTGCTAACCTTTCTAGTATATACTGAGGTCGTATCGGTATAAAGCGAGCTGTTTTGGTCAGGCAGTCTACAATCACCCAAACTGCGTCAACTACTCGAGGAGTCAGTAGTATTCCTATGACGAAGTCCATAGTGATGCAGTCCCATTTCCATGTTGGTTTCGGTAACGGCTGTAACAGTCCTGCGGGTCTTTGTCGCTCAGCCTTTACTTTCTGACAATTTAGGCATTGAGACACGAACTTCGCTACATCTACTTTCATTCCTCTCCACCAATATAGTTTCTTTAGATCATGATACATTTTTGTACTTCCAGGATGTATCGAATAGATGGTGGTATGGGCTTCTTTCATCAGTCGGTGTCTAATGTCCACACTTTCTGTTTCGGGTACACATATTCTTCCTTTGTACTTCAGTACCTTCTCTTCGTCCAAGGTGAACTTAGGGTTAGTCCTACCATTTTCGATGTCTTCTTGTACCGTTCTTAGGTAAGGGTCTGCTTTGATGGCTGTCTTCACTTCATCAATTATATCCGGTATAATCTTCAACGCGGCGAACATATTTGAAAACCGATGAATAAACCCTTGGTTGGCTGATCCATCCATTGTATCTATCACATACTGCTCATTGCCGTGATTGAATATCATTCCAGTAGTACGCATTGCTGCAGTTGTGCTAACCTCCCCCTGGGATTTTATCATTGTCTTTCTGCTCAACGCATCTGCTACTACATTAGCTTTTCTAGGATGATACTAGATATCACAATCATAATCTTTCAATAGTTCCAGCCATCTTCTTTGTCTCATATTCAACTCTTTTTTATTAAATAAATAAGTAAGACTTTTATGGTCCGATTTAATCTGAAATTTCTCTCCGTATAGATAATGTCTCCATATCTTGACAGCATGTACTACTGTCGCTAACTCCAGATCATGAGTGGGATAATTCTTCTCATGTGTCTTTAACTGTCTTGAGGCATAAGCAGTTACTTGTTCTCCTTCCATAAGCACACATCCTAATCCCAGTCCTGACGCATCGGTGTATAGGGTAAATGGCTGTCCGGGAACATGAATAGTCAAAATCGGAGCGGATATCAATCTGGTCTTTAGGGTTTGGAAGCTCTTCTCACATTTATCCGTCCACACAAACTTTTCACCTTTCTTAGTCAGACTGGTGAGAGGTACGACAATCCGGGAATAGTCTTCCACTAATCGCCGATAATAACCAGCGAGACACAGAAAACTTCTAATTTCTGCAACTCTCTTTGGTGCTTCCCACTTTACAATAGCTTCAATTTTGCTGGGATCCACTTTGATTTCTTTAGCGGATACTACATGGCCTAGGAAGGCGACTTCACTTAGCCAAAACTCACACTTGGTAAATTTGGCATATAGCTTCTCTTTCCTTAAACGTTGTAGAGTGGCGTTTAGATTCTTAATATGGGTTTCCTTGTCCTTGGAATATACCAATATATCATCAATAAATACAATAACCGACATATCCAACATATCATGGAAAACCCGGTTCATAAGTTCCATGAAAGTTGCTGGTGCATTTGTTAATCCAAAAGAAATGACCAAGAATTCATAATGTCCATATCTGGTCCTGAAAGCTGTCTTAGGAATATCACCATCCTTAATCTTCAACTGATGGTAGCCTGACCGCAGATCGATCTTAGAAAATACTTTTGCTCCTTGCAACTGATCGAACAAGTCATCGATCCGAGGTAGTGGATATCGATTCTTGATTGTTAGTTTGTTTAACTCCCGATAGTCGATACATAATCGAACGCTACCGTCCTTCTTCTTTACGAACAATACTGGCGCTCCCCATGGTGATATACTGGGTCGAATATAATCCTTGTCCAGCAGTTCTTGTAGTTGTACTTTCAATTCCTTTAGTTCAGTAGGAACCATTCGATAAGGTGATTTTGATACTGGTGCGGCTCCAGGTACAAGATCTATCACAAACTATGTGGCTCGGTCGGGTGGTAATCCTGGTAGTTCCTCAGGAAATACGTCGGGGTAGTCCCGTACGACATCAATATCTTCCATCCGTGGTGCATCCTTGGTGAGGTCGACCACTGATACTAGATACCCGACTGCCCCCTTCTCAAGGCACTTCCTAGCCTTTAGTGCTGAGAGTATGAGCTTGCGTTTACGGGGAAGTTTGGTTGTCGAAAAACTGAATTCTGCTCCTTCTTTGTCTTTAAATGTTAGCTTCTTTTAAGCACATAGTAGGTTCGCGGAATGCCGAGCTAACCAGTCCATTCCCAAGATGATGTCAAAGTCTGCCATCCCAAGTTGGATCAAGGTTGCATCTAAGGTTTGCTCGCCAATGAGAACTGGACATGGCCCGTAGCCTTTTTCTAACTCCACTTCTAACCCCATCGGTGACAGTACAAGTATTTTGTAGTCTAATGTTTTGATGGGTAAATTCAGCTTCTTTCCAAATGACACAAATATAAAAGAATGAGTAGCTCCTGAGTCGAAGAGTACTCTAGCGGGTATGCCATTTATAGGTACGATACCTGTGATTTATTTTTCTTAGTCTACATGCTCATACAATGTAATACAACTTAAAAAAAAGTTTCAGTCATACCTATGACCACATCGGGTGATGCGGAAGCATCCTCGGATGTAACAGCATAAACTCATCCTTGATGTAGCTGCTTCCTGGGCTTAGGACACTCCCTTTCCATATGCCCCGCTTGGTTGTAGTTAAAACATTTTGGGCCTTTCGTATTTAGCTTTGGCAGATGTTGAGCTACTGGGATAGTCTTGGGTGCGGTAGCAAAGCCTTGAGCACGGAAGGGTTTAAATGTCTTATTATTCCCTCCGTTATAAGAAGTTTCGGCTGGTCTTTTCATACCTCTGTTTTGTGTGAAATAGCTTTCCTTCTGGCTCGATTCAATAACTCGAGCAATTTTCATAGCTTCATTATATATTTTCTTCTCTAATCCTAGAACATGCTCTCTGATGCTTCCTCTAAGCCCCGTGACAAACCTATGGGTCTTAGTGTCTTCTTCTTGCATGTTGAGTGGTGCAAAGAAAAACAGCTCCTCAAAACGCTGTTGATATGCATCCATGGACATCTGTCCCTGATATAAACTCAGGAACTCCTTTTCCATAGAATCTTTGAAGCTTCGGGGAAAGTACTTCTCAAAGAAAGCTTCTTTATATATAGCCCAAGTCAATAGGGCGTGCTTGGTTAATAGATAGGTCCTGGTCGATTTCCACCAATGATGTGCATCGCCTTTTAGCATGAAGGTGGCACATAATACCTTTTCTTCTTTTGTAATAGTCATCATAAGAAAATTTCTCTCCATCTCGTCGATCTAATGTGCTGGCCATAAAGAATCAGACGGTTTACCGTTAAATTCCTTGGGCTTCATCTTCAAGAATCTCTCAACCAGTCGAGAGTGATCCATCTGATTTTGGGGGTATGCCCCAAACATAGGTTGTGGATACTGATAATTAACATGAGCTGCTTCCAGACCTGGTACTGGAATCTGTGTAGCTAGTGGTTGAGGTGTTTGAGGTGCTGGGTGGTTACCCACCTGTGCTACACTGGTTTGTCCAGTCGGCATTGGTATAGCATGTGCTGCCTGGAACATAATCCCCATTGTTGCTTGCATTTGAGCCTGTGTGTATTGCATTTGTTGCAGCTGTTGCTCTGAGTTCATAACCACGGTTGCTAACTCCGGTGGTGGAGGTGTCAAGTTTGTAGGATTTGCCTGAACCGGATTTACTGGTGGTACAACCTGCGGATTACCCTGTGCGTATATATTTTCTTGGTTGGTTTCCTCCACGGGTGGTGGTGGTGGAACTATGTTTCGGCTCTGCCTGGTTACTCTACGTCCAGCCATCTTCCTCTGATATTGGTGATGCCTGAAAATCATTAACAAACGTGAGGCAATCATTTATACTTCATGTAGGCACGCTAACCGATGTTATTTTCAAAATTTCCAGATCATTTTGTGAAAAATATTGTCTTTTCTACGCAGGGTCGATGGTGGCGGTCGATGGTATGTCCGACCCTCGGTATCGACCCTGGGAATCACTTATTTTTCCCCAGAGCCGAGGGTCAATGCGGGGGTCGATGGGTGTCCGACCCGCAGGTGCGACCCCTGGTTTCCTGTCAGATTCCCGAGAGTTGGGGGTCGATACGGGGGTCGATGGATGTCTGACCCCCAAGTGCGACCCCTGGTTTCCTGTAAGATTCCCGAGAGCTGGGGGTCGTTGTGGGGGTCGATTATCCTAGTCGAATTCTTCGACCCCCAGACCAAAATTTAGATTTTTAAGGTCCGATTCTGGGTTCATTTCCCATTATTCCTTCCCCGTTTCGACTCGTCTCCTACCTCTGAGTTGCTACAGTGCCACTCCGCTATATTGGTCATTTCGGTTCCGTGTTTCGACGTCCACATCATTCCTACAGGTATGTCTTCTCATTTTTACCTGTTTTTAGGTTTTCATTTCTAGGTTTTTGCCCATTTATCTTGTATTTTTCAAATTAAACTTTTTTCAACCGTAAAAATTTGATTTTTATTGGGGGCTTTTGTTATTGGTGACTCGAGGAACGAAAGCCCTCAAAAATTTTTGAGTTTCATCGGTTGGTTATCGAGAAACTTGGATTTTGCTCTTTTTGCCCTAATTTGTCGAAATTTTTAATTTCTCGCAATTTCTTCAAATTGGATTCCATTAGTTAGAATTTCCTACTGTGTGAGTGTTGTAGGATCTGTTAGAACCTACGTAAGTCCTCCTGCCCACGTGTATGGGTGACAAGTGAGGCATTTGGCCAACTTACATCGTTATAATGTCCCAATTTTTGGTTTTTACTCTTTACTAACCCATTATTGCTTTCTCTTTCTTATTTGCAGATACTATGGCTCGTACCAAAGTGCCCAGAGTTCATGATCCTCTTCATTTCCGTTCCAACGAAGCCGAGGCACAGTATGCCCACTACGCTCGCAAGAAAGTAGAGGGAGGTGGTAAGGTGAACTTGGCTGAGTTAGCCCTGTTCAATGTGGAGAGAGAATTTGGTGATATGGGATGGCTCCCTGTCATTACTTATGACGCGTGCACCTGACCCGACTTGGTACGCCAGTTCTATTGTAACCTCCAGGTGGTAGGGGATTACAATGATGTTGAGAGGGGTCACGAGTTACGCATCACGAGTTACGTCAAAGGTGTGAACATCTTGTTTGACTATCAGCAGCTAGCCGACCTACTGGGCATCTCCTATGATGGCCCCATGGTTTTCTGTGCTCCTGGAGAGCCCCAGTTCTTCTCTCTACAGATGAGGGCCGATATCGATAACCAGCTCCTTCGTCCTGATCGCTGGCAGATGAGGACATGTTATATGCGTCCAGCTCCACGGGTATATTGCAAGATCATTCAGCATAACCTGATCCCGCAGAGTGGTCATTACAAGAGGGTTTTCCAACTGACCCAGTATCTTCTATACAGTATTTGCACTAGGCAGCCCGTCTGCCTTCCGTACATCATCATGCGTACCATGATCACTGCTACGTTGCCCAGTCACACTGGTAACCTTCCTTACGGACGTATGATCACTATCTTGCTTACCCACCTGGGGGTTGATTTAGTGGATGAGAAGATTCAGGAGAAGTCCTTCTCATTGCCTCTAGATTGGAGGCTATTTGCAAGATGGGAATGCAGGATGCTCAGTCAGTGATGAGGAGAGGAACGCGATGGTGCACCCTCACACTCGCGTAGAGATAGCTGACGCTGAGGCAGCTGCCACCATCGCTGGAGTTCATACGGAGCCTGCTGGTGATGATGACCGTATGTACATGGATGTAGACTCTATACCACCTCCTTCACCTACAGATGCGGCTGGAGCTAGTACTTTATATGCGGCTGGTCCTTCACATGCGGCTGGTCCTTCTCACCCACCTCCTGATATGATGGAGATATTGCATGAGAGCAGAGAGGCTCAGCGTAGATCTGATCTGAGGATGGGGGAGTTACTAGACGCTCAGCGGGTGAGAGTGGATGAGCTACTAGACGTCTAGCGTACATCAGACATGAGGATGGGAGAGCTCATAGAGGCTCAGTGCCGGTCAGATATGCGGATGGAGGAGCTTTTGGGTGCTCAGCGCGGGACTGATCAGCGGGTAGCTAATCTTACAGCTAGTCTTCAGACGACGCAGACTCAGATAGCCTGGTTGACTAGAGTTTACGCTGAGGATTATGACAGAGATCGTGAGGCACCGCCTCCTCCTTCACCTCCAGCTTCATGATTGTATCTATTTTCTTTCATTTTGCTATAGAGTAACTGTCCGGGCTGTGGACTGTACTCTGCTTTAGCTATGTATGTACGTTTGTTTCCCTTTCATTGTATTTAAAATTGTTTTCCCTTTAATAGATGCATTATTTTCTTTTCAAATTTGGTCTCAAACATCACTTGTGCTTATAGTGTGTTAATATTATAGTTTTTACTTTTATCCTATCTCATTTCACAATTTATCATGAATGTATGCCAGTTTAGCGGACACGGCCTGAGATGCTCTTCTACCAAGTTGTCACACCCCAATTCCACACACTTCAGAATGGTGTGATGAACCGCTAGCAAACCAACGGTTCAACCAGGATCTCAGAATTAAAGAAAAGACATGAACGGTCCATGATGGGTAGACCTGGTTCAAGGTGGTAAGACCGGATTAGTTTGATACGGTTCTTACATCTATGGAGGATAGGCAATATCAACCGATTATGATCTATGTGATTTCCTTGAGAAAATCTCAAGGAGAACCATGAGGAGTGAATTTGATGATTAGGGTTGATAAGAAATTACTAATGATGGCCATAGGATGACCTTAAAATAAACCCACTGAAGAACATAAGAATTGACCTAGGATGAACTCGAATTTCATGTAGACTGTGACAAAAAATCTCAAGATCGCAGCTACAGTCGACCATAACATGGTCAATACGACCAGAGGATCGACTATAGGCATTCGGGAAGATTTTAGAAATCATATGGTCGCAGCTACAATTGCACCATATGCGACCGTAGGGTATCGATCGTAGACAATAAGGTCGATATAGCATGAGACCATAGGACTAATCAGGCACCTATCAGTGCTCTATTTTGATTTTTAACTATTGTAACATGTCACGTATGAATCCTAACTTAAATTCATATAACTTTTAGGTTGTTAAATCAATTCAAAGAGAATTTCAAGTCTTGGAAGGACATCGAGAATTGCTAACAGGTAAGGAAACAAATTTTAAAGTAATTGGATAATAACAAACTGTTTATTTTTATTGAGTCCAATGCCATGATTGGTTCTATGCTTGTATGCTTGTAATGTGCATCTCACATGTCATCCAATATTCCTATTATTGCTATTCATGCATATTTAATTCTGTTTATTTATAACATGATGATGACGATGATGCTAGGAATAAGCATGTGAATGTATGTATGTGGTTGATGTGTTAGATGCGAGTCAAGCATCAGGGGGAGGACGTGGCATGGTGGTCTTCGACCTCGTCACCAGACTCTAGCTCTATCTCTACTCAAGTCTTACCCACTAACATCGTCGTATCACCATTATCTTAGCAGAACTATTACGTCGTAGGGCATCAGGGGAGGTGGTCTCGGACCATGTGGTCTCTGACTCTGTCAGGGGGCCTTAGCTCTATCTCTATGGACGTATTGAGGGATGCTAGGGTGAGGCCTTGGATACACTGTTTGGCATTAGGATTGGTTAGTTGCGAGCCCAGTTTGAAGCCCTCGTCAATAGGGGCTTACGTGTTGGTATGGAAAGGGCATCAGGGGAAATTTTGGCGATGTTTGATCCGAACACTTTAGCTCTATCTCTATTCCATGGTAGGTGCATATGGGACGACAATGGTGTTTGATCTATTGGACAGATTCACATACTCGTGTATAGAGGTGCGGCAGCCACCAAACCTTTCTATAGCACATTGTAAACTTATAAACCAAACCAAAGATATGAATTGAATGCATGCATATGTTTGTTACATTATTTTGTTTGCTCACTGAGACATGATGTGTGCTCACCCTTTTGACGTCGAATATTTTTAGTTGATGATGCAGGTCCTACCGTTGAAGAATATATGAATGCGCCGACGTATGGACACGTTGCTGCGATGGATGGAGAAGCTGAAGAAGATGCGCATGATTCATCATGCGAGTGCAACCAATGTGTTTTTGCTTAAGTTTAGTTATAATTTTAACATCGGATATGTACTTGATTATTTATTTTTATGTCTTGTGGTTTGGAGATATTTGGATTAAATACTTATTTATCACTGTTGGATTCTCAGTTCATTATCTGTAAGACTTTCGCTTATTTGTTTATTACCTCTGAATTTTAATGTAGAATGTGTGTGTGGTTTGATATGGTGGATAAACCTATGCGAGATCCTGGGAGAACCGTTGGTTTATTAGCGGTTCATTACGCCATTCTAGTTAGACCAGAATTGGGGTGTCACAACTTGGTATCAGAGCATCTCAGGATCTATCCATTAACCTTGTGATTCCCAGGTTGACACTGAGAGGGGGGTGAATCAGTGGCCACTAAAAAATCCTTTCCACTATTCAGATATGGCCTGATGCCATGCAAGTGGCTGCCAAGAGCTGATGATCACTTTGTGCTATGCTGCCTTGAGCTGACTACTTGAGGTTTTCACAGACAATCTGTCAAACATATTTCGTGCACACACCAACCACACACCCACAGGTATCCATACCAGGGGCTTGGCTTGCCAAGTGTGTGCACCCAGACCTGTAGCACACAGACTTCTAATGCACACACAATATCATCCAAATGACACACGATATAACGTGGTTTACCAATCACACACTGTGATGGCTACTCCACGGGGGAATACCCTAACCAGGGTTTCGTATATACCCAATACACAACAGAATACTATGGTTGCACCCACAACCCTAATGCTACAACATCACCCGCATTCACAGCCACAACTGTATCCTAGGCACCAACCCAATTCCAGTCAAGCACCCACTTGATAGGCTACACAATAGTTATATCAAATATTCATACAAACCCTTCCCATATAGCACTGATACAAGAAATAGGATTTGCGTGCGAGTATACCTTCCGGTGTTGCTCACTACTGATGCAAGCCTCTATGTGCAAACATCTCGGCCTCCTCTTAGGCTCCACAGCTCATTCTTCAACACACTGACTCCATAGGACGCTCACATCTGGTCCTCACATTCTCTTCAAGCTTCAACAAAGCTTTCATGGTCTCACACTGCCAGTAGGAGTCTCTCTCTCTCTTGGAGTAGCTTCAATGGAGGGTTCTCACAAAAATCGCCATTAGAGGCTTCTTTCTCGAGCTCAAACCACTGCCAAAGTGTTCTACTCACAGAGAGAAGCTCGTGGGCTTTTGAATCACCTCGATCGGAGCTCGGACGGCCAAGATATGGCCAAAAGAAGTTCGGCCAGTGAGAATATTCCAAATGGAATCTCCGGCCTTGATTCGGTGCGCTGCGACGCACTCTATCGTCGCCGCATCTGACGTACGTACTCTGCTGTCGATTTCTGATTGGCAGAGAAGGAATCACCTGTATTAGACCGTTGGATCGGTCGCTAAATGGCGGGATCTCTTCTGGACCGTCAGATCGGTCAGATCCCGTCAGCGATACTCGGCATCAATAATACCCTTCAGATGGGAATCTTCGGCGCCGCTGTATCATACGCACACAACACCGAATCACGGATCTGGTTCCATGCGGCACGATACACCGTTATACGATGCCTCCAGCCAATGAGAAGGCTCGCGCAAGCATCTGGACGCGAATCTTGCAACACACCATAGCCTGCCTTTTTGAGGATTGCCAAATTGGAAATTTGCTGTCGTGGCTCGATCCGAGCCATCAATATCGAATTTTCTCCTTTTTAAAAGGACCAAAATGACCTTGACAATTAAGGAAATGGCCTCTGTAACCGGTGAGTATCACCTACAGAGAAGCCGATTCCAGTAGGGTTCGAGAGATTTCCTTCATTGCGGCATTTGGTCGAACAAGTTGAGCGCATGCCATCTGCCCTGTGCATGAACGCACGGCGCTGGCTTGCGGCGCGCGCGCGGCATGCTGCTGCTTGCGCTGCGGCACTGCACTGCTGCGTGCACTGCTACACGCGGGGCTCTGCTGCGCGGCACTTGTTGTGCGCGGCACTTGCTGTGCGCGGCATCTGCTGTGCGCGGCTGTGCTGCTGCTGCGCTGCCTGCTTAGCCTTGGCATGCTGCTGGGCATGCTGACATGGCCTGCTGTCCTGGTGCCACGGGCATCTGCCCTGCTGGCCTGGCCACCCAAGGTGGGACCCACCTGGTCCCCACCCATTCTCTCTCCTCTTTCTGTCTCCTCTATTTTCTCTCTCTTCTTTCTCCCTCTTCTTTCTTTCTCTTCAGCTGGATTTTCTCATCAATTGGGCTTCATTAGTTGAACTGCATTCTCTTCAACTGCTGCATCAACCCAGTCACCCTGTCTTGACTGCCCAATCACCCTGTCTATCAGAGAGTCCTACAGACACTCTATCTCCTTTTTCTTTCTCAGATAGGAGCTGTCCACCTGTCTAACCATGCTTGCTGCTGTCTGGACTGTCTGCTGTGCCTGTTGAGCTGTCCACTCAGTCTACTGTGCTATCCACTCAGTTTGCTGTGCCTTCTGAGCTGTCTAGAGGTTGCCAACAATGACAACACATACAATACAAAGTTGCTGACAACATCACAACTTGGCCAAGGTTCCAACAATCTCCCCCTTTGGAATTGTTGGCAACCTACCAACATGATATCTCCTCATGATATCAAGTACAACCATAGCCTTCTCAGCCTTTCTCTCCCCCTTTGACAACAAGTCCCAAAGGGGATCATGTACTCCCAGCCTTTCCTTTTCTTTCCCCTTTTGACAACAAGTCCCAAAAAGCATAGCCTCACCAGTATAGACTCCCCCTAGAAATGCTCCCCCTTCATAGGTGCTCTTCCTTCATAGGAACCTTTCTTACACAGCCTCACATGTAGGAGTGCCCACCGCATCTTCCAATCCTACAGATGAGAAAAAATGTTGCTGTGTAGACATCAATTCCCCCTTCATTACTGCTCCCCCTATATCAGAACTTCCTCTGCATGGACTCACCTATAGGAGTGCCCACCGCATCTTTCCAATCCTATAGATGAACAATGATGTATTTCAGATACCAACTCCCCTTACATATGTACCATCTCCAAAGTATGAAGAGTTACAACTCTTGACTTGACTTTAAGAGTCACTCAATTGTGTTCATTGAGATGATATTTCTGAAGTCATCTGCCACTTGATCACCACTGACTATTGCTACTACACTCTGCTCCTGCTCTGCTAGGCCACAAAACTTTCCAAAAAGCATACACTGCCACCAGTACCCTTTCTGACATTAACGTACTTGGCCAAGCCCATAGCTAGTAGACAATCAGTTTTCTGAAAGAACATATAGGTTGCCCTGTGTTCTTTTCCCTTGTGCAACTACTCTTCCTTTTTCAACGTTTTTTATAATAAAATCATCTTTTGTGAAGGTTATCTCATTTCCTTGATCACACACTTGACTCACACTCAAGAGATTGTGTTTCAGGCCATTGACTAGTAGAACCTTCAGGGATTTCAGTTGTGCACTATAGATGTTGACTGTTCCTCTTCCTTTGATCCTTGCACCATCATTGTTTCCAAATCTAACTGAGCCACCTGCTTCAGTGTTCAGACTTGAAAAAATCTCTCTATCCCCTGACATGTGAGTGGAGCACCCACTGTCCAAGATCCATGGTGTAGGTCTACTTTTGGCATTGGAAGTTGTCTGTACAATTAGGGATTTATTTCCCTTTTTCTTGCTCTTCTCAACCCACACTGTTTTTTCTTTCACTGTGATGGGTTTTCTTGCCTTTTCTATCACGACTCTCTCTTCTCTTTGAGCTGGTCTTCTGGAAGTATCTCTTCTCTTGTTTCTTCTGGGTTACCTTTGATATGGAAGGAGTGTCTGACAATTTCTGGCTTTGTGACCATGTCTCTGACACCTGAAGCATTCTTCCTTGTCCTCTACCAAAGGAGCAAATCTGTTCCTGCTTGTGAACACTGGAGGTCTCTTCTGTCTTCTGCACTCTGCCACTCTATGCCCATATGCATTACAGCCATGACAGTACCCTCTGAAGCTCTCTCTTTGCCTGAGATTTCTGTCTTGCTTCTATGCCTTTGCTGGTTGACTGTATTGGTGCCATCTTTGCCTGTTCTGTTCTCAGCTTGTTTCTCAACATGTGACCTCATCTATTTTTCTCTGACAAACATAGTGGGGTTCTCAACAGACCCTTTACCTTGAGCTTTTTCTATTCTCTGCTTCTCATAACCAAGCCCAAACTTGATATGAGATGACTTCTGGTAGCTAAAAATTTCATCCAGAATATTCTCCTCTTCCATTTGTGAGCAGTCATCCTCACTCTCTTGATCAGTTGCAGTCTTCTCCTTTGATTTTAGGATAGTTACAGATGGAGCTGATGTTGTTGCTTCCATGTAACTCCTGTTCTCTCTCACAGAGCTTGCAAGCTCAGTTTCTAATTTGAGAATCTCTTCCTCAAGCCTTGCACATTCATCTGATTTTGAGGACAACTCATTGTTTAGATCAGATGCTATCTTCTTTGATTCTTTTGTAGAGACTTGCAGTTGACTGATCAACTCAGTTGCTTCACTAAATTGGTCATTCAGTTTTTTTGTTTTTTGTCCTCTCAGTTCTGAGATCTTTAAGAGCTGAAAGCAACTCTCCTTCAAGATCAATTTCTTCTTCAAGGTCATCTTTCCTCTTTGATTTTTTCTTCTTCCCTTGAAGCTCATCAAGAAGGACCATGAAGAGGGCCTCATCATTATCATTCTCTGTTGATTCATCTGAAGAATATTCATTCTTCCTTGTAAGTAGACTTCTCTTCTTGGGCACATACTATTTCTTTCCTTTTTGATCTTGACTCTCTTTGGATTATTCATCATCAGAGTCATAAAATTTTCCCTTTTTCTGGCACTTGGACGCGAAGTGTCGTAGGCCTCCACAGTTGAAGCATCTCATGGTTGACTTGCCTTTGTACCTGTCAGTCCTTTTCTTCAACTTTCTGGTAAGATAAGCTATAAGCTCATCATCTGAGTCATCAGAATCATTGTTGTCTTCTGCTCTTGACTTCTCTGTTAGTTCTTTAATTTTCAATTTCCTTACTGCCTCAAAAGCAGCTTCTTTTTCCACTGACACTGGGTCTATCATTCTCATCTCATAAGTGGTCAGGATGCGATGTAGCTCATCAATGGTTAGACTGTCCAAGGTGGTTATTTATTCAAGTGCAGACACCTTTGCATTATACAGCTTGGGCAGTGTTCTCAATACCTTCTTGACAACATGGACTTCCTTCAGCTCTTCCTAGTGCTCTGATTGCATTGGTGACTCCATTCACTCTATTAAGATAGACTTCAATGGTTTCTCCCTTAGTCATCCTCAGACTCTCAAACTGTGCTCTAAGAATTTGTAGTTTTGCCTCTTTGATCTTGCTATCTCCCTCATGTACACTCTTCAGCTTGTCCCAGATTTCTTTGGATGTAGGACAGCTGATAACCCTAGTGAGCTCATTGCTCACAAGTGAAGCCAGAAGGGCTGTGACTGCCTTGGCTTCATTTTCTCTCTTCTTCATCTCCACTATATCAGTGATGTCTTCTGTGGTGTGCTTGTAGCCGTTCTTCACTGCTTGCCATACTCCATACCCTTGAGCTATCAAATATGCTTCCATTCTCACTTTCCACACACTATAGTTAGGACCCATCAAATATAGGAATTCTTCCATTCTTGTGGTGGTCTTCACTGGATGCCATTTCTCAGTCTCAATTTACTGTCTGTACCCGAAGCTGTCAGTCTTCTTCCCTTAGGAACCTGGCTCTGATACCAATTGTGATTCCCAGGTTGACACTGAGAGGGGGGGTGAATCAGTGGCCACTAAAAAATCCTTTCCACTATTCAGATATGGCCTGATGCCATGCAAGTGGCTGCCAAGAGCTGATGATCACTTTGTGCTGTGCTGCCTTGAGCTGACTACTTGAGGTTATCACAGATAATCTGTCAAACATATTTCGTGTACACACCAACCACACACCCACAGGTATCCATACCAGGGGCTTGGCCTGCCAAGTGTGTGCACCCAGACCTGCAGCACACAGACTTCTAATGCACACACAATATCATCCAAATGACACACGATATAACGTGGTTCACCAATCACACACTGTGATGGCTACTCCATGGGGCAATACCCTAACCAGGGTTTCGTATATACCCAATATACAACAGAATACTATGGCTGCACCCACAACCCTGATGCTACAACATCACCCGCATTCACAGCCACAACTGTATCCTTGGCACCAACCCAATTCCAGTCAAGCACCCACTTGATAGGCTACACAATAGTTATATTAAATATTCATACAAACCCTTCCCATATAGCACTGATACAAGAAATAGGATTTGCGTGCGAGTATACCTTCCGATGTTGCTCACTACTGATGCAAGCCTCTATGTACAAACATCTCGGCCTCCTCCTGGGCTCCACAGCTCATTCTTCAACACACCGACTCCATAGGACGCTCACAGCTGGTCCTCACATTCTCTTCAAGCTTCAACAAAGCTTTCATGGCCTCACAATGCCAGTAGGAGTCTCTCTCTCTCTTAGAGAAGCTTCAATGGAGGGTTCTCACAAAAATCGCCATTAGAGGCTTCTTTCTCAAGCTCAAACCGCTGCCAAAGTGTTCTACTCGCAGAGAGAAGCTCGTGGGCCTTTGAATCACCTCAATCGGAACTCGGACGGCCAAGATATGGGCCAAAGAAGTTCGGCCAGTGAAAATATTCCGAATGGAATCTCCGGCCTTGATTCGGTGCGCTGCGACGCACTCTATCGTCGCCGCATCTGACGTACGTACTCTGCTGTCGATTTCTGATTGGCGGAGAAGGAATCACCTGTATTAGACCGTTGGATCGGTCGCTAAATGGCGGGATCTCTTCTGGACCGTCAGATCGGTCAGATCCCGTCAGCGATACTCGGCATCAATAATATCCTTCAGATGGGAATCTTCGGCGCCACTGTATCATACGCACACAATATCGAATCACGGATCTGGTTTCGTGCGATGCGATACACCGTTATACGATGCCTCCAGCCAATGAGAAGGCTCGCGCAAGCATCTGGACGCGAATCTTGCAACACACCATAGCCCGCCTTTTTGAGGATTGTCGATTTGGAATCTTGCTGTCGTGGCTCGATCCGAGCCATCAATATCGAATTTTCTTCTTTTTAAAAGGACCAAAATGCCCTTGACAATTTAGGAAATGGCCTCTGTAACTAGTAAGTATCACCTACAGAGAAGCCGATTCTAGTAGGGCTCGAGAGATTTCCTTCATTGCGGCATTTGGTCGAACAAGTTGAGCGCATGCCATCTGCCCTGCGCATGCGCCCACGACTCTGGCTTGCGGCGCGAGCACGGCATGCTACTGCTTGCGCTGCATGCTACTGCTTGCGCTGCTGCGCGGCACTTGCTGTGCGCGGCGCCTACTGTGCGCGGCACCTGCTGTGCGCGGCTGTGCTGCTACTGCGCTGCCTGCTTAGCCTTGGCATGCGGCTGGGCATGCTGACATGGCCTACTGTCCTGGTGCCGCGGGCATCTGCCCGGCTGGCCTGGGCTGGCTGCCATGCTGGCCTGGCCACCCAAGGAGGGACCCACCTGGTCCCCACCCATTCTCTCTCCTCTTTCTGTCTCCTCCATTTTCTCTCTCTTCTTTCTCTCTCTTCTTTCTTTCTCTTCAGCTGGATTTTCTCATCAACTGGGCTTCATTAGCTGAACTGCATTCTCTTTAACTGCTGCATCAACCCAGTCACCCTGTCTTGACTGCCCAGTCACCCTGTCAATTAGAGAGTCCTACAAATACTCTCTCTCCTCTTTCTTTCTCAGATAGGAGCTGTCCACCTGTCTAACCATGCTTGCTGCTGTCTGGACTGTCTGCTGTGCCTGTTGAGCTGTCCACTTAGTCTACTGTGCTATCCACTCAGTTTTCTGTGCCTTTTGAGCTGTCTAGAGGTTGCCAACAATGACAACACATACAATACAAAGTTACTGACAACATCACAACTTGGCCAAGGTTCCAACAATCTCCCCCTTTGGAATTGTTGGCAACCTACCTACATGATATCTCCTCATGATATCAAGTACAACCATAGCCTTCTCAGCCTTTCTCTCCCCCTTTGACAACAAGTCCCAAAGGGAATCATGTACTCCCAGCCTTGCCTTTTCTCTCCCCTTTTGACAACAAGTCCCAAAAAGCATAGCCTCACCAGTATAGACTCCCCCTAGAAATGCTCTCCCTTCATAGGTGCTCTTCCTTCATAGGAACCTTTCTTACACAGCCTCACATGTCGGAGTGCCCACCGCATCTTCTAATCCTACAGATGAAAAAAAATGTTGTTGTGTAGATATCAACTCCCCCTTCATCACGGCTCCCCCTATATCAGAACTTCCTCTACATGGAGTCACCTATAGGAGTGCCCACTGCATCTTTCCAATCCTATAGATGAACAATGATGTATTTCAGATACCAACTCCCCTTACATATGTACCATCTCCAAAGTATGAAGAGTCACAACTCTTAACTTGACTTTAAGAGTCACTCAACTGAGTTCATTGAGATGATATTTCTAAAGTCATCTGCCACTTGATCACCACTGACTGTTGCTACTACACTCTGCTCCTGCTCTGCTAGGCCACAAAACTTTCCAAAAAGCATACACTACCACCAGTACCCTTTCTGACATTAACGTACTTGGCCAAGCCCATAGCTAGTAGACAATCAGTTTTCTGAAAGAACATATAGGTTGCCCTGTATTCTTTTCCCTTGTGCAACTACTCTCCCTTTTTTAATATTTTTTATAATAAAATCATCTTTTGAGAAGGTTATCTCATTTCCTTGATCACACACTTGACTCACACTCAAGAGATTGTGTTTCAGGCCATTGACTAGTAGAGCCTTCTGGGATTTCAGTTGTGCACTGTAGATGTTGACTGTTCCTCTTCCTTTGATCCTTGCACCATCATTGATTCCAAATCTAACTGAGCCACCTGCTTCAGTATTCAGACTTGAAAAAATATCTCTATCCCCTGACATGTGAGTGGAGCACCCACTGTCCAAGATCCATGGTGTAGCTCTACTTTTGGCTTTGGGAGTTGTCTGTACAATTAGGGATTTATTTCCCTTTTTCTTGCTCTTCTCAACCCACACTGCTTTCTCTTTCACTGTGATGGGTTTTCTTGCCTTTTCTATTACGACTCTCTCTTCTCTTTGAGCTGGTCTTCTGGAATTATCTCTTCTCTTGTTTCTTCTGGGTTGCCTTTGATATGGAAGGAGTGTCTGGCAATTTCTGGCTTTATGACCATGTCTCTGACACCTGAAGCATTCTGCCTTGTCCTCTGCCAAAGGAGCAAATCTGTTCCTGCTTGTGAACACTAGAGGTCTCTTCTGTCTTCTGCACTCTGCCACTCTATGCCCATATGCATTACAGCCATGACGGTACCCTCTGAAGCTCTCTCTTTGCCTGAGATTTCTGTCTTGCTTCCTCTGCCTTTGCTGGTTGACTGTATTGGTGCCATCTTTGCCTGTTCTGTTCTTAGCTTGTTTCTCAACATGTGACCTCATCTGTTTTGCTCTGACAAACATAGTGGGGTTCTCAATAGACCCTTTACCTTGAGCTTTTTCTATTCTCTGCTTCTCATAACCAAGCCCAAACTTGATATGAGATGACCTCTGGTAGCTAAGAATTTCATCCAGAATATTCTCCTCTTCCAATTGTGAGCAGTCATCCTCACTCTCTTGATCTGTTGCAGTCTTCTCCTTTGATTTTAGGATAGTTACAGATGGAGCTGATGTTGTTGCTTCCATGTAACTCCTGTTCTCTCTCACAGAGCTTGCAAGCTCAGATTCTAATCTGAGAATCTCTTCCTCAAGCCTTTGCACATTCATCTGATTTTGAGGACAACTCATTGTTTAGATCAGATGCTATCTTCTTTGATTCTTCTGTAGAGACTTGCAGTTGACTGATCAACTCAGTTGCTTCACTATATTGGTCATTCAGTTTTTTGTTTTTTGTCCTCTCAGTTCTGAGATCTTTAAGAGCTGAAAGCAACTCTCCTTCAAGATCAATTTCTTTTTCAAGATCATCTTTCCTCTTTGATTTTTTCTTCTTCCCTTGAGGCTCATCAAGAAGGACCATGAAGAGGGCCTCATCATTATCTTTCCATTTGATTCATCTGAAGAATATTCATTCTTCCTTGTAAGTAGACTTCTCTTCTTGGGCACATACTTTTTCTTTCCTTTTTGATCTTGACTCTCTTTGGATTCTTCATCATCAAAGTCATAAAATTTTCCCTTTTACTGGCACTTGGACACGAAGTGTCCTAGGCCTCCATAGTTGAAGCATCTCATGGTTGACTTGCCTTTGTACCTGTCACTCATTTTCTTCAACTTTCTGGTAAGATAAGCTATAAGCTCATCATCTGAGTCATCAGAATCACTGTTGTCTTCTGCTCTTGACTTCTCTGTTGGTTCTTTAATTTTCAATTTCCTTACAGCCTCAAAAGCAGCTTCTTTTTCCACCGACACTAGGTCTATCACTCTCATCTCATAAGTTGTCAGGATGCGATGTAGCTCATCAATGGTTAGACTGTCCAAGGTGGTTATTTCTTCAAGTGCAGACACCTTTGCATTATACAGCTTGGGCAGTGTTCTCAATACCTTCTTGACAACATGGACTTCCTTCAGCTCTTCCCCCAGTGCTCTGATTGCATTGGTGACTCCATTCACTCTATTAAGATAGACTTCAATGGTTTCTCCCTCAGTCATCCTTAGACTCTCAAACTGTGATCTAAGAATTTATAGTTTTGCCACTTTGATCTTGCTATCTCCCTCATGTACACTCTTCAGCTTGTCCCATATTTCTTTGGATGTAGGACAGCTGATAACTCTAGTGAGCTCATTGCTCACAAGTGAAGCCAGAAGGGCTGTGACTGCCTTGGCTTCATTTTCTCTCTTCTTCATCTCCACTATATCAGTGATGTCTTCTGTGGTGTGCTTGTAGCCGTTTTTCCCTGCTAGCCATACTCCATACCCTTGAGCAATCAATTATGCTTCCATTCTCACTTTCCACCTTCAGCCATGATGGAGATGCTGTAGGAGATCAGGGATGCTCAGCGCAGATCTGATCTGAGGATGGATGAGTTGTTGGCTGCTCAGCACGCATCAGATGCGCGGATGGGAGAGCTCCTAGAGGTGCAGCGTGGGACTGACCAGAGGATAGCCGGTCTCACAGCTAGTCTACAGATGACCCAGACTCAGATAGCCTGGTTGACTAGAGTCTATGCTGAGGACTATGACCGAGATCGTGAGGCCCCGCCTCCTCCTTCGCCTCCAGCTTCTTGATTGTACTTTTATTTTTCCCTTGTACTACAGAGTAACTGTCCGGGTTGTGGACTGTACTCTGCTTTAGTTATGTATATACATTTTGTTTCTCTCACTCATTGTATGTAACTTGTTTTTCCTTTAATAGATGCATTATTCTCTTTTTAAATTTGGTCTCAATCATCACTGGTGCTTACAATGTGTTTGTATTAAAGCTTTTAATTTATCCTATCTCAGTTCACAATGGTCTTGAATGGGTGTCAGTTTGGCGGGCAAGGCCTGAGAAGCTCTGATACCAAGTTGTCACACCCCAATTCCACACTATTCAGAATGGTGTGATGAACCGCTAAATAATCAACGGTTCAACCAGGATCTCAAATAGGTTATCCCCGTGTTATCCAAACTTACACGCATCCAGAATCATAATCAGAGTAAATACACAATTGCGGAAATCTTGTAAATAAATGAACTGAGAACTAAGATGATATCAATAATTTAATAGTAAATTATTCTGTTTCCAACTGAGACATAAATATTTAAATATCAAATACAAGTATTTATTAAATGCAATAAAAGAAACCTATAAAATATCTAATCAAATACACACGAGTTGCACTCGCAAGAGGAGTCGTGTGTATCATCTTCAGCTCTAGCTTCCATAGCTGCCACGTTTCCGTACGCAGACGCGTGCATGTAGTCTTCAACGGTATAACCTGCATCATCAACTAAAAATATTCGACGTCGAGGGGTGAGCACACATCACGGCTCAGTGAGTAGCCAAAACAATGCAACAATACATATGCATGCAAAAAGTCCATTTATATCTTTGGTCCGGTTTAAAGTTTACAGTATGCAATAGAAAGGTTGAGGTAGCCAAAGGTCGCGTTTATTGACTCCGCCTCTATACACGAGTGTGTGACGTTACCCGAAGATCACGTTTATCGTCAACTCACATGCACCCAACCATGAACATTATATGACAAAGGTTACGTTTATTGCTATATAGTGTCATACCAACACGTAAGCCCCTGTTGGCGAGGGCTGCAAACTGGGCTCGCAACTAACCAATCCTAATGCCAAACAATGTATCCAAGGCCTCACCCCAGCATCCCTCAGAATGTCCATAGAGATAGAGCTAAGGCCTCCCGGTAGAGTCAGAGACTACAAGGACCGAGACCACCTCCCTTGATACCCTACGACATAATAGTTCTGCTAAAGTAATGGCGATACAATGATGCCAATGCACAAGACTTAAGTTAGAGATAGAGCTAAAGTGTTGAAGCCCGCCAAAGGTAAACGTTTATTGACGTTCTCATCACACCTCCCCTGATACTCGCTCGCATCAAGCACATCAACCACACACATACAAGCACATGCCTATTCTTATCATCATCATCATCATCATGTTATAAATGATAAAGTAAATATGCATGAACAAGTAATAGAAATATTGGATGGCATGCTGTATGCACATTACAAACATAGTCGCACAGAATCAAGCATAGCATAGGACTCAAGAATTAGAAAACAGTTTATTATTAACCAATTTAGTTTGGGGTTAAGGTTCCTCACCTTAGCTTGCTATAAGATACTTTTTTAAGCTTTAAAATAACCTTTACAATGTTATTATGTTGCTAGAAGACCTAACAAAATGGATAGAATTTAATTAGAATAAATTCTGAATTTAAAAACCATTCTGTCAACTGAGGGTCGATGGGTCTATCGACCCTCCCCTCTTTCTGGACTTCCCGAATGCTGAGGGTCGATGGTCAGAAACACCTAGGGTCAGATGGTCATCGACCCTGGGTGCGACCCTTGGTGCACTCTAGTCCAATTTCCACTTTTTAATCCATTCATCGTGTTTGGGGTCCTATGGTTTGCTTATACATTCCATTAAACATTCATTCCACGGTCTGAAACCATGAATCATCCTCCTAGATTGCTTTCATGCATTCTCTTAGGGTTTTCCCTGAAAACCTAACCATGGATGGATGGTTTGGGTTTCTCCGAGATCACTCTCTCTCCAATAACTATCCTAAGGTCTGTAGAATCTCATGGAATTAGTATCCATACCTAAGAAGATAACTTTTCCTCTGAAATTCTTCTCCTTTATGCTAAGTTCTCTTCCTTCCCTTTCTTCTTCCTCTTTTCCTTCTCCTCTCTTTTTCTCAATTCGATTAGGGTTGTGAAAGGAGTGAAAGTGGCTTAGGGACGTCCTTTAAATAGAATAGGAACATCCTAAATAAGTCCCTCTGAGATTTGAAAAGAATCCCAATCGAAAAATATAGAAATTTCCTAATTTCTATATTCGGCAGAAATCGAGGGTCGATGGGAGGGCCGATGATCCCGTCGACCCCAGGGTCTTAAGCTGTCCGACCCTCCCTTTAAAACTAAGGGTCTGACTTTCTGTTTTGGGAGGTCCGACCCTGCTTAGCTGGGTGTGCGACCCTTTCCTCTTTTTAAGTATTTTTGGGTCGATTTGATACCTGGGATCTCGATCTCCTTCACGCCCTTGGTCTACTTGACTCGACCATGATGGATATACCTGGTTCATGGTGGTAAGACCGGGTTAGATTGCCACAGGTCTTACAACTCCCCCCAACTTATAAAATTTTTGTCCTCGAAATTGTACATACCTTCTGAATCAAATAAGTAAGGGTATTGCTTTCTCATAGCATTTTCTTCTTCCCATGTAATCTCTTCCATGTCTCTACTTTTCCATATGACCTTAACATAGTAGATATCTCTGTTGCGTAGACGTTGAACCTTTCGACTAATGATTTCTGTTGGTGTTACTTCAAATGTCAAATCATCAGTCAATTCTGGCAAATCCACTATCAAAACATGCATTGGGTCCTTGACATACTTCTTCAATAGAGAAATGTGAAATACGTCATGTACACTTGACATAGATGGTGATAGTGCTAACTGATAAGCCACTTTTCCAAGCTTAGCTAGAATTTCATACGGCCCAACATATCTTGGACTTAGTTTCCCTTTCTGTCCGAACCTCTTCAATCCTCGCATATGGCGATACCTTCAAAAATACTTTATCACCTACGGCGAACTCTAGATCTCTTCGTCGAGTGTCTGCATATTGCTTCTGATGGTTCTGAGCTGTTCTCACTCTTTCCTTGATGATGTCGACCACTCGACAAGTCTCTTCAACAAATTCCGGTCCAACAATACTACGTTCTCCAACTTCATTCCAAAACAAGGGAGTTCAACACTTCCTGCCATATAGTGCTTCATAAGGTGACATCTGTATAGTAGCCTGATAGCTATTGTTATAGGCGAACTCGATCAATGGTAATTTTTCGTTCCATGATCCTTTGAAATCAATCACACATGCTCGTAGCATATCTTCTAGAATCTGGATTGTACGTTCTGACTGTCCATCTGTCTGTGGGTGGAATGAGTACTGAACTTCAACGTTGTACCCATGGCCTTTTGCAATCCTTTCTAAAATTTGGTAGTAAATCGTGGATCTCTATCGGACACAATGATTTCTGGAACACCATGTAATCGAACAATATTATCCACATAAAGCTTTGCTAACCTTTCGAGTGTATATTGGGGTCGTATTGGTATGAAGCGAGCTGTCTTAGTCTGACGGTCCACAATCACCCAAACTACGTCAACTACTCGAGGAGTCAATGGTAGCCCTGTGACGAAGTCCATAGTGATGCAGTCCCATTTCCATGCTGGTTCTGGTAATGGCTGTAATAGTCCTGCGGGTCTTTGTCGTTCAGCCTTTACTTTCTGACAATTTAGGCATTGAGACACGAACTTGGCTACATCTGCTTTCATTCCCCTCCACCAATATAATTTCTTCAGATCATGATACATTTTTGTACTTTCAGGATGTATCGAATAGATGGTAGTATGGGCTTCTTTCATCAGTCGGTGTCTAATGTCCATACTTTCTGTTTCAGGTACACATATTCTTCCTTTGTATTTTAGTACCTTCTCGTCATCCAAGGTGAACTCAGGGTTAGTCCTACCTTTCTCAATATCTTCTTGTACTGTTCTCAGATAAGGATCTGCTTTGATAGCTGTCTTCACTTCATCCACTATATCCGGTATAATCTTCAATGCCGCGAACATATTCGAAAATCGATGAATAAACCCTTGGTTGGCTGATTCATCCGTTGTATCTATCACATACTATTCGTTGCCGTGATTGAACACCATTCCGTTAGTACACATTGCTGCAGTCGTGCTAACTTCTCCTTGAGATTTTATCATTGCTTTTCTGCTCAATGCATCCGCTACCACGTTCGCTTTTCCCGGATGATACTGGATATCACAATCATAGTCTTTCAATAATTCCAGCCATCTTCTTTGTCTCATATTCAACTCCTTCTGATTAAATAAATAAGTAAGACTTTTATGGTCCGAGTTAATCTGGAATTTCTCTCCGTATAGGTAATGTCTCCATATCTTGACAGCATGTACTACTGCCGCTAACTCCAAATCATGAGTGGGATAATTTTTCTCATGTACCTTTAACTGTCTTGAAGCATAAGCAATCACTTGCTCTCCTTGTATAAGCACACATCCTAATCCCAGTTCAGATGCATCGGTGTATAAGTTAAACGTCTGTCCGGGAACGGGGATGGTCAAAATCGGGGCGGATATCAATCTGGCCTTCAATGTCTGGAAGCTCTTCTCACATTTGTCAGTCCACACAAACTTTTCACCATTCTTAGTCAAACTGGTGAGAGGTATGGCAATCCGAGAATAGTCTTCTAAGAATCTCCGATAATAACCAGCTAGACCCAGAAAACTTCTGATTTCTGAAACACTCTTTGGCGCTTCCCACTTCACAATAGCCTCGATTTTGCTGGGGTCCACTTTGATTCCTTCAGTGGATACTACATGGCCTAGAAATGTGACTTCACTTAGCCAAAACTCACACTTAGAAAATTTTGCATATAGTTTCTCTTTCCTTAAACGATGTAGGGCTGCATTTAGGTTCTTGACATGGGTTTCTTTGTCCTTGGAGTATACCAATATATCATCAATGAATACTATAACCGATGTATCCAACATATCGTGGAAAACTCGGTTCATAAGTTCCATGAACGTTGCCGGGGCATTGGTTAATCCGAATGACATAACCAAAAATTCATAATGTCCATATCTGGTCCTGAATGCTGTCTTCGAAATATCACCTTCTTTAATCTTCAGCTGATGGTAACCTGATCGAAGATCGATCTTAGAAAATACTTTTGCTCCTTGTAACTGATTGAACAAGTCATCGATCCTGGGTAGTGGATATCGATTCTTGATTGTCAGTTGGTTCAACTCCCGATAGTCGATACATAATCGAACGCTACCATCCTTCTTTTTCATGAACAGTACCGGTGCCCCCCATGGAGATATACTGGGTCGAATATAACCCTTGTCCAGTAGTTCTTGTAATTGCACTTTTAATTCCTTCAGTTCAGTAGGAGCCATTCTATAAGGTGCTTTTGATACTGGTGCGGCTCCAGGTATCAGGTCTATTACAAACTCTGTGGCACGGTCGGGTGGTAATCCGGGTAGTTCCTCCGAAAATACATCAGGATAGTCACACACGACATCAATATCTTCCATTCGGGGCGCTTCCTTGGTTAGGTCGACCACGAATACTAGATACCCGACTGCTCCCTTCTCAAGGCACTTCTTAGCCTTTAATGCTGAAAGTATGAGCTTGCGTCTCTGGGGAAGTTTGGTTCCCGAGAAACTGAAATCTGCCCCTTCCTTGTCTTTGAACGTTAGCTTCTTTTCGGCGCATAATAGATTTGCAGAATGCCGAGCTAACCAGTCCATTCCCAAGATGACATCGAAGTCTGCCATCTCAAGTCGTATCAAGGTTGCATCTAAAGTCTTCTCTCCAATGAGAACTGGACATGGCCCATAACCTTTCTCTAGTTCCACTTCTAACCCCATCGGTGACCATACAAGTAATTTGTAGTCTAATGTCTTGATGGGTAAGTTTATCTTCTTTCCAAATGACACAGATATAAATGAATGAATAGCTCCGGAATCGAAGAGTACTCTGGCAGGTATGCCATTTATAGGTACAATACCTGTGATTTATCTTTACTTAGTCTACATGCTCATTCAATGTAATTTTAACTTTAAAAGTTTCAGTCATACCTGTGACCACATCGGGTGATGCGGCCGCATCCTCGGATGTAACAGCATATACACGTCCCTGATGGAATTGTTTCTTGGGCTTTGGGCACTCCCTTGCCATATGTCCCGATTGGTTGCAGTTAAAACACTTCAGGACTTCAGAATTTGGCTTTGGCTGAGGTTGAGCTGCTGGAGTAGTCTTGGTTGCAGCAGTAATATTCTGAGGATGGAAAGGCTTATACATCCTGTTATTGCCTCCATTGTAGGAGTTTCCGGCTGGCCTTTTGATGCCTTTGTTCTGAGTAAAATAACTCTCCTTCTGGCTCGATTCTATAACTCGAGCAATCTGGACAGCTTTGTTGTAAATTTTCTTCTCTAAGCCCTGAACATTTTCTCTAATGCTTCCTCTTAGTCCCGTGAAAAACCTACGGGTTTTGATTTCTTCTTCTTGCATACTCAGTGGTGCGAAAAATAGCTCTTCATAACGCTGTTGATACGCATCCACTGACATCTGTCCCTGATAAAGACTCAAGAACTCCTTCTCCATTGAATCTCTGAAGCTTTGTGGAAAATATTTCTCAAAGAAGGCTTCTTTATATATAGCCCATGTCAGTAGGCCGTGCTTGGTCAGTAGATATGTCTTCGTGGATTTCCACCAATGGTGTGCGTCGCCCTTGAGCATGAAGGTGGCGCATAGTACTTTCTCTTCCTCTGTAATAGTCATCATGAGGAAGTTTCTCTCCATTTCGTAAATCCAGTGTGCTGGCCATAATGGATCAGACGGCTTGCCGTTGAATTCTCTGGGTTTCTTCTTCAAAAATCTCTCCACTAGTCGGGATTGGTCCAGCTGATTCTGGGGGTTTGCCCCAAACATATGGGGTGGATACTGGTAATTCCCTTGAGCTGCTTCTGGAACCTGTACTGGAATCTGTGCAGCCGGTTGCTGAGGTGTCTGAGGAGCTGGGTGGTTACCCACCGGTGCTGCACTGGCTTGTCCTGTGTGCATGGGTGCAGCATGAGTGGCTTGAAACATTATTCCCATGGCAACCTGCATCTGAGTCTGCGCGTGTTGCATCTGCTGCAGCTGCTGTGCCGGATTCATCACCACTGTTGCTAGCTCGGGTGGTGGAGGTGGCAAATTTGTAGGGTTTACCGGTTCTAGATTTCCCGGTGCATGGTTATTCTCTTGACTAGTCTCCTCCACTGGTGGTGGTGGTGGGACTGTGTTTCGGGTCTGTCGGGTCACTCTACGTTCGGACATAATTCTTTTCTGTGGTTGGTGGTGCCTGAAAATCATCAAAATAGGTGAGAAGTCATTTATAATTCATGTAGGCACGCTAACCAATAATCAATTCCAATTCTAGCTCATTTTATAAAAAAAATACTGTCTTTTCTATGCAGGGTCGATGGTATGTCCGACCCTTGGTATCCGACCCTAGGAATGACCTATTCTTCCCGAGAGCCGAGGGTCGATGCGAGGGTCGATGGGTGTCCGACCCTCAGTTCCGACCCTTAGTTTTCTGTCAGGTTCCCGAGAGCCGAGGGTCAATTGGAGGGTCGATCCGAGGTCGATGGTTCCAAATATGTCCGACCCCTCGGACCAAAAATCAGATTTTTAAGATCCGATTCTGGGTCATTTCTCACTAATCCTCCTCCGTTTCGACTCGTCTCTACTCTCTGAGTTGCTACAGTGCTACTCCATTGTTTTTTGTCGGTTTAACTCCGGGTTTTGGCGTCCACGTCATCCCTACAGGTATATCCTCTCATCTTTACCTGTTTTTAGGTTTTCTTTTCTAGGTTTTTACCCATTTAACTCATATTTTCCAAATTAAACTTTTTCCAATCGTAAAAATTCGATTTTTATTGGGGGCTTTTGTTATTGGTGTCTCGAGGAACGAAAGCCCTCAAAAAATTTTGAGTTTCATCGATTGGTTATCGAGAAACTTGAAATTTTCTCTTTTTGCCCTAATTTGTCGAAAATTTTGATTTTTCTTGAATTTCTTCAAATTGGACATCGTTAGTTAAAATTTCCTACTGTATGTGGGTTGTAGGACATGTTTTAACCTACGTAAGTTCTAATACCCACTTGTATGGTGAGAAATGGGGTTTTATGGTCGACCCACGTCGTTATTAAATCAAATTTTTGGATTTTTATCCTGCTAACTCCTTGTTTCCTTTTTCTTTCTTATTTTGCAGATACTATGGCCCGTACCAAAGTACCCAGAGTGCATGATCCACTTCACTTCCATTCGAATGAAGCTGAGGCACAGTATGCTGACTATGCCCGTAAGAAAGTGGAAGGGGGTCGCATGGTAAACTTGGCTGAGCTAGCCTTGTTCATTGTAGAGGGAGCATTTGGTGATATGGGGTGGCTCCCTGTCATCACATACGATGCGTGCACGTTCCAGATTTGGTGCGCCAGTTCTATTGTAATCTCCAGGTGGTGGGGAATTACAACGACGTTGAGCATGGGCAGGAGTTGCGCATCACCAGTTACGTCAAGGGGGTGTACATTTCCTTTGATTATTGGCAGCTGGCCGATCTGTTGGGCATTCCCTATGATGGCCCCATGGTGTACTGTGCGCCGGGAGAGCCACAGTTTGTTGAGATGGAGATGAGAGCAGAGATCGACAACTAGTTCCCTTCTGGGTGGATCTGGTAATAGATGAGAAGATTCCCCTTAGAAGATCGCCATGAGAAGACCTTCGCTCGTCGCCTCTAGATTGGGAGGCTATCCTCAAGCAAGATGGGGCTGCGAGATCTGAGGTTAGTGATGAGGAGAGGAACGCGATGGTGCGCCCTCACACTCGGGTCGAGATGGCCGATGCGAGGCTGCCTGGGCGCCGCTAGAGTTCGGGTAGATCCGGTCGATGATGATGATCGTATGTATATGGACGTCGACTCGATACCACCGCCTTTACCTACACATGCGGCTGGAGTTGGTACTTCTTCTACGGCAGCTCCTGTACCTGAGGCTGATCCTTCGCATGCGGCTGATCCTTCACTTCCACCTTCAGCCATGATGGAGATGCCGCAGGAGATCAGGCATGCTCAGCACAGATCTGATCTGAGGATGGATGAGCTGTTGGCTGCTCAGCACTCATCAGACGCGCGGATGGGAGAGCTCCTAGAGGTGCAGCGTGCGACTGAACAGAGGATAGCCGGTCTCACAACTAGTCTACAGATGACCCAGACTCAGATAGCCTGGTTGACTAGAGTCTATGCTGAGGACTATGACCGAGATCGTGAGGCCCCGCCTCCTCCTTCGCCTCCAGCTTCTTGATTGTACTTTTATTTTTCCCTTGTACTACAGAGTAACTGTCCGGGTTGTGGACTGTACTCTGCTTTAGTTATGTATATACATTTTGTTTCTCTCACTCATTGTATGTAACTTGTTTTCCCTTTAATAGATGCATTATTCTCTTTTTAAATTTGGTCTCAATCATCACTGGTGCTTACAATGTGTTTGTATTAAAGCTTTTAATTTATCCTATCTCAGTTCACAATGGTCTTAAATGGGTGTCAGTTTGGCGGGCAAGACCTGAGAAGCTCTGATACCAAGTTATCACACCCCAATTCTGCACTATTCAGAATGGGGTGATGAACCGCTAAATAACCAACGGTTCAACCAGGATCTCAAATAGGCTATCCCCGCGTTATCCAAACTTACACGCATCCACAATCATAATCAGAGTAAATACACAATAGCGGAAATCTTGTAAATAAATGAACTGAGAACTAAGATGATATCAATAATTTAATAGCAAATTATTCTGTTTCCAACTGAGACATAAATATTTAAATATCAAATACAAGTCTTTATTAAATGCAATAAAAGAAACCTATAAAATATCTAATCAAATACACACGAGTTGCACTCACAAGAGGAGTCGTGTGTATCATCTTCAGCTCCAGCTTCCATAGCTGCCACGTTTCCGTACGCAGACGCGTGCATGTAGTCTTCAACGATATAACCTGCATCATCAACTAAAAATATTCAACGTCGAGGGGTGAGCACACATCACGGCTCAGTGAGTAGCCAGAACAATGCAACAATACATATGCATGCAAAAAGTCCATTTATATCTTTGATCCGGTTTAAAGTTTGCAGTATGCAATAGAAAGGTTGAGGTAGCCAAAGGTCGCGTTTATTGACTCCGCCTCTATACACGAGTGTGTGACGTTACCCGAAGATCACGTTTATCGTCAACTCACATCCAGCCAACCATGAACATTATATAACAAAGGTTACGTTTATTGCTATATAGTGCCATACCAACACGTAAGCCCCTGTTGGCGAGGGCTGCAAACTGGGCTCGCAACTAACCAATCCTAATGCCAAACAGTGTATCCAAGTCCTCACCCCAGCATCCCTCAGAATGTCCATAGAGATAGAGCTAAGGCCTCCCGGTAAAGTCAGCGACTACAAGGACCGAGACCACCTCCCCTGATACCCTACGACATAATAGTTCTGCTAAAGTAATGGCGATACGACGATGCCAATGCACAAGACTTGAGTTAGAGATAGAGCTAAAGTGTTGAGACCCGTCAAAGGTTAACGTTTATTGACGTTCTCATCACACCTCCCCTGATACTCGCTCGCATCAAGCACATCAACCACACACATACAAGCACATGCCTATTCCTATCATCATCATCATCATCATGTTATAAACGATAAAGTAAATATGCATGAACAAGTAATAGAAATATTGGATGGCATGCTGTATGCACATTACAAACATAGTCGCACAGGATCAAGCATAGCATAGGACTCAAGAATTAGAAAACAGTTTATTATTAACCAATTTACTTTGGGGTTAAGGTTCCTCACCTTAGCTTGCTATAAGATACTTTTCCAAGCTTTAAAATCACCTTTACAATGTTATTATATTGCTAGAAGACCTAACAAAATCGATAGAATTTAATTAGAATAAATTCTGAATTTAAAACCATTCTGTCAACTGAGGGTCGATGCAAGGGTCGATGCTAGGGTCGATGGGTCTATCGACCCTCCCCTCTTTCTGGACTTCCCGAATGCTGAGGGTCGATGGTCAGAAACACCTAGGGTCGGATGGTCATCCACCCTGGGTGCGACCCTCGGTGCACTCTAGTCTAATTTCCACTTTTTAATCCATTCATCGTGTTTGGGGTCCTATGGTTTGCTTCTACATTCCATTAAATATTCATTCCATGGTCTGAAACCATGAATCATCCTCCTAGATGGCTTTCATGCATTCTCTTAGGGTTTTCCCTGAAAACCTAACCATGGATGGATGGTTTGGGTTTCTCCGAGATCACTCTCTCTCCAATAACTATCCTAAGGTCTGTAGAAGCTCATGGAATTAGTATCCATACCTGAGAAGATAACTTTTCCTCTGAAATTCTTCTCCTTTGTGCTAAGTTCTCTTCCTTCCCTTTCTTCTTCCTCTTTTCCTTCTCCTCTCTTTCTCTCAATTCGATTAAGCTTGTGAAAGGAGTGAAAGTGGCTTAGGGACGTCCTTTAAATAGAGTAGGAACATCCTAAATAAGTCCCTCTGAGATTTGGAAAGAATCCCAATCGAAAAATATAAAAATTTTCTAATTTCTATATTCGGCAGAAATCGAGGGTCGATGGGAGGGTCGATGATCCCGTCGACCCTAGGGTCTTAAGCTGTCCGACCCTCCCTTCAAAACTGAGGGTCTGACTTTCTGTTTTGGGAGGTCCGACCCTGCTAAGCTAGGTGTGCGACCCTTCCCTCTTTTTAACTATTTTTGGGTCGATTTGATACCTGGGATCTCGATCTCCTTCATGCCCTTGGTCCACTTGACTCGACCATGATGGGTAAACCTGGTTCAAGGTGGTAAGACCGGGTTAGATTGACACGGGTCTTACATGGCCTGCCAAGTGTGTGCACCCAGACCTGCAGCACACAGACTTCTAATGTACACACAATATCATCCAAATGACACACGATATAACATGGTTCACCAATCACACACTGTGATGGCTACTCCATGGGACAATACCCTAACCAGGGTTTCGTATATACCCAATACACAACAGAATAGTGTGGTTGCACCCACAACCCTGATGCTACAACATCACCCGCATTCACAGCCACAACTGTATCCTAGGCACCAACCCAATTCCAGTCAAGCACCCACTTGATAGGCTACACAATAGTTATATCAAATATTCATACAAACCCTTCCCATATAGCGCTGATACAAGAAATAGGATTTGCGTGCGAGTATACCTTCCGATGTTGCTCACTACTGATGCAAGCCTCTATGTGCAAACATATTGGCCTCCTCTTGGGCTCCACAGCTCATTCTTCAATACACCGACTCCATAGGACGCTCACAGCTGGTCCTCACATTCTCTCCAAGCTTCAACAAAGCTTTCATGGCCTCACACTGCCAGTAGGAGTCTCTCTCTCTCTTGGAGAAGCTTCAATGGAGGGTTCTCACAAAAATCGCCATTAGAGGCTTCTTTCTCGAGCTCAAACCGCTGCCAAAGTGTTCTACTCGCAAAGAGAGGCTTATGGGCTTTTGAATCACATCGATTGGAGCTCGGACGGCCAAGATATGGCCAAAAGAAGTTCGGCCAGTGAGAATATTCCAAATGGAATCTCCGGCCTTGATTCGGTGCGCTGCGACGCACTCTATCGTCACCGCATCTGAGGTACGTACTCCGCTGTCGATTTCTGATTGGCGGAGAAGGAATCACCTGTATTAGACCGTTGGATCGGTCGCTAAATGGCGGGATCTCTTCTGGACCGTCAGATCGGTCAGATCCCGTCAGCGATACTCGGCATCAATAATATCCTTCAGATGGGAATCTTTGGCGCCGCTGTATCATACGCACGCAATACCGAATCACGGATCTGGTTCTGTGCGGTGTGATACACCGTTATACGATGCCTCCAGCCAATGAGAAGGCTCGCGCAAGCATCTGGACGCGAATCTTGCAACACACCATAGCCCGCCTTTTTGAGGATTGCCGATTTGGAATCTTGCTGTCGTGGCTCGATCCGAGCCATCAATATCGAATTTTCTCCTTTTTAAAAGGACCAAAATGCCCTTGACAATTTAAGAAATGGCCTCTGTAACCGGTGAGTATCACCTACAGAGAAGTCGATTCCAGTAGGGTTCGAGAGATTTCCTTCATTGCGGCATTTGGTCGAACAAGTTGAGCGCATGCCTTCTGCCCTGCGCATGCGAGCACGGCGCTGGCTAGCGGCACGCGCGCGGCATGCTGCTGCTTGCGCTGCTACGTGCGCTGCTGCGCGCGGGGCTCTGCTGCGCGGCACTTGCTGTGCGCGGCTGTGCTGCTGCTGCGCTGCCTGCTTAGCCTTGGCATGCTGCTGGGCATGCTGGCATGGCCTGCTGTCCTAGTGCCGCGGGCATCTGCCCTGCTGGCCTGGGCTGGCTGCCATGCTGGCCTGGCCACCCAAGGTGGGACCCACCTAGTCCCCACCCATTCTCTCTCCTCTTTATCTCTCCTCTATTTTCTCTCTTCTCTCTTCTTTCTTTCTCTTCAGCTGGATTTTCTCATCAACTGGGCTTCATTAGCTTAACTGCATTCTCTTCAACTGCTGCATCAACCCAGTCACCCTGTCTTAACTGCCCAGTCACCCTGTCTATCAGAGAGTCCGACAGACACTCTCTCTCCTCTTTCTTTCTCAAATAGGAGCTGTCCACCTGTCTAACCATGCTTGTTGCTGTCTGGACTGTCTGCTGTGCCTGTTGAGCTGTCCACTCAGTCTACTGTGCTATCCACTCAGTTTTCTGTGCCTTCTGAGCTGTCTAGAGGTTGCCAACAATGACAACACATACAATACAAAGTTGCTGACAACATCACAACTTGGCCAAGGTTCCAACAAACCTAACTAATTCCACATGAGTCATGAACTGAGTTAGGATAAAATTTAAAAGTTGTAATAAGAACACACCATAAGAACCTATGTTGTAAGAGATATAAACTAAGAAAGAGAATAATGCACATATGTAAAAGGGAAACCAATTTTATAAATATATATGTTGAGTAAAGAACAAGACAAATGTACATCAAATTCAGAGTACAGTCCATAGTCTGGACAGTTACTCTGTAGTATAAAAAGGAAAAAGATATATAGGACAATCATGGAGCTGGAGGTGCTGAAGGAGGAGGTGCCTCACGATCTCTATCGTAGTCTTCAGCATATACTTTCGCGAGCCAGGCCACTTGAGTCTGAGTCGCTTTGAGACTAGCTACCAGATCTACTACCCGCTGGTCTGTAGAGCATTGGGCATCTAGAAGCTCTCCTACTCTCCAATCAGTCACTCGCTGAGCCTCTCTAATCTCACGTAACAGCCCCATCATGTCATCCGGTGGTGGGCATAAAGGGCCAGCTGAATGAGAAGACCTATAAGGGCCAGCTCCAGTCGAATGCTGTGGCGATGGAGGAGGGATGGCGTCCACATCCATGTACATCCGATCATCATCCTCCTCATCACCACCCTCGTGTGCCTCTGCTGCTACCTTTGCTGCTACTACTGCTGTCGCCTCTGCATCTGCTACCGCTACCCTAGTTAGAGGATGTCTCATAACATTCCTCTCATCATCACTAACTTGTATCTCTCTCATGCCCATCCTATTGATGGCCTCCCAATCAAGGTCAGCTGAAAAGGTGTCCTCAAGGATCCTCTCATCCACTAGGTCCACTTGTAGACAAGCGAGCAAGGTGGAGATCAACTGCCCATAGGGCAAGTTGCTCTCAAGACAGGCAACGTAGCTCGGTGCATGGTCTGGAGAATAATGTATGGGAGGCAGACATGCTGCCTAGTACAGATATAGTACAGAAGGAACTGAGTCAGCTGAGAGATCATCTCATAATGTTTGCCCTGGGGAATCAGATTATGCTGGATAATTTTGCAATAGACACGTGGCTCTGGACGCAGGTTGACTGCTTTTACCTCCCAGCGGTCATCCCGAAGAATCTGACTATCTATCTCTGCACACATCTGTGTAGATAGAAACTATGGCTCTCTGGGTGCACAGTAAACCAACTGCCCATCATTGGAGATACCTAGGAGATCAGCCAACTCCTGGCAGTTGAAAGAAATCAAAACCCCTTTCACCCAGTTGATGATCCGAAGCTCTCTGCTCCTCTCCACATCCTCTAGGTTACCCTCCACCTGAAGGTGATAGTAGAACTGCTTAACCAGGTCCGGGCGAGTGCAAGCCTTGTATAGGATCAATGGAAGCCAACCCATATCTCCAAATGCCCTCTCCACATCAAACAGGGCTAAGTGGGCTAAGTTCAGACATCTACCCCCTTCAACCTTCTTTCGGTCAAACCAAGGATATCACACTTCTGCTTCCACAGACGTGAAGTGAAGTGGGTCATGAACTTGAGGAACTTTGGTGCGAACCATGCTAGCTGTAAGAAAAGAAAATAAGAAAAACAAGTTAGAAAATTTGGAATAATTTGACAGCATAAAGACATAAAATGAGAAAAAAAAAAGCCTTACTTTTCACCCAAACATTAGGCAGGAGGACTTATGTAGATCCCAAACCATCCTGCAATGCATATCCAATCAGAAATTTTAACTAGGTAGGTCAAATTTGAAAAATTTTGACAATTGGACAAAAATCGCAAATTTTAGGTCAAAAATGGAAATTTTGAAATTTTTACCAAACCAACTGATAAAACTCAAATTTTCTTGAGGGCTATCATCCATTGGGTGGCCAATAGCAAAAGCCCCCAATAAAAATCAAATTTTTACGGTTAGAAAAATATTAATTAGAAGAAAACCCTACAAATGACAAAAACCCTAGGTATGAAAGCTTAAAAATGAAAGAGAGTAGAGAACATACCTTGTGGAACGAAATGTGGGTCGTAGATCGAAGGAAAAATACCAAGTTTGTATGGTCGACACTGTACCAACTCACTAATGGCGAGTTGAGTAGAAACCGTAGGAGAAAGAACTAGAATGAGAGGGAAAAATCTCGAAATTAGGTTTTTAAAAACTGATTTTGGATCTTACGGTCGCACAATTCGACCAAAATCATCGACCGTAGGATCAACCGTATGATCGAACATAGGGTCTCGATAAGTTGCCAGGGATGTGATGGTCGTAGTTATGGTTGCACAATATGTAAGACCCGTATCGAACTAACCGGTCTTACCACCTTGAACCAGGTCTACCCATCATGGTCGAGCCCAATGGACCAAGTACGTGAAGGAGATAACGATCCCAAGTATTAAACTGACCCAAAAACACTAAAATAAGGGGGAGGGTCGCACACCGAGCAAGGCAGGGTCGGACCCCCCAACATAAAAGTCAGACCCTGAGTTTCTAACCGGGGGTCGAACAATTTAGAACCAGGGGTCGACGGGATCTCCGACCCCCTCATCGACCCCCAGTCTGCCGACAGAAACCGTGATTTGGAAACTTTCCAAATTTCAATGGGATTCTTTCCTAATCTCAATGGGACTTATTTTTGGAGTTTCTACTCTATAAATAGAATGTCCCTAAGCCTCTTTCACTCCTTTCAGAACCCTAATTGGATTGAGAGAAAGAGAAGAGAAGGAGAAGGAAAGTGGAGAAAAAGACCAAAGAGAAGGCTTCAGAGAAACAGGTCTAATTCTTAGGTATGGATACCATCTTTATGAATTTCTTAAGACCTTAGAGTTGATAGTGAAGAGGGTATGATCTAGGAGAAACCCAAATCATCCATCCATGGTTAGGTTTCAATGGAAACCATGGAGGAGATCATTAAAACCATGTAGGTGAATAAACTATAGTTCTAAACCATAGAACATGTATGAAATGGATTATAGAAGAAAGTCATAGGACCCAAAAATGAAAGGATGGACTGTAGGATGAAAATCTCGACTAAATCCATGGGGGGTCGCACATGGGGTCGATGGAGAATCGACCCTACCAGACCCTAGCATCGACCCCCAGTGTTCGAGAAGTCCAGATTAGGGGTGGTCGCACCCAGGGTTGATGGAACATCTGACCCTGCCATCTACTTTAATACAGGGGGTCACAGAAAACTACTACCCTACCTGTGACCCGTCCTGCGACCCCCAGTTAACAGTATGCTTTTAAAAATTAGAATTAAATCTAATTAAATTCTATCGACTTGATTAGGTCTTCTAGTGATATAATAGTGATATTAAGTTGATTCTTAAACCTTGAAAGAGGATCTACAATCAAACAAAGGTGAGGGAACAAGATTTAAACTAATTAGTTAATAACAAACTGTTTTTATTCCTTGAGTCCAATGCCATGATTGATTCTATGCATGTATGCTTGTCATGTGCATTTAACATGTCATCTAATATTTCTATTATTACTGTTCATGCATATTTACATTTATTGTTTATAATATGATGATGATGATGATGATAAGAATAGGCATGTGAATGTATGTGTGTGGTTAGTGTGCTTGATGCGAGCGAGTATCAGGGGGTGTGTCGTAGGCCGGGCCTTAGCACTCTAGCTCTATCTCTAACTCAAGTCTTGTCCACTGACATCGCCGTATCGCCATTACCTTAGCAGAGCTACTACGTCGAAGTGTATGAGGGGAGGTGGTCTCGGACCGTGTAGTCTCTGACTCTGCCGGGGGGCCTTAGCCCTATCTTTATGGACGTATTAAGGGATGCTGGGGTGAGGCCTTGGATACACTGTTCGGCATTAGGATTGGTTAGTCGCGAGCCCATTTTGCAAGGCCTCGCCAGCAGGGGCTTACGTGTTGGTATGGGTAGAGTATCAGGGGAAGTGTCATAGGCCAGGCCTCAACACTTTAGCTCTATCTCTATTCCATGGTAGGGTGGATGGGGATGACAATAAACATTAACCTTTGGGCGGGCCTTCACACCCTGTGCATAGAGGCGTGGCAGCCACTGAACCTTTCTATAGCGCATTGTAAATTATTTACCAGACCATAGATATGAATTGAATGCATGCATATGTTTGTTGCATTGTTTTGTTTTCTCACTAAGCCATGATGTGTGCTCACTCTTTTGACGTCGAATACTTTTAGTTGATGATGCAGGTACCACTGTCGAAGATTATATGAATGCTTCTGTGTACGGGCACATGGCGGCGATGGAAGCTAAAGACTTAGTGGAAACGCATGATCCTTCATGCGAGTGCAATGCATGCGTTTTCGATTAGATTTTTCATTTGAATTTATTAAGGAAATGTAATTGATATTTTAATTACTTATGTCTCAGTTGATACAACATAAATTGATACTTTATCTATGATTATCATAATTAGATTCCTCAGTTCATTTATTATTAAGACTTCCGCTATTATGTATTTATTCTGATTATGGTTGTGGATGTGTATAGTTTTATTTTCAACGGACACAGCCTATTAGAGATTCTAGTTGAACCGTTGATTTATTAACGGTTCATCACACCATTCTGAATAGTATGGAATTGGGGTGTGATAACTTGGTATCAGAGCATCTTAGGCCCTGTTTGTAAAACCAGTATACTTCCACAAAAGTTCGTGAACTGAGATAGGATAAAAATTTAAAAGATGTAATAATAACACACCATAAGCTTCTGTATTGTTTGAGACAAAATTGAAAGAGAATAATGCATCTATTAAATGAGAAATAAATTTATATACAACCAAAAGAAGAACAAACGTTTATATACATGACTAAAGCAGAGTACAGTCCACAACTCGGACAGTTACTCTGAAGTACAAAAAAGAAAGATAAAAGAAATACATCAAGAAGCTGGAGGTGATGGGGGAGGCGGTGCCTCACGGTCTCTATCATAGTCCTCAGCGTAGACTCTAGTCAACCAAGCTATCTGCGTCTGGGTCGTTTGGAGACTAGCTGTGAGATCAGCCACCCGCTGGTCAGTCACGCGCTGAGCATCCCTAAGCTCTCCCACCCGCTGATCGGACAAGCGCTGAGCCTCTAGAAGCTCTCCCATCCTCAGATCAGACATGCGCTGAGCCTCTCGTATCTCATGCAATATCCCCATCATGTCATCAGAAGGTGCATACGAAGGACCAGCCACATATGAAGGACCAGCTGAAGAAGAAGGACCAGCTCCTGTAGCATGAGTAGGTGATGAAGGAGGTATGGCATCCACATCCATGTACCGACGATCGTTCATCATCCCCATAAACCCCTACTCCAGCGGCTGCTGCTGCTGCCTCAGCGTCAGCCATCTCCACTCGAGTGTGAGGGCGCACCATCGTGTTCCTCTCCTCATCGCTGACCTGGGCATCCCCCATGCCCATCTTACAGATGGCCTCCCAATCCAGAGGCGATGAGAAGGATTTCTCCTGAATCTTCTCATCCAGCAAGTCAACACCCAGACGGGTAAGCAGCGTGGTGATCATGCGTCCATAAGGCAAATTACCAGTATGACTGGGCAATGTGGCACTGATCATCGTCCGCATGATGATATAAGGAAGGCAGAAGGGCTGCCTAATGCATATACAGTACAGCAGATACTGGGCCAACTGGGAGACCCTCTCGTAATGTCCACTCTACGGTATCAGGTTGTGCTGAATAATATTGCAGTACATCCGTGGATCTGAACGTAGGTAACTCACTTTCATCTCCCAGCGATCCTCTCTGATGAGCTGACGGTCTATCTCAGCCCTCATCTGTAATGAAAAGAACTGGGGCTCTCCAGGGGCATAGAATACGAAGGAGCCGTCACATGAGATACCCAGGAAGTCCGCTAGCTGCCGATAGTCAAAGGAAATCTCAACTCCCTTGACATAGCTAGTGATCCTGAGCTCACTACCCCTCTCAACGTCGTTGTAATCACCCACCACTTGGAGATTACAATAAAACTATCGTACCAAGTCAGGACCGGTACAGGCATCATAGGTGATGATAGGGAGCCAGCCCATATCACCAAAAGCCCCCTCCACATTGAACAAGGCCAGGCTAGCCAAGTCCACCTTACGGCCACCCTCTACTTTCTTGCGAGCGTAGCGGGCATACTACATCTCGACTTCATGGGAACAGAAGCGAAGACGGTCGTGAACACTAGGTACCTTGGTACGAGCCATAGTATCTGCAAATAACAAAGAAAAACAAATAATGGCTTAGTAGAGATGAAAAACCCTAAATTTCGACATTATAACGACATAAATTGGTCAAAAGCCTCACTTTTCACCCATACACGTGGGCAGGAGGACTTACATAGATCCTAAACTATCCTGTAAGACTCATACAGTTGGAAGTTTTAGCTAATGAGATTGGATTGGAAGAAATTTCAAGAAATTCAAAATCTCAAAAAATTAGGGCAAAAAGGGTAAATTTTGAGTTTCTCGATAACCAACCGATGAAACTCAAATATTCTTAAGGGCTTTCGTTCTTTGAGTCACCAACAACAAAAGCCCCCAATAAAAATTAATTTTTTACGGTTGGAAAAAGTTTAATTTGAAGAAAACAAGATATACGAGCAAAAACCTAGGTAAGGAAACCTAAAAACATGAAAACGTAGAAGATATAGTTGTAGAGGAGGTGTAGACGTCGAAACGAGAAGCACAAACCACCAACGGATCGGATTTGTCACTGTAGCAACTCAAAGGGACGAGACGAGTCGGAGCGGAGGAAAAAGAATGGGAAATGGACTCAGAATCGGAACTTAAAAATCTGATTTTTAGTCCGGGGGTCGGAAAATTCGACCAAAACCATCGACCCCCGCATCGACACTCGGCTCTCGGTAATCTAACAGATAACCAGGGGTCGCACCCTGGGTCGGACATCTTCCGACCCCCATATCGACCCCCGGCTCTCGGTAAGAATGAGTGATTCCCAGGGTCGATCCTAGGGTCGGATAACCATCGACCCCCACCATCGACCCTGCATTAAAAAGACAGAAATTTTTGACAGAATGATCTGAAAAATTTAAAATTTGCATTTGTTAGTGGTTTTAAAATATGAGAATGAAGTATATAATGATTGTCTCACGTGTTCAATGATTTAAAGGCAATCCCACTACCAGATTAGATAATGGTTGGACGCAGAGTGACCAGACGAAGCCGTAACTCTATCCCACCACCACCACCTGTGGGGGAAGACAGCCAGACACACCCAGAAACATAGGGGAATACAAACACGGCACCGTCCGTCATTAATGGGCAGACAAATCCTACAAATCTGCCAGCTCCACCTACAGACCTGGCTACAGTCGTAATGAACTTGGCCCAACAGCTGCAGCAAATGCAACAGGCATAAGCTATTATGCAAGCTACCATAGGCATAACTTCTCCAGCTGCACAGACACCACCAATGCCAGCAGGACAGGCAAGCACGGTACTAGGGAGAACTAACATAGTACCCCACGCACCTCAGACTCCCATCATGCAGGCTCAAGTACAAAATCTTGAGGTAGCTCAAGGTGGATATCAATACCAACCACCTATGTATGGGGCATATATCCCACAACAACTAGACCACTCCAGACTGGTGGAGTATTTTTTGAAACTGAAGCCCAAAGAATTTAATGGCAAGCCAGTAGATCCTTTATGGCCAGTACACTGGGTTAACGAAATGGAAAGAAATTTTATGATGATGACAGTAAATAAAGAAGAAAAAGTGTTGTGTGCCACCTTTATGCTGAAAGGAGATGCACACCATTGGTGGAGATCTACCAGGACATATTTATTAACAAAGCACACCCAACTGACTTGGGATATTTATAAGGAAGCATTCTTTGAGAAGTACTTTCCTAGAAGTTTTAGAGATTCTATGGAAAGAGAGTTCTTGAGTTTATATCAGGGGCAGATGACCGTGGATGCATATCAACAGCGTTATGAGGAGCTGTTCTTCTTTGCAACCGCCAGTATGCAAGAGGAAAACACCAAGACCCGAAGGTTCGTCATGGGACTTAAGGGAAGCATCCGCGAGCATGTTCTGGGACATGAAAAGAAAATCTATAATGAAGCGGCACAAATTGCTCGAGTTATAGAATCGAGCCAGAAAGAGAGTTATTTCATGCAAAATAGAGGTATAAAAAGGCCAGCTGGAAATTCTTATAACGGAGGGAATAACAAGACATTCAAACCCTTCCGTGCTCAAGGCTTTACCGCTGCAACCAAGACTACTTCCGTAGCTCAATAGCAACAAAAGCCAATTACTGAAGGGATAAAATGTTATAACTGCAATCAAGTGGGACATATGGCAAGGGAATGTCCTAAGCTCAGGAAGCAGCTACATCAAGGGCAAGTTTACGTGGTTAAATCTGAGGATGCTGTCGCATCGCCTGATGTGGTCACAGGTATCGTACCTATAAATGGCATACCCGCTAGAGTACTCTTTGACTCAGGAGCTACTCATTCCTTTATATCTGTCATTTGGAAAGAGACTGAATTTACCCATCAAATCATTAGATTACAAACTACTTGTACGATAACCGATGGGATTAGAAGTGGAATTAGAAAAAGGTTATGGGCCATGTCCAGTTCTCATTGACGAGAAAACCTTAGATGCAACCTTGATTCAACTCGAGATGGCAGACTTTGACGTCATCTTGGGAATGGACTGGTTAGCTCGGCATTCTGCAAACCTAGTATGTGCTGAAAAGAAACTGACATTTAAAGACAAAGAAGGAGCAGAATTTAGTTTTTCGAGAACCAAACTTCCCCGTAAACGAAAGCTCATACTCTCTACGCTGAAGGCTAAGAAGTGCCTTGAGAAAGGAGCAGTCGGGTATTTAGTATCTGTGGTCGACCTTACCAAGGAAGCACCAAGAATGGAAGATATTAATGTCGTTCATGACTTTCCAGACGTATTTTCTGAAGAACTACCAGAATTACCACCCGACCGAGCTACAGAGTTTGTTATAGATCTTATACCTAGAGCCGCACCAGTATCGAAAGCACCTTATCAAATGGCTCCTACTGAACTGAAGGAATTGAAAGTACAACTACAAGAACTACTAGAAAAGGGTTACATTCACCCTAGCATATCACCATGGGGAGCGCAAGTATTATTCGTAAAGAAGAAGGACGGTAGTGTTCAATTGTGTATAGACTACCAAGAACTGAATAAACTGACAATCAAGAATCAGTATCGATTGCCTCAGATCGATGATTTGTTCGATCAGTTGCAAGGTGCCAAAGTGTTCTCCAAGATCGATCTTCGGTCAGGTTACCATTAGTTGAAGATTAAGGATGGTGATATTCCCAAGACAGCATTCAGGACCAGATATGGACATTATGATTTTTGGTCATGTCTTTTGGATTGACGAATGCATCAGCAACCTTTATGGAACTTATGAATCGGGTATTCCACGATATGTTGGATACGTCGGTTATTGTATTCATCGATGATATATTGGTCTACTCCAAAGACGAGGAAACTCATATTAAGAATCTAAACACCGCTCTGCAGTGATTACGGAAGGAGAAACTCTATGCCAAATTTATAAAGTGTGAGTTTTGGCTAAAGGAAGTCGCTTTTCTCGGCCATGTAGTATCCGCTAAAGGAATTAAAGTGGATCCTAGCAAGATCGAAGCTATCGTGAAGTGGGAAGCACCGAAGAGCGTTGCAGAAATTAAAAGTTTTCTGGGTCTAGTTGGGTATTATCGACGATTTGTGGAAGACTATTCCCGAATTGTCGTACCTCTTACCAGTTTGACTAAGAAGGGCGAGAAGTTTGTTTGGACTGAGAAGTGTGAAAAGACTTTCCAAACATTGAAGGCTAGATTGATATCCGCTCCAATCTTGACCATTCTGATTCTAGGACAGCCATTATTTTGTACAGTGATGCGTCAGGACTGGGATTTGGATGTGTACTTATGCAAGGAGAGCAAGTAATTGCCTATGCCTCAAGACAGTTGAAAACACATGAGAAGAACTATCCCACTCATGATTCGGAACTAGCGGCAGTAGTACATGCTGTCAAGATATGGAGACATTACCTGTACGGGGAGAAGTTTCAGATTAAATCAAACCATAAAAATCTTACTTATCTATTTAATCAAAAGGAGTTGAATATGAAACAAAGAAGATGGCAGAAATTATTGAAAGACTATGACTGTGATATCCACTATCATCCGGGGAAAGCTAATGTAGTAGTCAATGCGTTGAGTAGAAAGGCAATGATAAAATCTCAGGGAGAGGTTAGCACAACTGCCGCAATGTGTACTACCGGGAAGGTATTCAATCACGGTAATGAGCAGTTCGTGATAGATGCACCGGATGGATTAGCCAACCAAGGGTTTATTCATCGGTTTTCAAACATGTTTGCCGCATTGAAGATTATACCAAATATAATTGATGAAGTAAAGACAGCTATCAAATCAGATCCTTACCTAAGGACGGTACAAGAGGACATTGAAAAAGGTAGGACTATCCCTGAGTTCACCTTGGACGAAGAAAAGGGACTGAAGTACAAAGGAAGAATATGTGTACCTGAAATAGAAAGCTTGGACATTAGACACCGATTGATGAAAGAAGCCCATACCACCATCTATTCGATACATCCTGGAAGTACAAAAATGTATCATGATCTAAAGAAATTATATTGGTGGAGAGGAATGAAAGCAGATGTAGCTAAGTTCGTGTCTCAATTCCTAAATTGTCAGAAAGTAAAAGCTGAATGACAAAGACCGGTAGGACTGTTACAACCGTTATCGAAACCCGCATGGAAATGGGACTGCATCACTATGGACTTCGTCACAGGATTACCATTGACTCCTCGAGTGGTTGACGCAGTTTGGGTGATTGTAGACCGCCTGACTAAAACAGCTCGCTTTATACCTATACGACCTCAGTATACACTGGAGAGGTTAGCTAAGCTGTATGTGGATAACAGTGCAATTACACGGTGTACCTGAAAGCATTGTGTCCAATAGAGATCCACGATTTACTCCAAAGTTTTGGGAAGGATTGCAAAAGGCTATGGGTACAACAGTGAAGTTTAGTACTGCATTGCATCCACAGATAGATGGACAGTCACAGCGTACAATTCAGATTCTAGAAGATAAGCTTCGAGCATGTGTAATTGATTTTAAAGGATCATGGGATGAAAAGTTACCACTGATTGAGTTCGCTTATAACAATAGCTATCAGGCTACTATACAGATGTCACCCTATGAAGCACTGTATGGCAGGAAGTGTCGAACTCTTTTGTTTTGGAATGAAGTTGGGAAACGTAGTATTGTTGGACCGGAATTTGTTAAAGAGACTTGTCGAGTGGTCGACATTATCAAGGAAAGAGTGAGAACAGCTTAGAATCGTCAGAAGCAATATGCAGATACTCGACGCCGAGACCTTGAACTCGTCGTGGGAGATAAAGTATTCTTAAAAGTATCCCCTATGCGTGGTTTGAAACGGTTCAGACAGAAAGGGAAATTAAGTCCGAGATATTTCGGACCATATGAGATTCTAGCTAAGCGTGGAAAAGTGGCTTACCAGTTAGTACTACCACCATCTTTGTCAAGTGTGCATGACGTATTTCATATTTCCTTATTGAAGAAGTATGTCAAGGATCCGACGCATGTTTTGAAAATAGACCTACCTGATTTGACTGAAGATTTGACATTTGAAGTAGCACCAACTGAGATCACTAGTCAAAAAGTTCAACGACTACGCAATCGTGATATCTATTATGTTAAAGTCACCTGGAGAAGTAGAGATATGGAAGAAATCACATGGGAAGAAGAGAATGCTATGCGAAAGCAATATCCTTATTTATTTGACTCAGAAGGTATGTACAATTTCGAGGACAAAATTTTTATAAGTAGGGGGAGTTGTAAGACCCATATCGAACTAACAGGTCTTACCACCTTAAACCAGTTCTACCCATCATGGTCAAGCCCAATGGACCAAGTGCGTGAAGGAGATAATGATCCCAAGTATTAAACTGACCCAAAAACACTAAAATAGGGGGGAGGGTCGCACACCCAGCTAGGCAGGGTCGGACCCCCAATATAAAAGTCAGACCCTGAGTTTCTAATCAGGGGTCGGACAATTTAGAACCAGGGGTCAACGGGATATCCGACCCCCACATCGACCCCCAGTCTGCCGACAAAAACCGTGATTTGGAAACTTTCCAAATTTCAATGGGATTCTTTCCTAATCTCAATGGGACTTATTTTTGGAGTTTCTACTCTATAAATAGGACGTCCCTAAGCCTCTTTCACTCCTTTTAGAACCCTAATTGGATTGAGAGAAAGAGAAGAGAAGGAGAAGAGAAGGAAAGTGGAGAAGAAGACCTAAGAGAAGGCTTCAGAGAAACAAGTCTAATTCTCAGGTATGGATACCATCTCCATGAATTTCTTAAGACCTTAGAATAGATAGCGAAGAGGGTATGATCTAGGAGAAACCCAAATCATCCATCCATGATTAGGTTTCAATGGAAACCATGGAGGAGATCATTAAAACCATGTAGGTGAATAAACTATAGTTCTAAACCATAGAACATGTATTTTATGGATTATAGAAGCAAGCCATATGACCCAAAAATGAAAGGATGGACTGTAGGATGAAAATCTAGACTAAACCCATGGGGGTCGCTCGTGGGGTCGATGGAGAATCCATCCTACCAGACCCTAGCATCGACCCCCAGTGTTCGAGAAGTCCAGATTAGGGGTGGTCGCACCCAGGGTCGATGGAACATCCGACCTGGCATCGACCCTACTACAGGGGGTCGCAGAAAACTGCTACCCTACCTGCGACCCGTCCTGCGACCCCCAGTTAACAGTAGGCTTTTAAAAATTGGAATTAAATCTAATTAAATTTTATCGACTTGATTTGGTCTTCTAGTGATATAATAGTGATATTAAGTTGATTCTTAAAGCTTGAAAGAGGATCTACAATCAAGCAAAGGTGAGGGAACAAGACCTAAACTAATTGGTTAATAACAAACTATTTTTATTCCTTGAGTCCAATGCCATGATTGATTCTATGCGTGTATGCTTATCATGTGCATTTAACATGTCATCCAATATTTCTATTATTACTGTTCATGCATATTTACATTTATTGTTTATAACATGATGATGATGATGATGATAGGAATAGGCATGTGAATCTATGTGTGTGGTTAGTGTGCTTGATGTGAACGAGTATCAGGGGGGATGTCGTAGGTCGGGCCTTAGCACTCTAGCTCTATCTCTAACTCAAGTCTTTTCTACTGACATCTTCGTATCGCCATTATCTTAGCAGAAGCTATTACGTCGTAGTGTATGAGGGGAGGTGGTCTCAGATCGTGTAGTCTCTGACTCTGCCGAGGGGCCCTATCTCTATGGACGTATTGAGGGTTTCTAGGGTGAGGCCTTGGATACACTGTTTAGCATTAGGATTGGTTAGTTGCAAGCCCAGTTTGCAAGCCCTCGCCAGTAGGGGCTTACGTATTGGTATGGGTAGAGTATTAGGGGAAGTGTCATAGGCCGGGCCTCAGCACTTTAGTCTCTATCTCTATTCCATGGTAGGGTGGATGGGGACGACAATAAACGTTAACCTTTGGGCGAGCCTTCACACCCTGTTCATAGAGGCGAGGCGGCCACCGAACCTTTCTATAGCGCATTGCAAACTTATTTACCAGACCACAGATATGAATTGAATGCATGCATATGTTTGTTGCATTGTTTTGTTTGCTCACTGAGCCATGATGTGTGCTCACCCTTTCGACGTCGAATATTTTTAATTGATGATGCAGGTACCACTGTCGAAGATTATATAAATGCTCCTGTGTACGGGCACATGGCGGCGATGGAAGCTGAAGACTTAGTGGAAACGCATGATCCCTCATGCGAGTACAATGCATGCGTTTTTTATTAGATTTTTCATTTGAATTTATTAAGGAAATGTAATTGATATTTTATTTATTTATGTCTCAGTTGATACAACATAAATTGATACTTTATCTATGATTATCATAATTAGATTCCTCAGTTCATTTATTAGTAAGACTTTCGCTATTGTGTATTTATTCTGATAATGGTTGTGGATGTGTATGGTTTTATTTTCAACAAACACAGCCTATTAGAGATCCTGGTTGAACCGTTGGTTTATTAGCGGTTCATCACACCATTCTGAATAGTATGGAATTGGGGTGTGACACAACATGCGACCATAGGCCATCGACCGCATGAGACTAACCCAATAGTACCATCATATCTTGTCTCACATGTACAACCTTTCCAAGTATCATTCAACCAAGAGTTTAAATGGCTGGACGTAGAGTAAGTAGAAGGAGACAAAATGCAAACCCATCCACCACCTATGGAGACTAATGACAATGAAGGTCAGCAAGGATAGGAAGAAAATATTGGAACTCAAAATGCTACACCTTAGAATGTGCACACCCAAGCCAACCCAACCAACCTACCTGCACCACCTACAGAATTGGCTACTGTGGTAATGAATTTAATACAACAATTACAGCAAATACAGCAAGTGTAAGCCAATATGCAAGCTGCCATGGGAATGGCTTTCCTAGTTGCAAACACAACACCTTTACCTGCAGGACAAGCTAGTACTGCACCTGGTGGTAGCTATACTGTACCCCAAGCACCGCAAACACCAGTAGTACAAGGTCAAGTGTAAAACCCTGAAGCACTGCAAAGCCGTATAACCAAGAAAATTATCAGTACCAGCCACCTATGTATGGTGTCTATGAACGGTATCAGCTTGATCACTCCATACTGATCGAGCATTTCCTAAAGTTAAAGCTGAAGGAATTTACAGGCAAGCCATCAAATCCATTATGGCCAGCTCACTAGATCGATGAGATGGAAAGAAACTTTATGATGATGACTATAGATGAAGAAGAGAAGGTGGTATGTGCCACTTTTATGCTGAAAGGTGATGCACACCACTGGTGGAAATCACCTACAAGTTATCTGTTAACAAAGCATGCCCAACTAACATGGGTTATCTATAAAGAAGTTTTTTCGAGAAGTATTTTCCAAGGAGTTTCAGAGATCAAATGGAAAATGAGTTTCTGAGTCTGTATCAGGGACAGATGACTATAGATGCATATCAATAGCGTTATGAAGAACTATTTTTCATTGCTCCCTCTAGCATGCAGGAAAAAAAATACCAAAACCCGAAGGTTCGTCATGGGACTTAGGGGAAGCATCCGTCAGCATGTATTGGGACTGGAAAAAAAGATTTATAATTAAGCAGTACAGATTGCTCGAGTACTGGAATCGAGCCAGAGGGAAAGTTATTTTGCTCAAAATCGAAGTATTAAAAGGCCTAATGGAAATTCATACAATGGAGGGAACTCAAAGACATTTAAACCCTTCCGTACTCAAGGCTTCAATGCTGCAGCCAAGACTACTCCGACAGCCCAACCTCAACAGAGGCAAAGTAGTACTGGAGTTAAGTGCTTTAACTATAATCAAGTAGGACATTATTCAAGGGAGTGTCTTAAGCCAAGGAAGCAGCTACAGCAAGAAAAGGTTTATGCAGTTACATCTGAGGATGCTATTGCATCGCCTGATGTGGTCACAGGTATGACCAGAAGTATTCATTTTGTACTACCTTGTGTAAGCATATAGACTAAATTAAATCAAATCACAGGTATCGTACCTATTTATGGCTTACCTATCAGAGTACTCCTTGATTCTGGAGCTACTCATTCTTTTATATTTGTGTCGTTTGGAAAGAAGTTAAATCTATCCCTCAGACCTTTAGACTACAAACTGCTTGAACGATCACCTATGGGATTAGAAGTGGAACTAGACAGAGGTTATGGACCATGTCCAGTTCTTATCGGCGAGAAGATTTTGGATGCAACCTTAATTCAACTTGAGATGACAGACTTTGACGTTATCTTGGGAATGGATTGGTTAGCTCGGCACTCCGCAAACCTATTATGTGCAGAAAAGAAATTGACATTTAAAGACAAGGAGCAGAGTTTACTTTTGCGGGAATCAAACTTTCCCGTAAACGAAAGCTCATTCTCTCTGCATTGAAGGATAGAAAATGCCTCGAGAAAGGAGGAATTGGGTATCTAGTATCTATGGTCGACCTTACCAAGGAAGTACCACGAATGGAGGATATTAAAGTTGTGCATGAATTTTCGAACGTATTTCCTGAGGAACTACCAGGACTACCACCCGACCAAGCGATAGAGTTCGTTATAGATCTTATACCCAGAGCCGAACCAGTATCGAAAGCACCCTATCGAATGGCTCCTACTGAACTGAAGGAACTAAAGGTATATTTACAAGAATTATTGAACAAGGGTTATATTAGACCCAGCATATCACCATGGGAAGCACCAGTATTGTTCGTGAGAAAGAAAGACAGTAGCATTCGACTGTGTATAGATTATCGAGAATTGAATAAGCTTGCAATCAAGAATCGATACTCGTTGCCTCAGATCGATGACTTATTCGATCAATTGCAAGGTGCCAAAGTGTTCTCCAAAATTGATCTATACCATCAGTTGAAGATTAAGGAAGGTGATATTCTGAAGACAGCATTCAGAACCAGATATGGACATTATGAATTTTTAGTCATGTCTTTTGGATTGACTAATGCACCCGTAACTTTTATGGAACTCATGAATTGGGTATTCCATGATATGCTGGATATGTCAGTCACTGTATTTATTGATGACATACTAGTCTACTCCAAGGACAAAGAAACTCATGTCACAAATCTAAGAGCTGTCTTGCAGCGACTAAGAAAAGAGAAGCTTTACGTAAAATTTACGAAGTGTGAGTTTTGGCTGAATGAAGTTGCTTTCTTAGGCCATGTTGTATCCGTTGAAGGAATTAAAGTGGATCCTTGCAAGATTGAAGCCATTGTGAAATGGAAAGCACCTAAGAATGTTGCAGAAATTAGAAGTTTCCTAGGTTTAGCTGGTTATTATCGACGATTCGTAGAAGATTACTCTAGAATTGTTGTACCTCTCACCAGTCTGACAAAGAGGAGAAAATTTTGTTTGGACCGATAAATGTGAAGAGTATTTGCAAATATTAAAGGCTAGATTGATATTAGCTCCCATCTTGACTATTTCGATCCCAGGACAACCATTTACCTTGTACACCGATGCGTCTGGGTTAGGTTTAGGATGTGTGCTTATTCAAGGAGAAAAAGTAATTGCATATGCCTCAAGACAACTGAAGACACATGAGAAGAAGTATCTCACTCATGGCTTGGAATTAGCAACAGTAGTACATGCTGTTAAGATATGGAGACATTATTTGTATAGAGAGAAATTTCAGATTAAATCAGATCATAAGAGTCACACTCACCTTTTTAATCAAAAGGAGTTGAACATGAAACAAAGAAGATGGTTGGAATTATTGAAGGATTATGATTGCAATATCCAGTTTCATCTAGGAAAAGCTAATGTAGTTGCTAACGCACTAAGCAGGAAAGCTATGATAGAGTCCCAAGAAGAAGTTAGTGCAAATACTGTGGCATGTGTCACACGGAGAGTATTTAATTACGGTAAAGAGCAGTTCGTGATTGATATTCCAAATGAATCAACTGACCAAGGGTTTATTCATCTATTCTCAAACATGTTTGCTACATTGAAGATTGTACCTGATCTATTAAACGAAGTAAAAGCCGCTATTAAATCAGACCATTATCTGAGAACGGTGCAAGAAGACCTCGAAAAAGGTAAGACTACTCTTGAGTTCAACTTGGACATTGAAAAGGTACTGAAATACAAAGGAAGGATATGTGTTCCTAAAAATGAAGACTTGAATATTAGACACAGACTAATAAAGGAAGCTCACACCACCGCTTATTCAGTACATCCTGAAAGTACGAAGATATATCATGATCTGAAGAAACTATATTGGTGGAGAGAAATGAAAGCGGATGTAGCTAAATTTGTGTCTCAATGCTTGAATTATCAACAAGTAAAGGCTGAAAGGTAAAGACCTGCAGGATTATTACAGCCACTGCCAGAACCAGCATGGAAATGGGACTGCATCACTATGGACTTCTTCACCGGGTTACCATTGAGTCCCCGAGTAGTTGACGCGGTCTGAGTGATTGTGGATCGTTTGACCAAGACAGCTCGTTTCATAGCTATACGACCTCAGTATATACTAGAGAGGTTAGCTAAGCTTTATGTAGATATTATTGTTCGATTACATGGTGTACCTGAAAGCATTATGTTCGACAGAGACCCACATTTTACCTCAAAGTTTTAGGAAGGATTACAGAAGGCTATGGGTATAACATTGAAGTTTAATACTGCATTCCATCCTTAGACAAACGAACAGTCAGAGCATACTATTCAGATTTTAGAAGACATGCTTCGAGCTTGTGTTATTGATTTCAAAGGATCATGGGATAAGAAACTACCATTACTTGAGTTCGCTTATAACAACAACTATTAAGCGACTATATAGATGTCACCCTGTGAAGCACTGTATATTAGGAAATGTTGAACTCCTTGTTTTGGAATGAAATTGGAGAACGGAGTATTGTTGGACCAGAGTTTATTGAAGAGACTTGTAGAGTAGTCGACATTACCAAGGAAAAAGTTTGAATAGCTCAGAACCGTTAAAAGCAATATGCAGACAATCGACGCAGAGATCTCGAATTCACCATAGGTGATAAGGTATTTTTGAAAATATCTCCTATGCGTGGTTTGAAAAGGTTTGGATAGAAGGGAAAGTTGTATCCCAGATATATTGGACCTTATGAAATTCTAGATAGACGTGGAAAAGTAGCATATCAGTTAGCACTACCGCCATCCATGTCAAGTGTACATGATGTATTTCATATCTTATTACTAAAGAAGTATGTCAAAGGTCCAACACATGTGTTAACAATGGATCCACCAGATTTGACTGAAGATTTGACGTTCGAAGTAGTACCTTTTGAGATCACTAGCCAAAAGGTGCAACGTCTTCGCAACCGTGACATTTACTACGTTAAGGTTACTTGGAGAAGCCAAAATGTAGAAGAAGTTACATGGGAAGAAAAGAACGCTATGCGAAAGCAATATCCTCACCTATTTGACTCGGAAGGTATGTGTAAATTTCAAGGACAAAATTTATATAAGAGGGGGGAGTTGTAAGACCCGGACTCCACTAACATGGTCTAACCGTGTCGTGCTAGGTCTTCCCATCATTTCTAGACCAAGTGGACAGAGCGTGTGAAGATAGATCACAAACCAGGTATGAGAATCGAGTTAAAAATGCCAAAAACATACCTAAGGTCGCATGCCTAGGTAGGTATGGTCGACCATAAGGAAGGGAACCAAAAATATCAAATCCAGATCCCCACGCTCGATGATTTCGACCCTACGGTCGATGGTTTATGCGACCATATAATCGACCGTGAGAACCCAGATCAGACTCCAAGTTTTGGAAACTTTCCTAAACTAAGGGATTGCTTTCCTAATTGAAAGAGGACTCTATATGGAGAGTTTTCCTTTATATAAAGGACATCCCTCAGCCCTTTTTCACTCTTTTAGAACATTAGTAAACCCTAGAGAAAGAGAAGGAAGAAAAAGAAGAGAAGGAGAAGATGAAAAATCTAAGCAGAAGAGTTTGTTGAGAAATGATTGACTCTCTATCATAAGCAAAGGTATGAAACGAATATCTGGAGATGTAAACTCTATGGAATAAGACTTCTATGGAGGATAGACAATATCAATCTATTATGATCTATGTGATTTCCTTGAGAAAATCCCAAGGAGAACCATGAAGAGTGAATTTGATGATTAGGGTTGATAAGAAATTACTAATGATGGTCATAGGATGACCTTAGAATAAACCCCATTGAAGAACATAAGAATTAACCCAGGAAGAACTCAAATTTCATGTAGACTGTGACCAAAAATCTCAAGGTCGCAGGTATGGTCGACCATAGCATGGCCAGTACGACCAGAGGATCGACCATAGGCATTCGGAAAGATTTCAGTAATCATATGGTCGCAGCTACGGTCGCACCATATGCGACTGTAGGGTATCGACCGTAGACAGTAAGGTCGATACAGCATGAGACCATATGACCAATCAAACACCTATTAGTGCTCTGTTTCGATTTTTGACTACTATAACATGTCAAATATGAACCCTAACTTAAATTCATAAAACTTTTAGGTTGTTAAATCAATTCAAAGAGAATTTCAAGGCTTGGAAGGACATTGAGAATTGCTAACAGGTGAGCGAATAAAACCTAAACTAATTGGATAATAACAAACTATTTATTTTTATTGAGTCCAATGCCATAATTGATTCTATGCTTGTATGCTTGTAATGTGCATCTCACATGTCATCCAATATTCTACCTATTACTGTTCATGCATATTTAATTCTGTTTATTTATAACATGATGATGACGATGATGCTAGGAATAGGCATGTGAATGTATGTGTGTGATTTGTGTGTTGGATGCGAGTCGAGCATCAGGGGGAGGATGTAGCATGGTGGTCTTTGACCTCGTCACCAGACTCTAGCTCTATCTCTACTCAAGTCTTACCCACTAACATCGTCGTATAGCCATTACCTTAGCAGAACTATTACGTCGTAGGGCATCAGGGGAGGTGGTCTCGGACCGTGTGGTCTCTGACTCTGTCGGGGGGCCTTAGCCCTATCTCTATGGACGTATTGAGGGACACTGTAGTGAGGCCTTGGATACATGTTTAGCATTAGGATTGGTTAGTTGCGAGCCCAATTTGCAAGCCCTCGCCAATAGGGGCTTAAGTGTTGATATGGGTAGGGCACAGGGGAAGTGTTGGTGGTGTTTGATCCGGACACTTTAACTCTATCTCTATTCCATGGTGGGTGTATGTGGGATGGCAATGGTGTTTGATCCATTGGATGGCTTCACACACTCGTGTATAAAGGTGCGGCGGCCACCAAACCTTTCTATAGCATATTGCAAACTTATAAACCAGACCAAAGATATGAATTGTATGCATGCATATGTTTGTTGAATTGTTTTGTTTACTCACTGAGCCGTGAAGTGTGCTCACCCTTTTGACTTCGAATATTTTTAGTTGATGATGCAGGTCCTACCGTTGAAGAATATATGAATGCACTGATGTATGGACACATTGCTGCGATGGATGGAGAAGCTAAAGAAGATGCGCATGATTCATCATGCGAGTGCAACCAATGTGTTTTTTCTTAAGTTTAGTTATAATTTGAACATCAGATATGTAATTGATTATTTATTTTTATGTCTTGTGATTTGGAGATAATTGGATTAAATACTTATTTATCACTATTAGACTCTCAGTTCATTATCTGTAAGACTTTCGCTTATTTGTTTATTACCTCTGATTATTAATGTGGAATGTGTGTGTGGTTTGATATGGTGGGTACGACCTATGCGAAATCCTGGGAGAACCATTGATTTATTGGCGGTTCATCATACCATTCTAGTTAGACCAGAATTGGTGTGTGACAAGTCATGTATTCCTAATTGTAAGGCCATGTCTGGGCCCACGATAGGAGATTCAACAGATAAGGTCGAGTCCTTTTCCAGCTTTGAGTCCACTCCATTAGGAGCCACTTCTTCTATACCACTGTCTTCCATAAATAATAAAGATGATGTTTTTTATTACTCCGTGTCTACATCTTCTATTCCTGTTCTAAGCTTTAACTCTAACAATGACAACAAGATGAAACCCCTATGGAAACACAACGACAAGTTGAAATTTCAGAAGAGAAGAAGGCCCAACCTGCTAGCGAAGACTTCCAAATGATCAATTTGGGTACTGCTGAAGAACCCTAGGAGATAACGACTGGTGCTACCCTAAATGAAGAAGAGGCTGCCCTGATGGTAGAATTGCTAACAAAGTTCCATGAAATGTTCGCTTGGTCTTATGAGGACATGCTAGGCATTGACCCTAAAGTGGTGCAACATAAGATACCTCTGTTTCCAGAATCAAGGCCACACAAATAGAAGTTGAGGAAACTGCGGCTTGAATGGACACTAAAGGTCAAAGAGGACATAATGAAACAACCTGATGCTGGATTCTTAGAAGTTACCCAGTACCCTGAGTGGTTAGCAAACATTGTGATTGTACCAAAGAAGGATAGGAGACTAAGGGTATGCATGGATTATCGAAACCTGAACAAAGCAAATCTTAAAGATGATTTTTCGCTACCTAAAATCGACATATTGGCGGACAATACAGCTAAGCATGCACTACTACCATTCATGGATGGATTTTCAGGGTACAACCAGATAAAGACGGCACCAGAGGACAAAGCTAAGATGGCATTCACAACAGACTGGGCCACCTACTGTTATACTGTAATGCCACTTGGACTGAAGAATGCTGAGGCAACATATCAAAGGATGACCACAACCATACTACATGATTTGATCCCCAAAAAGGTTAAAGCGTATGTTGACGATATGATTGTAAAATCCGTTACTCGCGAAGGCCAGATACTAGCTCTCAAGGTATTCTTTGAAAGGATCAAATAGTATAAGCTAAGACTAAACCCCCAGAAGTGTGCATTTGGAGTAACAATAGAAAAGATGTTGGGATTCATGGTTAGTCACAGGGGCATAGAGATAGATCCATCCAAGAACAAGGCCATAATTGAGATGCTGCCACCAAAGATTGAAAAGGAGATTAGAGGATTCTTGGGAAGGCTACAGTACATAAACAGATTTATTGCACATCTTATAGCCACATGTAAACCAATCTTTAAGTTGTTGAGGAAGGATCAGCCAAAGACCTGAAAGGATTAAGACATATCTGATGAATCCACTAGTTCTGGTACCCTTAGTGCTTGGAAGAACTCTACTACTATACTTGTCAGTGTTGGACAATTCCATGGGAACAATGCTTGCGCAACATGACTCAGATGGGCAAACGGAGAAGGCTATCTATTACCTAAGCAAGAAGTTCACAGGGAATGAAGCAAACTACACCTCATTAGAAAGGACATGCACTGCTTTGGTCTAGGTAACAAAGAGATTGAGACATTACATGCTCTCATACCTGATCGTACTCATCTCTCGGATGGATTTGTTGAAATACTTATTTGAGAAGCTGATCCTTACAAGAAGAATGGCTAGATGGTTACTGCTTTTATCAGAGTTTGACATGACATACGCTACCCAGAAGTCCATAAAACGGAGCACAGTAGCTGAACATTTGTCTGCACATCCGATAGAAGATAGTTTCTAGCACTTAGAGGATGTGTTTCCAGATGAAGAAGTACATGTGGCTGAAGAGGACAGACAGATGGATACATGGCTCATGTTCTTTGATGGAGCAACCAATCAAAGGGGATATGGTGCGGGAGTGCTATTCATAGCCAGAAGGGATATTCATACCGTTTTCCTTCTGACTAAAGTTTAATTGCACAAACAATATTGCAGAGTACGAAGCATGTGTCATGGGGCTAAGAGTGGCCTGGCTATTGGCATCAGGAAGTTGAAAGTATATGGTGATTCTTCTGTTGTCATTTATTAAGTCAGGGAAGATTGGAGAACTAAGGATGAGAAGTTGATACCCTATAAGGAATATGCAATGGCACTGGCTCGAAGCTTTAAACATATTGAGTTCAACTACTCACCTAGAGATACCATTACATACGCTGATGCATTGGCCACCCTGGCATTGATGGTCGGTGATGACTCAGTAAAATGGATCAGACCTCTAATGATTGAAAGAAGAACATAGCCTGTACACATGGATGAGATTAATGCTTTTACGGTAGAAGGTCGCCCTTGGTTTGCACCTGTTGTTGACTTCATCAATGAAGGAAAGTACCCCACAGACGCTTCGGCTGGAAACAAGAAATTCATGAAGTGATACGCTTCCCAATTAAAGTTGTGCAAAGATATCCTGTACAAGCGGCCCTATGAAGGAATACAACTAATTGCATTGATGAAGAACAAGCACAGAATGTCATTAAGCAAGTATACCAGGGGGTGTATGGTCCCCACATGAATGCTAAAATGCTTGTAAAGAAAATCCTCAGGCTAGGGTATTTCTGGAATACCATGGAACTAGACTGTGTAGAATATGTGAAAAACTACCACAAGTGCCAAGTGTTTGCTAACCTAATACATGTACCACGAATAGAATTGCACAGTCTCAGTTCTCTATGGTCGTTCTCAACTTGGGGCATCGACATGATAGGCAAGATACATCCCAAAGCTTCAAGTGGGCAAGAGTTTATTTTGGTGGCCATTGACTACTTTACCAAATGGGTAGAAGCCCAGGCATATGCAAAGCTCACAGCTAACAAAGTGGCAAAATTCCTACAAGAGCAGATCATCTGTCGGCATGGGATGCCTCAAGCTCTTATTTCTGATCAAGGACAACACTTCAGGGGTAAGGTGGAGGAATTACGTGGTAAATTCCACATCAAGAGACATAAATCCTCCCCATATAGGCCACAAACAAATGGGGCAGTCGAAGCTACCAAAAAGAACATGATGGTCATTCTACAGAAGAAGGCATAGACCAATGCTGACTGGGCAGAAAAGTTACCATATACGCTTTGGGCCTACGTAACCTTAATTAGAACATCCACTGGGGCAACCTTACTCCTTGGAAAATGGCATGGAAGCAGTTCTCTCTATTGAGTTAGAGGTAAAATCTTTGAGAGTGGCAATGGAATGCAATATTCCTGAGACAGAGTGGTTGCAAACAAGATATGACGAACTGAGTTTCATCGATAAAAGAAGGATTAAGGCAGTAGACAATATGAAGAAATATCAACAAAGGATCGCCAACATCTTTAACAAAAAGGTCCGTATCTGCCATCTGGTAGTTGTAGATTTAGTACTAAAAGAACAAAGGGCCCCAACACATGACCCACGGTGCAAATTTCGTCCAAACTGGAGTGGGCCATCCACCGTCAAGGAGATATTACCAAGGAAGGCCATCCGCCTAGTGGATCTAAATGGAGATGAATTACATTACTTGACGAACCTGGATCAAGTGAAGTGGTATTATGTGCAGCCTACATACCCAAAAAAAAAAAAGGGGTATGGAGAGGATTCAATCTACAGGCTTGGGGCAAGCTGACAACGTAGTCGTTTGGAAAGTTTCACAGTAAGGTTGGACAAGATCCTTAGATGACACAACAATGAACATCACAATAAGGTAATCAACAGTTCATCATTGTTAGAGTAAGAATTCTTGATTTCTGGCAAGAACTCTATCTCACGTCTAACAATCCGGTGGCCTTCCTAGAGTTCCACATCAAGCCCTTTTTTCACATCTTTGGCATGACTCTCGTGGGCATGTTATCTTGAACAATGATAATAACAACTCTAAATAGAACTTACATCAGCCTTTCATCAATTTAAATGGTGTCCAAGAGTTTCAGTGTTCCATCTTTGAAAAGCCAGAGTAGCATCTCCTAGTAGGGATCAAGCCATTTTACATGAACAACCAAACACTCTCCCAAATGGTTGGCCCATTTAGAACAGTGTCTTGTTAGCCTATCCAAGCCATTGGTCTCTTTTACACTGTCAGTTGATTCGAAGATTTAGGCCCAAACATGGTAGTATAGTGTCTTTATGAGCATATACATTAGCAGAAGTATGGTCAGGGCGAGTCTGAGTGGTTACAGACTAAGAAAACCTGTTTGTGGCACTGATAATCTATGTTGTTGTGGATTGGCCCCTTTATGGGATATCCTCCGGAGATGTGTTTAAAGCTAGTTTCCTGTCACCCCAATTCCGCACTATTCAGAATGGTGTGATGAACCGTTAATAAACCAACGGTTCAACCAGGATCTCAAAATAAGCTATCCCACATATGATAAACCAAAACACATTCCACATTAATCAGAGGTAATAAAGTAAATAGCAGAAGTCTTATAGTAAATGACCTGAGAATCTAACTGTGATAACCATAAATAAATATAAAAAATTATTGATAAATCAACTGAGACATAACTAAATAAAAACCAATTACATGTCTTTAATAAAATTAAACAAAATCTAATCGAATATGCATGAGTTGCACTCGCATGAAGGGTCATGCATATCCACTAAGTCTTCAGCTTCCATTGTCGTCACATGCCCGTACACAGGAGCGTTCATATAATCTTCAACGGTGGTACCTGCATCATCAACTAAAAGTATTTGAATTCGAAAGGGTGAGCACACATCACGGCTCAGTGAGCAACAAAACAATGCAACAATACATATGCATGCAATCAATTCATATCTTTGGTCTGGTTTAAAGTTTGCAATGTGCTATAGAAAGGATAGGTGGCAGCCGCACCTCTATACACGAATGTGTGGAAACGCCCAATGAAAACGGAACCGTCGTCCCACATGCACCCACCATGGACAATATACACCCCATGAAAATGGCATGGCTGCACCGGTTGCCCATACCAACACGTAAGCCCCTGTTGGCGAGGGCTTGTAAACTAGGCTCGCAACTAACCAACCCTAATTTCAAACAATGTATCCAAGGCCTCACCCCAGCATCCCTCAATACATCCATAGAGATAGAGCTAGGGTCTGGTGACCAGGCTGAACCACAATGCCACGTCCCCCCCTGATGCCCTACGACATATTATTTCTGCTAAGGTAATGGCAATACGACGATGTTAGTGGACAAGACTTGAGTAAAGATAGAGCTAGAGTTTGGTGACCAGGCAGAACCACAATGTCACGTCCTCCCCCTGATGCTCCACTCGCATCAAGCACACTAACACCTGCTTAGTGGACATGACTTGAGTAGACCATGGCACAATATACCCCGATGAGAATGACATCGAAGTACCGGTTGATACCATCCCTACCCGCACCATGTACACCAGCCAAACACAAACATTCTCATGCCTATTCCTACCATCATCAACATCATCATGTTATAATCAATAAATTTAAATATGCATGAACAGTAATAATAGAAATATTGGATGACATGTTGAATGCACATTACAAGCTCACACGCATATCACAATCATGGTATTGGACTCAAAAAAAAAAGTTTGTTATTAACCAATTAGTTTAGGTCTTGTTCCCTCACCCTAGCTTGTTAATAGATCCTCTTCCAAGCTTTAGAATCACCTTTATAATGTTATTATATTGCTAGAAGACCTAACAAAGTCGACTGAATTTAATTAAAATAAATTCTAAATTTAAAAAACCATGTTGTTAACTGAGGGTCGGAGGTAGGGTTGGAGTCATGATCGACCCTGGGTGCGACCCTCCCCCTAATCTGAACTTCCCGAACACTGAGGGTCGATGCTAGGGTCGGATTTGCCATCGACCCTAGGTGCGACCCTCCATGGTTTGAGTCGAAAATATCAAATTTCGTTATCTCTTTCATGGTTGGGTCATATGGCTTACTTCCACAATCCATTCTATACATATTCTATGGGTTTAGAACTATACTTTATTCACCTACATGGTTTTAATGATCTCCTCCATGGTTTCCATTGAAACGAAACCATGGATGGATGATTTGGGTTTCTTCTAAGTCATACCCTCTTCAATAACCATTCTAAAGTCTTAAATAAATCATGGGGAATGTGTTCATACATTAGGTTTGCTGAGATTCAGAGTTCCTCTGAATTTCCTCTTCTTCCTTAGCCTTTTCTTCAAGTTTTCCTTCTCTTCTTCTCTTCCTTCTCTTCTCTTTCTCTCAATCCAATTAGGGTTGTAAAAGGAGTGAAAGAGGCTTAGGAACGTCCTATTTATAGGGCAAAACCTCCCAAAATAAGTCCCATTGAGTTTAGGAAAGGTTCCAATCGAAATTAGGAAGGTTTCCTAATTTTTGGTTCGTGCTATTTTTCCCGAATACCGAGGGTCGATGGAGGGTCGATGGGAGGGTCAGACAACTCATAGACCCTGCGACCCATGGTTGAGGGTCGATGGTGAGGGTCGATGGGAGGGTCGGACCTGCCTGTTAAAACCTACAACCCTACCCTCATTTTGACTGTTTTTGGGTAAATTTTCATATTGGGTCTTGGGTTTCTTCACACACTTGGTCCACTTGGCTCGACCATGATATGTAGACGGGTCCCGACACGAAATGTAAGGTTAGGCCGGGTTCATGGCGTGTGACAACTCCACCACCCTTAAAAGAAATTTTGTCCTTGAAATTTGAAAGTACGGATCTTACAACTCCCCCATCCTTAAATGAATTTTGTCCTCAAAATTTTAACGTACGAATCTTACAATTCCCCCATCCTTAAAATAAATTTTTTCCTCAAAATTTTGAATTTACTTCGGAGTCAATAGGTGAGAATTCTATTTCCGCATTGCTTCTACTTCCTCCTATGCACTCTTCTCCATGTCTTGTCTTTGCCAGGTTACCATCATATAATAATTATCCTGGCTTTGGAAATATTGTACCTTTCCACTAGTGAACTAGGCTGGTACCACTTCAATAGTTAAACATTCTATCTAATCCAGTGATTTCGTGTTCAATACCTTTAATATGGATCTTTTATGTACTTCTTCAACATAGACACACGAAATACATCATGCACACTAGACATGGACAGCGGTAACGGTAATTGATATGCAACTTTTCTACGTCTCTCCAAAATTTATAAGATCCGACACATATATGTAATATAACTTTCCCTTCTTGTCTAATTGTTTCAAACTGTGCATAAGTGATATCTTTAAGAACACTTTGTCACTTATGGCAAACTCAAGGTCTTGGTGTCTCTCTGACATCTTGAGCTATCCTACCCCTTTTCTTTGATCTTATCTGTCACTCGATAGTTTTCTTCATTAGACTTAGGCCTCAAAATTCTTCATTCACCAACTATTATTCCAAAAGAAAGGAATTTGACATTTCTATCGTATCTGCTTCATAGGTAACATTTACATGGTAGATTAATAGCAACTTCAATTCATTGTAACTTCTTAACTCAAGTTCCTTGAAATCAATTTTACAAGCTCGGAGCATATCTTTTAGGATCTGTATAGTCCACTCCAACTATCCATCAGTTTAAGGTAGAATGCGGTACTAAACTTCATCTTTGTCCCCATTGTTTTCTGTAGATCCTCCCAAAACTTTGAAATAAAGCATGGGCCTCTGACCGACACTAAGCTCTCATGCATACCATTCATTCTGGAAATATTATCTACATATAGCTTATTTAGCCGCTCCAAAGCATACCGAGGTCGTATAACAATGGAATGAGCTATTTTCATAAGACGATCAACAACCACCCAACCATGTCAACCGATTTGGAAGTCAGTGGCAAATCATTAACATAGTTCACGATACTACAGTTCCATTCCAAAAATAAAAGTCAGGGTTTGGTTTTCCTTTTCTAAGTCTGCTTACACTATTCCTATATACAGACTTAACAAAATTACTACTTCTACTTCATCCATCAATTCAGAGATGATCTTTAATGCCACAAGCGCAACCGACAAACTATTGCCCCATAAGTTCATCCATAAATTCTCGCTTAATTGGATCATCACGAGTTTCTATTATATGTTACTCTCCTTCCAAATTTGAATCTATTGCTGCGAAACATAAGGTAGCATTTATACTGAGTCCTTCCTTGGACTTCATAATTCCCATCGGCGATCATATAAGCAGTTTGTAATCTAAAGATTTAAGGGGTATATTTAGTTTCTTTCCAAATGACACAGATATAAAAGGATGAGTAGCTTCATAACCAAAGAGCACTCTGGCAGGAATGCCATTACTAGGTACAATACCTGTGATTTGTTTTAATTTAGTCTACACGCTCATGCAATGTAACATAAAATGACAGGTTCAGGTCATACCTGTGACCACATCAGACGATGCAGTAACATCCTTGGCTGAAACAGCTTTAACTCTTCCTTGTTGTAGTTGTTTTCTGGGCTTAGTACACTCTCTTGAGACATGCCCTACTTGGTTGCAGTTAAAACACCTGATCCCCTCACCATTTTGCTTTGGTTGCCGTGGAGTTGCTGAAATGGTTTTGGTTGTAGCATTGAAGCCCTGGGTACGGAAGGGTTGGAATACCTTGGTGTTGCCTCCGTTGTAAAAATTTTCATTTGGCCTTTTTATTCCCCTATTTTGAGTAAAATAGCTCTCTTTCTGGCTCGACTTTATCACTTGAGCAATTTGTACAGCTTCATTGTAAATTTTCTTCTCCAGTCCCAAAACATGTTCGTGTATGCTTCCCCTAAGTCCCATGATGAACCTTCGGGTTTTCATATCCTCCTCTTGCATACTGACTGGTGCAAAGAAAAATAGCTCCTCATAACGCTGTTGATATGCATCGACAGTCATCTGCCCCTGATATAAACTTAGGAACTCTCTCACCATAGAATCTTTGAAACTTATAGGGAAGTATTTCTCAAAGAATGCCTCTTTGTATATATCCCAGGTCAAGTGGGTGTGTTTGGTTAATAGATATGTCCTGGTAGACTTCCACCAATGGTGTGCATCGCTCTTGAGCATAAATGTGGCACACAACACTTTCTCCTCCTCATTTACGGTCATCAACATAAAATTTCTTTCCATTTCGTCAATCCAGTGTGCTAGCCACAAAGGATTTGCTGGCTTACCATCAAATTCTTTGGGCTTCATCTTTAGAAAATGCCCGACTTGTCTGGAGCGGTCCAGCTGATACGGAGCATAGGCCCTATACATAGGTGGTTGGTACTGATAACCACCTTGAGCTATCTCAGGGTTCTGCACTGGAGCTTGCATGACTGATGTTTGAGGTGCATGGGGTACTGCATTATTTCCCCCTGGTATTGTGCTTGCCTATCCTACTGGCATCTGTGTCGTATGTGCAGGTGGAAAACCCACGCCTATGGCAGCTTGCATATTAGTTTGCACCTGTTGTATTTGTTGCAGTTGTTGTGCCAAGTTCATTACGATTGTGACTAAATCTATAGGTGGGGCTGATAAGTTTGTAGGATTTTCCTGACCATTAACTCCTGGCGGTGCCACGTTTGGATTCTCTGGTACTTCAGGAATTTCATGACTGGTTTCATCTACCGGTGGTGGTGGTGGGATTTGGTTACGTCCGCGTCTATTCCCTCTTCGCCCAACCATTTCCTATTCTGGTGGTGTAGTGTCTGAAAAGTCATAGAACATGTGAGGCAATCAATATATACTTCATTCTCATACTTGGATACCCTAACCAATGGTATTTTTAAATTTTTCAGATCATCCAGTAAAAAATACTGTCTTTCCTATGCAGGGTCGATGGTGAGGGTCAATAGGTATCCGACCCTGAGAAATCATCTTTTTTTTTTCCGAGTATATAATGCCATTGGTCAAGGCACTACAAGAGTAAATCTGGAGAAGCTTTCATACATCAGTAAATCAGGTATAAATCAGGAGAAAGATTTCGTACATCAATAAATCAGGTATAAATCAGAAGATGTACGCTCAACACGATTAAACATTTAACTATTCATTCAGTTCATAGCTCTGATCATGTTGTCGATCATGAGAATGGTTCAAATTGGTATAATCAGGACTAATACTAAAGAAACCATATCTATAACTCCAATTGACAGGTTAAATCAAGAAGGTATCCTGTCAAGGTCCGAGAATTAAAATCTGGTATGTGCATCCTCTATAATCATAAGAGTAAATCAATAATGCACTGCATCTTATATAAACCTATCTAGGTATATGGCCATAATAGATTTGATCCCTTGCTGAAAATGTCCGAGGTATCATCTTCAGAAGACATTCTTCAATCCTTGTTGGATCATTCTGTCATGATGCAACTATCCCATACATCGGTGGCTGATAAGGTTAACCACCTTGATACACTGCTTGTTGTGCACCAAACTACTGCACTGGGGTGTGCATTACTGGGACTTGTTGTATGGTAGGCACTGTGTTATAGCTAACAGGTGTTGGGGTACAGTGATGCTACCAATTGGTACCATACTTGGTTTGACCCAGAGGTGTTGATGTAGCATCAACAACTTGGGTAGTGATTTACATAGCAATTTTCATAGTCGGTCCCATCTGTTGTTGCTCTTGTATTTTATTGGGTCAAGTTTATGACAAGGGTGACCAAGGTAATTGGTAGTCCAGGTGGTTGGCTGGAGTGGCCTGGTTGTTCATTTCCTCTTATTTGCTCTAATCTGATTACCAACTCAGATGAGTTTTCATTACCCGTTCTTGACCCAGATAGTGGTGGGTGAAGTTGCAACATCCACTTCTTGCTTGGTGGGCAATAGATCAGCTTGTGGTGGAACTCACTCTGAGTCTCCATGTCGCCCAAAATATAGATTATCTCCTTTTAGTTACTTTTATTCTTAATGTATGGTCATTATTTTCTTATCTCTGTTGGATTTAGCCTGAGATATTTTCCTTTATCTCTACAGGGGTTTGGCATTACTAGCCATTTTTCTTCTCTCTCTATCATACATCGAGTTTCACATCTTGTGAAGTACCAACTCAGTATTCCAATCTCTTTGTTGTACAGATGCTTCCTTCATGCTACTGTACTATATCCTTGTATACTTAGATAGCTACCCAACTTATAGCTAATACCCTATATTGTTTGTTTATTCGTATAATAATTTTTTTTTTTGGTCTTCTCTTTCTGTGTGAGTGTATATATATGGTTCCTCCTTTTATATGTACATTATCGTCTTGTTTAATTTCTGTCTCAACCAACACAGGTGCTTATGGTTTGTTTGTATTAAAGCTTTTAATTTATCCTAACTCAGTTCATGGACTCCAGTGATAGTATTCAGGTTTAATGGGTAAGGCCTACGAGAGCTCTGATACCAAGTTGTCACACCCCAATTCCGTACTATTCAGAATGGTATGATGAACCGTCAATAAACCAATGGTTCAACCAGGATCTCAAAATAGGCTATCCCACATATGATAAACCAAAACACATTCCACATTAATCAGAGGTAATAAAGTAAATAGCGGAAGTCTTATAGTAAATGAACTGAGAATCTAACTCTGATAACCATAAATAAATATCAAATTATTGATAAATCAACTGAGACATAACTAAATAAATACCAATTACATGTCTATAATAAAATTAAACAAAATCTAATCGAATACGCATGAGTTGCACTCGCATGAAAGGTCATGCATATCCACTAAGTCTTCAGCTTCCATTGTCGCCACATGCCCGTACACATGAGCGTTCATATAATCTTCAACGGTGGTACCTGCATCATCAACTAAAAGTATTCGAATTAGAAAGGGTGAGCACACATCACGGCTCAGTGAGCAACAAAACAATGCAACAATACATATGCATGCAATCAATTCATATCATTGGTCTGGTTTAAAATTTGCAATGTGCTATAGAAAGGATAGGTGGCCGCCGCACCTCTATACATGAATGTGTGGAAACGCCCAATGAAAACGGCACCATCGTCCCACATGCACCCACCATGGACAATATACACCCCATGAAAACGGCATGGCTGCACCGGTTGCCCATACCAACACGTAAGCCCCTGTTGGCGAGGGCTTGCAAACTGGGCTCGCAACTAACCAACCCTAATGTCAAACAATGTATCCAAGGCCTCACCCCAGCATCCCTCAATACATCCATAGAGCTAGGGTCTGGTGACCAGGCTAAACCACAATGCCACGTCCCTCCCTGATGCCCTACGACATATTATTTCTGCTAAGGTAATGGCGATACGACGATGTTAGTGGACCAGACTTGAGTAAAGATAGAGCTAGAGTCTGGTGACCAGGCTGAACCACAATGTCACGTCCTCCCCCTGATGCTCCACTCGCATCAAGCACACTAACACTTGCTTAGTGGACATGACTTGAATAGACCATGGCACAATATACCCCAATGAGAACGACATCGAAGTACCGATTGATACCATCCCTACCCGCACCATGTACACCAGCCAAACACAAACATTCTCATGCCTATTCCTACCATCATCAACATCATCATGTTATAATCAGTAAATTTAAATATGCATGAACAGTAATAATAGAAATATTGGATGACATGTTGAATGCACATTACAAGCTCACACCCATATCACAATCATGGTATTGGACTCAAAAAAAATAAAAATAGTTTGTTATCAACCAATTAGTTTAGGTCTTGTTCCCTCACCCTAGCTTGTTAATAGATCCTCTTCCAAGTTTTAAAATCACCTTTATAATGTTATTATATTGCTAGAAGACCTAACAAAGTCGATTGAATTTAATTAAAATAAATTCTAAATTTAAAAAACCATGCTGTTAACTGAGGGTCGGAGGTAGGGTCGGAGTCATGATCGACCCTGGGTGCGACCCTCCCCCTAATCTGAACTTCCCGAACACTGAGGGTCGATGCTAGGGTCGGATCTGCCATCGACCCTAGGTGCGACCCTCCATGGTTTGAGTCAAAAATATCAGATTTCGTTCTCTCTTTCATGGTTGGGTCCTATGGCTTACTTCCACAATCCATTCGATACATATTCTATGGGTTTAGAACTATACTTTATTCACCTACATGGTTTTAATGATCTCCTCCATGGTTTCCATTGAAACGAAACCATGGATGGATGATTTGGGATTCTTCAAAGTCATTCCCTCTTCAATAACCATTCTAAAGTCTTAAATAAATCATGGGGAATGTGTTCATACCTTAGGTTTGCTGAGATTCAGAGTTCCTCTGAATTTCCTCTTCTTCCTTAGCCTTTTCTTCAAGTTTTCCTTCTCTTCTTCTCTTTCTCTCAATCCAATTAGGGTTGTAAAAGGAGTGAAAGAGGCTTAGGAACGTCCTATTTATAGAGAAAAACCTCCCAAAATAAGTCCCATTGAGTTTAGGAAATGTTCCAATCGAAATTAGGAAGGTTTCCTAATTTTCGATTCGTGCTGTTTTTCCCGAATACCGAGGGTCGATGGGAGGGTCGATGGGAGGGTCAAACAACTCATAGACCCTGCGACCCACGGTTGAGGGTCGATGGGAGGGTCGGACCTGCCTGCTAAAACCTGCGACCCTACCCTCATTTTGACTGTTTTTGGGTAAATTTTCATATTGGGTCTTGGGTTTCTTCACACACTTGGTCCACTTGGCTCGACCATGATATGTAGACGGGTCCCGACACGAAATGTAAGGTTAGGCCGGGTTCGTGGCATGCGGGTCTTACATTTCCACTCGAGCAAATTTCAGATAAAGGCAAGACAAAGAAAAAGAGAAAAGAAAACAAAGGGAGCATACCCCTGAACTACACTTTTGGACCTGATTCCTGAGAGACAAAAGTCTCAAGGTATACGTAGGAAATTTGGGAACACACCCCAAATTCGGTCTGCTACCATGACCCCATCGGTCTGGCTCATTTTGGTACTAACAGTCAATCTATAGTACAGGTTACACAATGCAGTTTACACAGAGTTACAGTTACAACATCAGTTTGAAATGCCATGGCAGTTGAGTTTCGATCATGTCCAAAAATTATGCAAAAATGGGTCGCTTTCTTTTCTTCGGCCTCAATTGATTCAACCTCGGCTAAAATGGGGCATCTATAAGTACCCTGTTTTTACCACCCCCAACCAAACTGAGTCCTACTGTTGTGTAGACAACAAAGGAGAGGAGATGAGTAAAGCTTTGAAAAAGTACAGGGGAATGTGAAGCACATTCAGAAAGGTTGTGAGTCTCAATTCAAGGTTTAAATTTTTTGACACCTTCAAGGGGATTTTGGCAGGCCCCACAATGAGGTCATGGGCTGTGACCCACATGGATGCATAGTTCATGGAATTATCTTCGAAATGAGACTAGAATCATTCAATTTTGATGTTAAATGAAGAAGATATCACGATTTTTGTCAGACTAAAAATGACGTAAATATTCCAAGGGCTGTGTGCAAATTATCACAAATTAAGGACATTTGGGTGAAATATCATAAATTTGATTGACCGGAGTTTATTCCGCCATATCTTGATCATTCGAAGTCCAAATCAGGCGATTTAAGCACCAGTGTGCTCCATTGTTAGCCATATTCAAAGTGGATGTAATGAATTCTGGGCACAGGCCGCCAACAGGTCCCATGCAAAGTTGGCAATTGGATTATCGTCAAAACCTCAATTTTTCACATTTTGGTGATCCGACATCCGAATCAGATGATTCAAGTTCCAATATTCTTTATTTTTAGTGTTCATCAAAGTAGATGTGAAAATTTTGGGGCAGAGGTTGCTGAAGGGTCCCATGCAAAGTTGCCAGGTGAATTATTGTGAGTTGGATTGTTTAAACTTTAAAAATTCATATTTTGGTCATTCGACGTCTGAATCAGGTAATTCAAGAGCTAGTGTTCTTCATTTTTAGTGCTCTTCTAGGTGGACATGGAAAATCTGGGATAGAGGTCGCCAAAGAATTCCATGCAGAGTTGCAAACTGAAATGACCCACAAAATAAGAAAAAAAAAAAAGAGAAGCCAGTCTAACCTAGTCCAACCCGATCTGGCCCAACCCAACTCAGTTCAACCTAGTCAACCTCGAGCAGTCTTACATGACCCAACCTAGATTGGTCCGGATAGAATCATTTTTGTCCATGGGCATTGTATTTTTTGTATATACATTATATACTTTGTATAGTATATATTATTTTGTTTTTATGTATATATGTGTATATATATGTATTTATATATTGATATTATTTAATATATATGTATTTATATATATTTATATATAATCCAAGGAAAAGAGAGAGAGAATGAGAAAGAAAGAGAGAGAAAGAGAGAATAAGAAAGAAAGAAGGAGATGAGACAAGAGGGAGACACATAGAAAGGGAGAAGAGAGAATTCGAAAGACAGGAAGAGAAAGAATTCGAGAGAGAGAAAGAAAGAATATGAGAGAGAGAGACAGAGAATAAGAAAGAAAGAGTGAGAAATCGATAGAGGGAAAGATGGAGGTGTTGCCACCTCCACCTTCTCTCCCATCCCTCATTAAGCCCATCGAATTTGAGAGCCCAGCACTCCAGCTCCACCTGCCTTCTCTCCCTTGAATGACACATCAGCTACTAACCACCCACTACACTCCATCTCCCATACTGCTCGACCACACAAACTGCTTACCTCCACTCAACCCGCTGCACCCTCCAGCTCCACAATGCTACCCCATTCCTCATTAAACACCAATAGAGACATCAACCTACACCTACATCCTGCTCCACCGCCTACCTACCCTCACCTTACTCCCTCCACCGAGCCTCTCTCCCATCTCACCTATTGCAAACCACCAAACCCAACTCCAGTCCCGCAGTCGACACATCGCCTATCCATTCCTCTCCCATGTCACATATCCATCTTCTATCTAGATTCAATCTCAACCATTCATCAAGCATAAATCTCAACTTGAATAATTGAATCTAATGAAGCTCAAGCATAAATCACATCCATAAGCTTTAATAACAATATGTTTTGAACTACATTTTGGACTTGATTTTTAGGATGGAATACGCAGGCAATTTGAGATGGACATCTCTTATTCAGTCCAAGATTGAACCATCATTTGGTTTGGTTCTTTGTACATTACATTGCTTGTTTATTTTCTTTAAAACAAGTTTGGCTAAACCCTTGGTTAGAAAAACTTAGCAACTTAGTTTTGGACTTTCCCCCATTTTACCCTAGTCATTCAGTTGACCAAGCACAGTCAGAATTAGAGTCTAAGGAAAGTTTAGAAGGCCGATCTTGATCGGGCGGTTTGGGTGCCTAACACTTTCCCAAAACCGTACCTTGAATACTTACCCAATCTCTTGGAGACCAAAGAATCTATACATTGGATTATGAGTCAATAGAAGTCTTATCATATGGTGAGACTATATTTTAGAGGTTCTAGATCCTTAATCTAGGTGACGACTCCAACAAACGATATGATTTTGTTGATATCACCCGAGGAGGAGGGCGAACCGCTTCTCATTGTCCTCACTATAGGCCAGGAGGTACATGACCATCAAACTCTTTGCAAGCTAAAATCTCACTATCAAAGCTTCATACTCAACTTCATTATTGGTGATTAGGAACCCAAACTTGACTGCACTCCTAATTTTGAATGCCTCAGGGCTCGTCAGGACCATCCCTTCCCCAGCTTGGCTTTCGCTTGAAGCACCATCGACGAACAGGGTCCAAGATGGAGGGGTAGACTCAGGGGGAGGAGTTAGTGGTCTGACCTGTATTGCAGTGTTGGGATCCTCAGGATCATCCTCCAAGGTACTCTTTATAAGAAAATAGGCCTAAGCTTGAGCATTTATTGTCGTCCGAGGCTTTAATTGTAGGTCCAATTCTTTGAGCTCCATGGCCTAGGTTATCATCCTATTCAAGACGTCATTCTTATCCAAAACTTTCTTTAAGGGCTTCGTCGTGAGCACTATGATGGTGTAAGCTTGGAAGTATGCCTTCAGCTTACGAACAGCTATCACAAAGGTAAGTGCATGCTTATTATTGGCCTAATAATGCATCTCGAGACCTGACAGTATCTTTCTCACATAGTAAAAGGGTCGCTGGGCCTTGTCGACTTCTTTAACCAAGACCACGCTGATTGCTACTGATGAGACTACCATATAGAGCTGCAGCTTGTCCCCAGGTTCAGGTTTCACAAAGATCGGAGGGGTTGATAAGTATTTCCTCAACTTTATGAATGCCTGATGGAATTCAAGGGTCCATTCGAACTTCTTGTTCCCCTTTAGAGTCTTGAAGAATGGTAAGCATCGGTCTACCGATCTCGAGATGAAGCATCCCAGGGCAGCGACCCTTCCTGTCAACTCCTGTACTTGCTTGATATTTTGTGGAACCTTCATGTTCTGTATGGCTTTTATCTTGGCCGGGTTGGCCTTTGTCCCCCTTTGGGATACCATGAAGCCCAAAAATTTCACTGACAATACTCTGAAGGTGCATTTGATGGAATTGAGTTTCATCTTATGTTTGCAAAATGTATCAAATGGCTCCTTCAAGTCATCTATGTGAGTACAAGCCTTCAAACTCTTGATCAAGAAGTCATCGACATATACCTCTATATTTTGAGCAATTTGGATCCTTAAATACTTTGTTTACTAAGCGTTGATATGTGGCGCTGGCGTTCTTCAATCCGAAGGGCATTACAATATAGCAGTAAGTGCCTCGGCTGGTAATGAAGCTTGTACTTTCTTCGTCTTCCTTGCACATTGGGATTTGATGGTATCCCGAGTAGGCATCCATGAACGAAAATAATTCATGACCCAAGATTGCATCTATTAATTGGTCTATACGAGGCAGGGGGTAGCTATCTTTAGGACAAGCTTTATTAAAGCCTATAAAATCAATACAAAATCTCCAATGACCTTCTGGTTTTGGGACCATTACAACATTAGACAACCATTCAGGATACTTTACCTCTCTAATGAATCCCACCTGTAGTAGCTTGTCCACCTCCTGGTTGATGATGGCCTGCCTATCTAGAGGAAAGTTCCCATTCTTCTGCCTTACTGGCCAATGATGGGGGTCGACAGACAGACGGTGCTCTATGAGCTTCCTATCTATGCCAAGCATGTCTGCTGCTGACCATGTGAACACATCGGCATTCTCTCGGATGAAGGTGATGAGGTAGTCGCACATCTTTCCTTGTAAAGAGGAACCGATTTGGGATGTGAATTCTAGCTAGTCCTCTAAGATAGGTATTTGGATCATCTCTTTAGCTGGGGTACCTCGCTCCTGGTGGAAGTCATCCCTAAGGTCTTACCGAGGCTTTCTGCTTCCCTTTGGTGACCTTTTTTTTCTTTTCTTCATCATCAAGATCTTTATGCTTCGAGGATTCTCCCTCAGGCTTCTTTCTAAGCCCCAACTCTATGGCAAAGCATTGTCTCGAGATCCTCTCATCGCCTCAGCATTCCCCTGTCATGTGATCAGTGGGGAACTTGATGACTTGGTAAAAGGTTGAAAGGCAGCACCTCAACCTATAAAGGGCAAGGCGTCCAAGGACCGCATTGTAGCTGGCCCTAACATTGACTACAGAAAATCTGCATTGATCACCTTCCGAGTTGGCATCTGGCAGATCATAAAAGGAAGTCAAATCTAGCCCTTCACGCTCAGAGAGTCATCGGTGAAACTGATCAGTGAATAGACGACAGGTCTAAGCATGTAATCGGTGATGTCACACCCCAATTCTGGACTAACCAGTAGTGTGATGAATAGTCAATAAACCAACGGTTCAATCAGGATCTCTAATAGGCCATACCCACCATACCAAACTAAACATAACCCACGGTAATAATCAGAGATAATAAATTAACAAAAAAAAGTTTTTATAAATAATGAACTAAGGTCTAACAATAGTAAATACGTAAATAGATCTAATTATCTCCAAACGACTCAAGACATAAAATAAATTAATCCATTACATGTTCTAATACTCAAATATAACTAAACTTAATCAAAAACACATTGGTTACACTCGCACGATGGATCATGCGCTTACTCCATTGCTTCTATGTCTATAGCCTCCATGTGTCCATATAATGGTGCATTCACATAGTCTTCTACAGTAGGACCTGCATCATCAACTAAAAATATTCGATATCGAGAGAGTGAGTACACATCACGGCTCAGTGAGCAAACAAAACAATGCACAAACATATGCATGCATTCAATTCAATGTCTTTGGTTTGGTTTTAAGTTTGCAATATGCTATAGAAAGGATTGGCGGCTACCATACCTCTATACACGAGTGTGTGGATCTATCCAATGGATCAAACACCATTGCCGTCCCACATGCACCCACTATGAAATAAAGATAAAGCTAAAGTGTCCAGATCACACACCACCAACACTTCCCCTGATGCCCTACCCATACTAACGCGTAAGCCCCTATTGGCGAGGGCTTACAAGCTGGACTCACAACTAACCAATCCTAATGCCATCCAAATGTATCCAAGGCCTCACCCCAGCATCCCCCGACAAAGTTAGAGACCATACGGTCCTAGACCACCTCCCCTGATGCCCTACAACGTAATAGTTCTGCTAAGGTAATAGCGATACGATGATGTCAATGAGAAGTATGGTTTAGGGATCAAACACCCTTCCCCATACAGCACACCAACCACACTCACAAACACATGCCTATTCCTATCATCATCAATTAACATGGTAGAAATAATAAAGTAAATATGCAAGAACAGGAATAACAGTAATATTAGATGACATGTGAGATGCACATTAGAAGCATACAAGCATAGAATCATTCATGGCATTGGACACCATAAAATAAAGGTAGCTTGTTATTAACCAATTAGTTTATGTCTTGTTCCCTCACCTTTTTACGATATTCGATCTCCTTCCAAGCATTGCAAATTTCTTTGAATCAATTTAACAACCTAGGAATTGTATGTTATGATTCATGTGTAATATGTTATAGTAGTCAGAAGTCGAATCTGACCATTGATAGGTGACTGATCGGCCCTATGGTCTCATGCCTGTGTTGGCCATACCATGTACAGTCGATCTCCTATGGTCGCACTATATGCATCCACACCTGCGACCATACGTTTCCTAAATTCTTCACGAATGGCTGTGCTCGACTCTTTGGTCAGCCTATGGTCAACCATAGCTGTGACCATACTATTTCTAGTCAATATTACTTCCAATCCAAGTTCTTCCTGAGTCAATTTCTCGGCTCATTACTTGGGTTCATCCTAAAATTATCCTATGGCCATTATTTACAGTTTCTCATTAACCATTTTCTTTAACCCATCCCTCATGATTATCCTTGTGATTTACTCAAAGGATCACATGGATCATAATGGTTTGACATCCCTAATCCATAATAAAAAAAACCTTATTCAATAGGATTTACATTTAGAAAGATAGGTTTCATACCTTGGCTTACAGTAGAAAGCTAAAACCTTCTCTACAAAACCTTCCTCTTAGCCTTCTTCTCCTTCTCCTCTTCTCCTTCTCTTCCTTTCTCTTTACCCCTAAGGTCTAGGGTTTGATAATATTCTAAAAGAGTGTAGAGGGCGTGGAGGGACATCCTTATATAGAGAGAAACTCTCTATATGGATCTCTCCAACAATAGGAAAGAGATCCCCTTTTTATTTGAAAAGTTTTAAAACTCCGAAATCTGATTTGGGCATATACGGTCGGATGTATGGTCGCAAAATCCATCTACCATATGTTTAAAAGTATCAACCATATGTTTAATTATCAGTGGTCTTCATTTCTCGTCGTATGGTCGACCATACCTACTCAGGTAGTCGACCATACACTTAATTTTAAGTATTTTTTAACCAATTCGCTTACCTGGTCTCCTGGTTTTCTTCACACGGTTGGTCCACTAGATCCAGCAATGATGGGAAGACCTAGCACGACACTGTTAGACGGGGTTAGTAGAGTGCAGGTCTTACAGGTGAAGTCCATTTTCAGGAAGGAATGATAGTACAGTATATCCGCTGCATTTACGGTGTCAATAAGGATGCGGGTAACATTGAAGTCGGTGACTGCTACTGAGATAGACAAGGCATCCTCATGAGGATAAACAACATTGATGAGGTCATCCTCACTGAAAATGAGTAAATCTCCCCTCCTTGGCTTCTTTGGAGTTGTATCGGCGACGTCAAGTTCTCTGGCGTACGCCTTACCGATTTGGCAAAAGTGTTTCCCGCAGCTTGGCCTCTAATGATGACATACGTGCTTAGTACGATGAGATGAGCCCATTGCATAGTTTTTTTGAGGTCACAAGCATCGGTGTGCTAGGGGAGTCCAATATTACCCCTCGGTAAATCCTTCTGGTAATGTTTTTTCTAGTAGGTTAATAGCTTTTTTGTTTTCTATCCTCCACGTCCATAGACTGGTTCCATGGGAGAATCTTCATTGTAACATCAGACCTAGTAAACTGAGTCTTCATACAGATGGTTCATAATGGCCATAATCTCTTCCTTACTTGCCTCGGATTAGTTTGTTGTTGACCCTGTTGTACTATTTTTGTTCAGAGGTGCTGCTTTGATCTTGTATATGGGGCCAATCTCCTTTCGTAGGGGTAAGGGCTGGCCTTGGTCTACTGCTCCATCATCTTCGAGATCTCGGTCTTGCTTACGATCTTTTTTCTTTCCAGCCTCGGTTTGGAAATTATCTAGACTGGAGGCTACGGCAGCGTCTGTAGGAGCTGGGCACTTCTAATCCACGAACCTGTCGAGCTTCACCCTTCGGATAACCTCCTTAATGGCATCTCAGAGTTGACGGCATTCGTTTGTCATATGCCCATGTTCATTATGAAATGCACCAAATAGCCTCGGATTCCTGCTCTGAGGGTCAGGGTTCATCTTCCTGGGCTTAAAGAAGGCATTCTGGGTTTTCTCGATCATGAAAATTTCTACTGGTGTCTTGCATTGGGGGTGATAATCATCATAGGACTAGAAGGTCGGGGGTTCATCTCCAGTCACCTTTTCTTTGTTTTTCTTCTTTTTCTTCAGGATTTTACCCTTAGACAAGGCACCTTTGACCTTCTCTGTCAGTTTCCTTTCAGTGTTAGGAAGTGATGAGGTTCTTGCCATTGGGTCTTTCTTTAAAGCCATGTTTGCAGCTACGTACTTCTCGCATTATGTGATGAGTTCGGTAAGGTTAGCAGCTGGCTTCTTGGCCAGGGAAAATTTGAGATTCTCATCCCTGATAGCACCTTCCAACGTGGTCTTATAGACTGATTCTTCGAGGCCTTTGATTTGTTGATCCTCCATATTGAATCGATTGAGGAAAGCTCTAAGGGTCTTGCCTTCTTCTTGCTTACAATCCCTCAAGTTGGAAGATGTCTTTTTCTGCATCCATTGACTTTGCAAGTGATTAAAGAAACTATTGGTGAGGTCGCTGAAGGAATCCATTGATCATTTGGGGAGGTTACTGTACAAAATACAGCCAGCCCCTTGAGAGTGACTAGGAAGGCCTGACAGGCGACTTTGTCTTCGAAACAAGGCAGAACCATTTGGGCAGAGAAGGTGTCCAGATGCTACTCCGGGTCAATGGTTCCATCATATGAATCTAGGGGTGGCATGGTGAACCGCCTAGGAAGTCGAGTCTTCATGATACGTTGGCAGAGCGCACTCACCGTTCTGTACATATGACACGCTGAGTTGGCCCGTCCTTCCTCCATTCTCTGGAGTTGAGCTTTCAAGTCAGTGGTGTAAGACCCGTGTCAAACTAACCCGGTCTTACCACCTTGAACCAGGTTTACCCATCATGGTCGAGTCAAGTGGACCAAGGGCGTGATGGAGATCGAGATCCCAGGTATAAAATCGACCCAAAAACACTTAATTTTAAGGGAGGGTCGCATACCCAGCCAAGTAGGGTCGGACCTCCCAAAATAGAATGTCAGACCCTCAGATTTTAAGGGAGGGTCGGACAGCTTAAGACCCTAGGGTCGACGGGATCATCGACCCTCCCATCGACCCTCGGTTTCTGACGAAACTGAAATTAGGAAATTGCCTAATTTTCGATTGGGATTCTTTCGAAATCTCAATGGGACTATTATAGGACATTCCTACTCTATTTAAAGGATGTCCCTAAGCCACTTTCACTCCTTTCACAACCCTAATTGAATTGAGAGAAAGAGAGAAGAAGGAAAAGAGGAAGAAAGGAGACAAGGAGGAAGACTTAGCAAAAAGGAGAAGAAATTCCAGAGGAAAGTAATCTTCTCAGGTATGGATACTAATTCCATGAGTTTCTACAGACCTTAGGTTAGATATGGTTGAGTGTAGGATTTCGGAGAAACCCAAACCATCCATTCATGGTTAGGTTTTCATGGAAAATCATAGGAGGATGCACGAAAACTATTTAGATGGATTATACATGGTTCTAGACCATGGAATGACTGTTGAATGAATGTAGGAAGCAAGCCATAGGACCCCAAACACGAAGAATGGATTTAAAAAAGGAAATTGGACCAGAGTGTATCGAGGGTCGCACCGAGGGTCGATAGACCATCCGACCCTAGGTGTTTTTGACCATCAATCCTCAGCATTCGGGAAGTTCAGAATGAGGGGAGGGTCGATAGACCCATCGACCCTAGCATCGACCCTCAGTTGATAGAATGGTTTTAAATTCCGAATTAATTCTAATTAAATTTTATCGACTTTGTTAGGTTTGCTAGCAATATAATAAAGTTATAACGGTGATTTTAAAGCTTGGAAAAGTATTTTATAGCAAGCTAAGGTGAGGAACCTTAACCCCAAACTAAATTGGTTAATAATAAACTGTTTTCTATTTCTTGAGTCCTATGCCATGTTTGATTCTATGCGAATATGTTTGTAATGTGCATACAGCATGCCATCCAATATTTCTATTACTTGTTCATGCATATTTACTTTATTGTTTATAACATAATGATGATGATGATGATAGGAATAGGCATGTGCTTGTATGTGTGTGGTTGATGTGCTTGATGCGAGCGAGTATCAGGGGAGGTGTGATGAGAATGTCAATAAACGTTAACCTTTAGTGGGTCTCAGCACTTTAGCTCTATCTCTAACTCAAGTCTTGTGCATTGACATCGTCGTATCGCCATTACCTTAGCAGAACTATTACGTCGTAGAGTATCAGGGGAGGTGGTCTCGGTCCTTGTAGTCTCCGACTCTACCGGGGGCCTTAGCTCTATCTCTATGGGCATTCCGAGGGATGCTTGGGTGAGGCCTTGGATACACCTGTTTGGCATTAGGATTGGTTAGTAGCGAGCCCAGTTTGCAAGCCCTCGCTAACAGGGGCTTACGTGTTAGTATAGCATTATATAGCAATAAACGTTAACCTTTGTTGTATAATGTTATGGTAAGGTGGATGGGGACGACGATAAACGTTAACCTTCGGGCGGGCTTCCACCCTGTGTATAGAGGCGGTGTCAATAAACGTTAACCTTTGACCACCCAACCTTTCTATTGCACATTGCAAACTATAAACCAGACCAAAGATATAAATTGACTTTTTGCATGCATATGTATTGTTGCATTGTTTTGGCTACTCACTGAGCCGTATTGTGTGCTCACCCCTCGACGTCGAATATTTTTAGTTGATGATGCAGGTTATACAGTCGAAGATTATATGAACGCGTCTGTGTACGGGAATATAGCAGCGATGGACGCTGGAGCTGAAGATGATACACACGACTCCTCTTGCGAGTGTAACTTGTGTGTATTTGATTAGATATTTTTATAGATTTCTTTTATTTGGATTTATTAAAGACTTGTATTGATATTTACTTATGTCTCGGTTGATACAGAATAATTTGCTATTAAATTATTAATATCATTCTAGGTTCTCAGTTCATTTATTTATAAGATTTCCGCTATTGTGTATTTACTCTGATTATGATTGTGGATGTGTGTAAAGTTTGGATAACGCGGGGATGGCCTATTAGAGATCCTGGTTGAACCGTTGGTTATTTAGCGGTTCATCGCACCATTCTGAACAGTGCAGAATTGGGGTGTGACAACTTGGTATCAGAGCTTCTCAGGCTTTGTCCGCCGAACTGACACACATTCAAGACCATTGTGAACTGAGATAGGATAAATTAAAATCTTTAATACCAATACATTGTAAGCACAAGTGATGATTGAAACCAAATTAAAAAGAGAATAATGCATCTATAAAAAGAAAAACCAGTTACATACAAGGAGTGAGAGAAACAAAACGTATATACATCGCTAAAGCAGAGTACAGTCCACAACCCGGACAGTTACTCTGTAGTACAAGAAAAGTAATGTACAAATCAGGAAGCTGGAGGCGAAGGAGGAGGCGGTGCCTCACGGTCTCTGTCATAGTCCTCGGCATAGACCCTAGTCAACCATGCCACCCGGGTCCGAGTCACCCGTAGACTAGCTGTGAGATCAGCCACCCTCTGATCAGTCCGGCGTTGGGCGTCTAGGAGCTCCCCTATCCTCAGATCCGATGCGCGCTGAGCCTCTCTAATCTCATGAAACATACTCAGCACGTCATCAGCCGGTGGGCGTGAAGGACCAGCCCCATGAGAAGGACCGGTCTCCTGTACCGAAGCCGCCGCAGCAGAAGTACCAGCCCTATCCGCCTGTGTGGGTGATGGCGGGGGTATCGCGTCGACAAACATATACATACGATCATCATCGTCGACTGGATCTCCCCGAGCCCTAGCAGCAGCCTCAGCATCAGCCATCTCAACCCGAGTGTGAGGGCGCACCATTGTGTTCCTCTCCTCATCGCTAACCTCCGCATCTCGCAGCCCCATCTTGCAGATAGCCTCCCAATCTAGAGGCGACTTGAAGGTCTTCTCCCCGGATCTTCTCATCTACCGGATCCACCCCCCGCACGGGTCGGGAGCACTTGTAATCATGCGTCCGTAGGGTAGATTACCCCTATGACCGGACAATGTGGCACTAATCATCGTCCGCATGATGATGTAAGGAAGGCGAACCCGGCCGGCGAGTGCGATGCAGTAGATCAAGAACTGGGTCAGCTGAGACACCCTCTCATAATGCCCACTCTGTTGGATCAGATTATGCTGAATAATCTTACAGAAGACCCGTGGAGCTGGACGCATGTAGCAAGCTCTCATCTGCCATCTATCGGGACGGAGCAACTGGTTGTCGATCTCTGCTCTCATCTCCATCTCAACAAACTGTGGCTCTCCCGGCGCACAGTACACCATAGGGCCATCATAGGTAATGCCCAACAGATCGGCCAGCTGCCGATAATCAAAGGAGATTTGCACCCCCTTGACGTAGCTAGTGATGCGCAACTCCTGACCACGCTCGACATCATTGTAATTCCCCACCACCTGGAGATTACAATAGAACTGGCGTACCAAGTCGGGACATGTGCACGCGTCGTATGTGATGACAGGGAGCCACCCCATATCACCGAATGCTCCCTCTACATTGAACAAGGCTAGCTCAGCCAAGTTCACCATGCGACCCCCTTCAACCTTCTTACGGGCATAATCCGCATACTGTGCCTCGGCTTCATTCGAACGGAAGCGAAGTGGATCGCGCACTCTAGGTACTTTGGTATGGGCCATAGTATCTGTAAAATAAGAAGGAGAAAAGAAACAAGGAGTTAGCAGGATAAAAATCCGAAAATTTAAAATAGAGCCTCATTTCTCACCATATAAGTGGGCATGAGAACTTACGTAGGTTAAAACATATCCTACAACCCACATGCAGTAGGAAATTTTAACTGACGATGTCCAATTTGAAGAAATTCAAGAAAAATCAAAAATGTCGACAAATTAGGGCAAAAAGAGAAAATTTTAAGTTTCTCGATAACCAACCGATGAAACTCAAAAAATTTTGAGGGCTTTCGTTCCTCAAGACCCCAATAACAAAAGCCCCCAATAAAAATCAAATTTTTACGGTTGGAAAAAGTTTAATTTGAAAAATACGAGCTAAATGGGCAAAAACCTAGAAAAGAAAACCTAAAAACCTGTAAAGGTAAGAGGATATACCTGTAGGGATGACGTGGGCATCGAAACCCAGAGTTAAACCGACCAAGAACAGTGGAGTGGCACTGTAGCAACTCAGACAGTGGAGACGAGTCGAAACGGAGGAGGAACAGTGGGAAATGACCCAAAATCGGATCTTAAAAATCTGATTTTTGGTCCGAGGGTCGGACAATTTGACTTACACCATCAACCCTCGGATCGACCCTCCAATTGACCCTCGGCTCTCCGGAATCTGACAGAAAATCGAGGGTCGGACTGAGGGTCGGACACCCATTGACCCTCGCATCGACCCTCAGCTCTCGGGAAGAACAGGTCATTCCCAGGGTCGGATACCAAGGGTCGGACATACCATCGACCCTCACCATCGACCCTACATAGAAAAGACAGTATTTATTTCAGAATGAATTGGGGATTTTGAATTTTATATCGGTTAGCGTGCCCACATGAAGTACAAATGATTTCTCACTGATTTTGATGATTTTCAGGCACCACCCATCTCAGAAGGAAATATGTCTGGACGTAGAGTTACCCGACAGACCCGAAATACAGTCCCACCACCACCACCAGTGGAGGAGACTAGTCAAGAGAATAACCATGCACAGGGTAATCCAGAACCAGCAGGCCCTACAAATTTGCCACCTCCACCACCGGAGCTAGCAACTGTGGTTATGAATCTGGCACAACAGCTACAGCAAATGCAACACGCACAAGCTCAAATGCAGGTTGCAATGGGAGTTATGTTTCAAGCCACTCAGGCTGCAACCATGCACACTGAGCAAGCTAGTGCAGCCCCAGTGGATAATCACCCAGCTCAACAGACACCTCCACAATCGGCTGCACCAATTCCAATGTAAGTCCCAGAAGCAGCCCAAGGGAACTATCAGTATCCACCCCCTATGTTTGGGGCATACCAAAATCAACTGATCACTCCCGGCTAGTGGAGAGATTTTTGAAAATGAAACTGAGAGAATTCAATGGCAAGCCGTCCGATCCACTTGTGGCCAGCACACTGGATAGACGAAATGGAAAGGAACTTCCTTATGATGACTATCACCGAGGAAGAGAAAGTACTATGCGCCACCTTCATGCTCAAAGGCGACGCACACCATTGGTGGAAATCGACAAAGACGTACTTATTGACCAAGCACGCCCTACTAACATGGGCTATATATAAAGAAGCATTCTTCGAGAAGTATTTCCCAAGAAGCTTCAGAGATTCAATGGAGAAGGAATTTCTGAGTCTGTACCAAGGGCAGATGTCCGTAGACTCGTATCAACAGCGCTACGAAGAACTGTTTTTCTTCGCACCGACTAGCATGCAGGAAGAAGATACCAAAACCCGTAGGTTTGTCGCGGGACTAAGAGGAAGCATAAGAGAAAACGTTCTGGGCTTAGAGAAGAAGATTTACAACGAAGCTGTCCAAATTGCTCGAGTAATTGAATCGAGCCAGAAGGAGAGTTATTTCTCCCAGAACAGAGGCATCAAGAGAGCAGCCGGAAACTCCTACAACGGAGGCAATAATAGGACGTATAAACCTTTTCGTCCTCAGAATTTTGCTACTGCACCAAAGTCTACTTCCGCAGCTCAACCACAACCAAAGCCAAATTCTGAAGCCCCGAAGTGTTATAACTACAACCAACCAGGGCATATGGCAAGAGAGTGCCCAAAACCCAAGAAGCAGTTACATCAAGGACGGGTATATGCTGTTACATCAGAGGATACAGCCGCATCGCCCGATGTGGTCACAGGTATGACCGAAACTTTTAAGATTATAATTTCATGGAATGAGCATGTAGACTAAGTAAAGATGTGGTCACAGGTATTGTACCTATCAATGGCGTACCAGCCAGAGTACTCTTTGATTCAAGAGCTACTCATTCATTTATATCTGTGTCGTTTGGAAAGAAGACCAATCTGCCCATCAAAACATTAGACTACAAGTTACTTGTACGGTCACCGATGGGATTAGAAGTGAAATTAGAGAAAGGTTATGGACCATGTCCAGTTCTCATTGGCGAGAAAACCTTGGATGCAACTTTAATACAACTTGAGATGGCAGACTTCGATGTCATCTTAGGAATGGACTGGTTAGCTCGGCATTCTGCAAATCTGTTATGCGCCGAGAAAAAGCTAACGTTCAAAGACAAAGAAGGAGCAGAATTCAGTTTCTCGGGAACCAAACTTCCCGGGAGACGCAAGCTCATACTCTCAGCATTAAAGGCTAAGAAGTGCCTGGAAAAAGGAGCCGTCGGATATCTAGTATCAGTAGTCGACCTAACCAAGGACGTGCCACGAATGGAAGATATTGACGTCGTGCGGGATTACCCAGAGGTATTTTCGGAGGAACTACCCGGATTACCGTCCGACCGTGTCACGGAGTTCGTAATAGACCTGATACCTGGAGCCGCACCGGTATCAAAAGCACCGTATAGAATGGCTCCTACTGAACTGAAGGAATTAAAAGTGCAATTACAAGAACTGCTGGATAAGGGTTATATTAGACCCATTATATCTCCATGGGGAGCACCGGTGTTGTTCATAAAGAAGAAGGATGGTAGTGTTCGATTATGTATCGACTATCGAGAGTTGAATAAGCTGACAATCAAGAATCGATATCCACTACCCAGGATCGATGACTTGTTCGATCAGTTATAAGGAGCGAAGGTATTTTCAAAGATCGATCTTCGATCAGGCTATCATCAACTGAAGATTAAAGAAGGTGACATCCCGAAGACAGCTTTCAGGACAAGATACGGACATTATGAGTTCTTAGTGATGTCCTTCGGATTAACAAATGCACCGGCAACATTCATGGAACTTATGAACCGAGTTTTCCACGATATGTTGGATACGTCGGTTATAGTATTTATTGATGACATATTGGTATACTCCAAAGACAAGGAAACCCATGTCAAGAACCTAAACGCAGCCCTACAGGGTTTAAGGAAAGAGAAGTTATACGCCAAATTTTTGAAGTGTGAGTTTTGGCTAAGTGAAGTCGCCTTTCTAGGCCATGTAGTATCCGCAGAAGGAATCAAAGTGGACCCCAGTAAGATCGAGGCTATTGTGAAGTGGGAAGCACCAAAGAGTGTTTCAGAAATTAGAAGTTTTCTGGGTCTAGCTGGATATTATCGGAGATTCGTAGAAGACTATTCTCGGATTGCCGTACCTCTCACCAGTTTGACCAAGAAAGGAGAAAAATTTGTATGGACGGATAAGTGTGAAAAGAGTTTTCAAACACTGAAGACCAGATTGATATCCGCCCCAATTTTGACCATTCCCGTTCCAGGACAGACATTTACCTTATACACTGATGCATCGGGATTGGGACTAGGATGTGTGCTTATGCAAGGAGAGCAAGTAATTACGTATGCCTCGAGACAGTTGAAGGTACATGAGAAAAATTACCCCACTCATGATTTGGAGTTAGCGGCAGTAGTACATGCTGTCAAGATATGGAGACACTACCTATACGGAGAGAAATTTCAGATTAAGTCGGACCATAAAAGTCTTACTTATTTATTTAATCAGAAGGAGTTGAATATGAGACAAAGGAGATGGCTGGAACTATTGAAAGACTATGATTGTGATATCCAGTATCATCCGGGTAAAGCGAACGTGGTAGCAGATGCATTGAGCAGAAAAGCAATGATTAAATCTCAAGGAGAAGTTAGCACGACTGCAGCAATGTATACCAACGGAATGGTGTTTAATCACGGCAACGAACAATATGTGATAGATACAACGGATGAATCAGCTAGCCAAGGATTTATTCATCGATTTTCAAATATGTTCGCGGCATTGAAGATTATACCGGATATAGTGGACGAAGTGAAGACAGCTATCAAATCAGATCCTTATCTGAGAACAGTACGCGAAGATATTGAGAAAGGTAGGACTAACCCTGAGTTCACCTTGGATGATGAGAAGGTACTGAAATACAAAGGAAGAATATGTGTACCTGAAACAGAAAGTATGGACATTAGACACCGACTGATGAAGGAAGCCCATACCACCATCTACTCGATACATCCTGGAAGCACAAAAATGTATCATGATCTAAAGAAACTGTATTGGTGGAGGGGAATGAAGGCAGATGTAGCCAAATTCGTGTCTCAATGCCTAAATTGTCAGAAGGTAAAGGCAGAACGACAAAGACCCGCAGGACTGTTACAGCCATTACCGAAACCCGCATGGAAATGGGACTGCATCACCATGGACTTCGTCACAGGACTACCATTGACTCCTCGAGTAGTTGACGCAGTTTGGGTGATTGTGGACCGTCTGACTAAAACAGCTCACTTCATACCGATACGACCCCAGTATACCCTGGAAAGGTTAGCAAAGTTGTATGTGGATAATATTGTTCGGTTACACGGTGTACCAGAAAGTATTGTGTCCGATAGAGATCCACGATTTACTTCAAAATTTTGGGAAGGACTGCAAAAGGCTATGGGTACAACATTGAAGTTCAGTACTGCATTCCACCCACAGATAGACGGACAGTCAGAGCGTACAATCTAGATCCTAGAAGATATGCTACGAGCATGTGTGATTGATTTCGAAGGATCATGGGACGAAAAGTTATCATTGATCGAGTTCGCCTACAATAACAGCTATCAGGCTACTATACAGATGTCACCTTATGAAGCACTGTATGGCAGAAAGTGTCGAACTCCCTTGTTTTGGAATGAAGTTGGAGAACATAGTATTGTTGGACCGGAATTTATGGAAGAGACTTGTCGAGTGGTCGACATCATCAAGGAAAGAGTAAGAATAGCTTAGAACCGTCAGAACCAATATGCAGATACTCGACGAAGGGATCTAGAGTTCGCCGTAGGTCATAAAGTATTTTTGAAAGTATCGCCTATGAGAGGATTGAAGAGATTCGGACAGAAAGGAAAATTAAGTCCAAGATATGTCGGGCCATACGAAATTCTAGCTAAGCGTGGAAAAGTAGCTTATCAGTTGGCATTACCACCATCTATGTCAAGTGTGCACGACGTATTTCACATTTCTCTATTGAAGAAGTATGTCAAGGATTCGACGCACGTGTTGACAACAGATTTGCCAGAATTGACTGATGATTTGACATTCGAAGTAACACCAACAAAAATCACCAGTCGAAAGGTTCAACGTCTACGCAACAGAGATATCTACTATGTTAAGGTCACATGGAAAAGTAGAGACATGGAAGAAGTTACATGGGAAGAAGAGAATGCTATGAGAAAGCAATACCCTCACTTGTTTGATTCAGAAGGTACGTACAATTTCGATGATGAAATTTTTATAAGTTGGGGGGAGTTGTAAGACCCGTGTCAAACTAACCCGGTCTTACCACCTTGAACCAGGTTTACCCATCATGGTCGAGTCAAGTGGACCAAGGGCGTGATGGAGATCGAGATCCCAGGTATAAAATTGACCCAAAAACACTTAATTTTAAGGGAGGGTCGCATACCCAGCCAAGTAGGGTCGGACCTCCCAAAACAGAATGTCAGACCCTCAGATTTTAAGGGAGGGTCGGACAGCTTAAGACCCTAGGGTCGACGGGATCATCGACCCTCCCATCGACCCTCGGTTTCTGACGAAACTGAAATTAGGAAATTTCCTAATTTTCGATTGGGATTCTTTTGAAATCTCAATGAGACTATTATAGGACATTCCTACTCTATTTAAAGGATGTCCCTAAGCCACTTTCACTCCTTTCACAACCCTAATTGATTTGAGAGAAAGAGAGAAGAAGGAAAAGAGGAAGAAAGGAGACAAGGAGGAAGACTTAGCAAAAAGGAGAAGAAATTCCAGAGAAAAGTAATCTTCTCAGGTATGGATACTAATTCCATGAGTTTCTACAGACCTTAGGTTAGATATGGTTTCGGAGAAACCCAAACCATCCATTCATGGTTAGGTTTTCATGGAAAACCATAGGAGGATGCACAAAAACTATTTAGATGGATTATACATGGTTCTAGACCATGGAATGACTGTTGAATGAATGTAGGAAGCAAGCCATAGGACCCCAAACACGAAGAATGGATTTAAAAGTGGAAATTGGACCAGAGTGCATCGAGGGTCGCACCGAGGGTCGATAGACCATCCGACCCTAGGTGTTTCTGACCATCGACCCTCAGCATTCGGGAAGTTCAGAATGAGGGGAGGGTCGATAGACCCATCGACCCTAGCATCGACCCTCAGTTGACAGAATGGTTTTAAATTCTGAATTAATTCTAATTAAATTTTATCTACTTTGTTAGGTTTGCTAGCAATATAATAAAATTATAACGGTGATTTTAAAGCTTGGAAAAGTATTTTATAGCAAGCTAAGGTGAGGAACCTTAACCCCAAACTAAATTGGTTAATAATAAACTATTTTCTATTTCTTGAGTCCTATGCCATGTTTGATTCTATGCGAATATGTTTGTAATGTGCATACAGCATGCCATGCCAATATTTCTATTACTTGTTCATGCATATTTACTTTATTGTTTATAACATGATGATGATGATGATGATGATAGGAATAGGCATGTGCTTGTATGTGTGTGGTTGATGTGCTTGATGCGAGCGAGTATCAGGGGAGGTGTGATGAGAACGTCAATAAACGTTAACCTTTAGCGGGTCTCAGCACTTTAGCTCTATCTCTAACTCAAGTCTTGTGCATTGACATCGTCGTATCGCCATTACCTTAGCAGAACTATTATGTCGTAGAGTATCAGGGGAGGTGGTCTCGATCCTTGTAGTCTCTGACTCTACCGGGGGCCTTAGCTCTATCTCTATGGGCATTCTGAGGGATGCTGGGGTGAGGCCTTGGATACACTGTTTGGCATTAGGATTGGTTAGTAGCGAGCCCACTTTGCAAGCCCTCGCTAACAGGGGCTTACGTGTTAGTATAGCATTATATAGCAATAAACGTTAACCTTTGTTGTATAATGTTATGGTAGGGTTGGATGGGGACGACGATAAACGTTAACCTTCGGGCGGGCTTCCACACCCTGTGTATAGAGGCGGTGTCAATAAACGTTAACCTTTGACCACCTAACCTTTCTATTGCACATTGCAAACTATAAACCAGACCAAAGATATAAATTGACTTTTTGCATACATATGTATTGTTGCATTGTTTTGGCTACTCATTGAGCCGTGTTGTGTGCTCACCCCTCGACGTCGAATATTTTTAGTTGATGATGCAGGTTATATAGTCGAAGATTATATGAACGCGTCTGCGTACGAAAATATAGCAGCGATGGACGCTGGAGCTGAAGATGATACACACGACTCCTCTTGCGAGTGCAACTCGTGTGTATTTAATTAGATATTTTTATAGATTTCTTTTATTTGGATTTATTAAAGACTTGTATTGATATTTACTTATGTCTCGGTTGATACAGAATAATTTTCTATTAAATTATTAATATCATTCTAGGTTCTCAGTTCATTTATTTATAAGATTTTTGCTATTGTGTATTTACTCTGATTATGATTGTGGATGTGTGTAAAGTTTGGATAACGCGGGGATGGCCTATTAGAGATCCTGGTTGAACCGTTGGTTATTTAGCGGTTCATCGCACCATTCTGAACAGTGCAGAATTGGGGTGTGACAAGTGGGCTTGCACTCCATGTTGCCTCTGCCCTGACGAAGTTACGCTTCCTCAACTGCTCTGTTGAGTCAGGCTTGCATCCACTCTCACCTGCACGTCATTACGATGCTAAGGAACTCACCCCAGCCTCTCTGAGACTGGGACCCTATGCAGACTTCAATGCATGCTGGGCTTTGAGGCACTATGTGAAGATGTTGGGCTATCCCACTGCGAGGCCTCCAAGGCATTCAGCCTACTTCGGATGGATTGATGTGACTGTCAGCTGATCGATCTATGAGGTTGAGGAGGAGGAGGAATCTAAGGCATGTCCCTTTCTGCCTGGCCAACTTGTCGCTGACCACTTTGATTAGGCACCTGACGATTTTGCCCATGATGGTGGGGATGGCCCTGATGACCCTCCTTCTAAAATCCTCTTTCATTGACCCTCTCGGCACGCTGGGGTGCCACTGCTTGTGCTGCATGTTGATGGTTGAGGAGATGCTGAGTCAATATCTCCAACTGCTTGGTGACAGCGTGAAAATCCTCCTTCGTAACATATTGTGGGGAAGGAGGTGGTGACAACTCTTCCTCCAGGATGAAGTTGTCAGTTGCTGGAATCCGTTCTTTATTGGACCCGGGGTTCCTAGCAGTAGCATTGTTGTTGTCAGTTGGGTGGTTGCAAACATTTCCGTTGTGATTCCGATTCACATTGGAAGAACATGTGTCCATCGCGGACAAGGATTTTGATGGTAATGAATCACCCAAAGTAAACCATCTCAAGGCACTACCACAATTCCCACAGACGGTGCCAAACTGTTGTCACACCCAGCAGGATGGTCTTGAGCTCGCCAAAAAATCAGCACAGAAAGAGAAAAAGACACCATGAAATGGTTGGGCTTAGATACCCTGGGACCACTCCGATGCCTAAGTTAGTCTGGTGAACAAGCAGAATGGAACAGTTACAAAGGTGGCTGTTCCTTTTGTCAAAGAAGGGAGTTCAAGTAGTTGCCTTAGCTCAAATCTAGGTGAAGGGTTGATAGTGAGAGGGACTTGCGGATGAGAGAGAGAATGTGTAAGAGTCTGAAATGAGTACCAAAAGGTCCAAAAGTCCCGCTTTCTCCTTCCTTTCTTCTATTTATAGCCAGGGGATATCTTGATGTGATCGGCCATGTATCCAGGTTATTGGACACGTGTCTTGTTCAGTGTGGCTTGTACGTTCACTTGGGTTGGAGTAGTGGTTGGTGGGCGCTTGTCAAGGTGGCAGGTATGGGCCACTGCTGTAGTGGCATTCCTCGATCCCACGCTTTATTTGAGAGAATGATTTTCCCCTAATCACATTGACTAACAGATATGATGCTCATTAAATGCGCATGGTTTGCATTTAATGTGCATGGCCAACGTGCATGTCTCTCAGTTGTTCCCATAATGAAATGACCGTTGATTATCATGTAAGTCTATACAGTTGAACCACATGTCTAGTCGGGCATTGATCATTGCACTGTGGTAGGTCTCAGAATGTGTTAATCCGAAGTCTGCGAGGCGCATCAACTATGCTTGGGTGCTGAGTGTCAATGAAGCTTCAGCGAACAACCTCGGGGATAAACGTTCTTCCGAGGTTAGGCTTATATAAGTTGATGTCCGAGGGGTGGAGCCCTGCTTCTGATGTACGCCTTCGAGAGGCCTTCCAGGACCACTTTCCGATATCCCCCTTGAAAAGCCTCGGCAGAGATGGTTTTTGGGCGTACATGTGTTGTAAAGTCATTGGAGGGATACAACCCCCATATCAGTTGCACAACTAGAATAGGAGGCTTTGAAAGAGGGCAGTTCACTGTTTCATGGCCAAAAATCCTACAAGAGGAACATCAATCCTATTTCCAGTCGTATTGGACTGGTTGGTAGAAAATGCTACCTTGATCGTTCTCCATAGGGAACTGATCTTTGAGGTCTTGTTCTGCCTCAAACTCTATGCACACTTGAGTGAAGGCTCGACGATCTCTACTGGCTGTAGTTCTGTCTATACATAAAGATCTTCCTAAGATCGAACAGATCTCACTTAAGGCAACTCTACTCCGGAAATGGAGCAGTAATCCGATCATTGAAATCCATATTGGAATGGTTTTGACACCATTAAGGTTCATTTCGCATTCCTTGCCCGTGGTTTTAAAAAAAAAAGGGTTTATTGGACACCAACCAAACATCCTTTTCAGGAACCCTTGCACAATCTTTAGCCTCTGAAAATTGGAATAGAAAGCTACCATCAACCAGCAAATAGGTTTGCAGTCTGCCCCGTGGTTTCGATTGTTTTTCCAGGTTCATCTTAAACCCCAGGAAGAACCCAATGAGGGCCGACTTCAATTTGTCAATATCTTCACCCACATCCTCTGGCAAGCATTTTCCTCATCGAGGCTTTCCCTCTTCTCCTATGGGAGTAGAGGAGGGATATACCCATTATTAATAAAAGTAGTTGTGACGATACAAATAAGCCGTCGCTAATAACTTTCTTCAGAGGGTCATGGATTTCCATCGTTAAAGTTTACAACGGCATTTTATACGACACTTGTACTACGGACAATAACCATTGTTAAAAGTTAATTGCGATGGTAATAACTATTTACGATGGAAAAAAAAAACCGTCCTAAAAAGCCACAGTTATTGTAGTAACCCTATTATTTGTGTAGGAAACCTGTTAGTATCGTTACTGATCCCAAATTCATTTTGCATAATGAGAATCTCATATCATCAATAATGTTACTAATTATGAGGACGAATCATGCCCACCACAATTAAGAACAAATAACGAAAACGACTACCCCTAAATTCTCACAACATGGAGTTCCATATTAATTTGACTCTCTACAATTATTGTCAGCCTTTCCTGTAGGATTAATGCTCAACCCATCCTTTCTACCTCAAAACTAATTGAAGAAATCTATTTTATGTACGTGGTATTGGTATACAATAATACCTTCGAATTCAGTTGCGTATTCCATTGCGCAGCTAGCGGTTTAAATCTCTTAAATCCGTGATTTTACGTTAAAAAAAATCTTTTCCTTAAACAAGATATTTATTCTCCAATATCTGTCTCTGTCCCTTTCCACGGACATCATGAAAACTTCATCCATGGCTCCTCCCTTCATTTTCTTCTTCTTCTTCTTCTTCCTTCTTCTTATTTCAGTAATCCAAGCAGTTCCAGGAGGCCAATGGGACCTACTCCAGCAATCCATTGGGATATCAGCAATGCACATGCAACTGCTCCACAATGATCGAGTTGTGATCTTCGATCGCACCGACTTCGGCCGGTCAAATCTCACATTGCCCAATGGAAAATGCCGGACCAATGATCAAAATATAAACCTTGATTGCTCTGCTCATTCAGCTGAGTACGACATTTTGTCTAATTCAATTCGACCACTTATGGTTCAAACTGATGTGTTTTGTTCATCAGGCGCCGTCTTGCCAAACGGTTATCTCATTCAAACTGGTGGTTTCAAGGAAGGGGAACGTGCCGTTCGGATTTTCCGACCATGTCGCAAGTGTGATTGGGAAGAGACACCACTTGCACTCAATGTAAAGAGGTGGTACGCCACCAATCAATTATTACCAGACGGACGGATCATTTTGGTTGGCGGTCGCAGGCAATTCAATTATGAATTCTACCCTAAATCAAATTTAACCGATCATGTTTTTCCTCTACCATTTTTAGCACAAACCAATGACCGTGGAGTAGAAAACAATCTTTATCCTTTTGTTCACCTAAATGTGGATGGAAATTTATTCATCTTTGCTAACAGTCGATCAATATTGTTTGATTACACAAAAAATATAGTGGTGAACACATTCCCGGAAATACCATATGGAGATTCTAGGAACTATCCTAGCACAGGATCATCGGTTCTGCTACCACTTTACTTGGAAAAACTACCCTTGGAAGCTGAGGTCATTATCTGTGGTGGAGCTCCACGTGGGTCATTTGAGAAGGCACAAGGATCAAGAATCTTTATCGAAGCCCTAAATACATGTGGTAGGATCCGAATTACTGACTCCACACCCACATGGACGATGGAGACGATGCCTTTAGCTAGAGTGATGGGAGACATGATGTACCTCCCTAATGGTCATGTATTGATCATTAATGGTGCCGCAGCAGGGACAGCTGGGTGGGAAAACGGAGATAAACCGGTCTTATACCCGGTGCTTTATCGACCCGATAACCCAACCGGGCTTCGCTTCCAAGTACAAAAGCCATCTTCCATTCCGCGTCTATACCATTCAACAGCAATCTTAGTTCGTGACGGCCGAGTTCTTGTGGGAGGAAGCAATCCTCATGTAAATTATGAATTCGGTAATTTCCGTTATCCGACGGAGTTAAGCTTAGAGGCATACTCACCGGAATATCTCGGATCAGAGTTTTCGAATTTGCGTCCGACCATTATCTCTCCGGTGTCACCAACTCAGTTAAGTTATAGGAAACAACTGGTAGTACGGTTCAGGATGCAAAGCAAGGAAATAGGTGAGAAGGGTATAAAGGTGACGATGCTGGCTCCACCATTTACAACACACTCATTCGGTATGAATCAAAAGTTCTTGGTGTTGGGTGGTAAAAATGCAGCAATTCAAGGGCCATTGATGTTAGATGGCAAAGATGGGATGATGATGAATTGGGTGTTTGAAGTCACAGTAACAACACCAGCTTCGATGTTCCATGCGCTTCCAGGATATTATCTTCTGTTTGTAGTTCATGAAGATATACCAAGTGAGGGAGTTTGGGTTCATATGCAGCCACGCAGATCTCATGTAGTTTGACGCAAGTGCAAGTTAAATGCGTTTGAATCTCTAAACAGTCTTTTACAAAATGGGAATAAGACTGCCTACATAAGCTCTTCCCAAACCTTAAATGACGGGAAGATTATGCATGTCTACAACCTTTTATTTAAATGCAAGACTAATGCTCACACCCATAATTGGGTTGATGAAGCAACGAATTGTTAGGACATTTTTTTTTTAATTAATCTGATAATAATCGTTGCTCTTTGTTGTTTTTAATATCGGAAAACAAATAAAGTTTCAAAAAGTTTTAAAATGAAATTCAAAGTTTTGGTTTAATTTTTGTGGAAAATTTAATTTCAATTTTGTTTTGAGTTGGATATGGATAGTGAAATAAATATGGATATGGGTATGGATACATATCTATTCAAGTGTACCCTTTTAGAAGGGTGGTGACTTATACCTTTTGGTATGAAGAGGTGCACCCATACCTTTTGGTAGTGACCCTTGAGAGGTATTTATCTTCTATAAATAGAGGATGTTGCCTCATTCTAAAAGACTTAAGATTTGAATACAAAATTCATGTCTCTCTTCCTTCTCCTTCCAACTCTCTCTCTCTACTCTGATTTATCGAAAGAGTCTGTTCCATCCTTGTTTTAAAGGATTGTTAACCTTAGCCGTCGGGTCTGCATACACCTAACAGTGAGTGCACACTGGGTGGGTGTCCTACTGAAGGACTGTTTTATCTTGGAGGTTGGTTTGCAGGGACCCGTTGCCGTATAGGGGCAAACACAATCTTAAGGAGAGTGTACCAACACGACTCAGCCCTAATTGTTTCCATGATTAACACCGTATAAGGTATGTGTTAGATTTCATTGTATTACATTATATTTGTTCAGATTCTTAATCAAATGGTTTGATTGTTGATATTATCTTTAATATCATTTGCTTATTAGATAGTCTTAAATAATATATTTTCCTTGTGGTGCTAATATTTTCCAACAATTCTTAAGATTGTGATATGTTTAAGACATTAATTACAACTTTGACAATGGTATAAGTGTCATGATTGCTTGTGCATATTATCCAAGATTAAAAGAATCAATATGATTATTCAAATTCTAGCCATTTAATGGGATGACAAATCGATATTAATAGGATGAATTTGTTGTCAGTCCAAGTAAGAGGGAAGAAAATAAATAAAATCACTTCATGGGTAGTCTTCAGTAGTGCTACAACATGGAGTGTGTAATGATGTGCCAGTGGTTAGTTTCTGATTTAAACGGATATGTTGGGAAACATGCTCAATGAATATTAAACTATTAATATATAAGTTTACATGGGTGGACAGATCTTAGTGAAAATTCTTGGCCTAGTGCAAGTGTTTTGTGCCTATGTATCCCCGCTTCTCTTGAATTTAGAGAGATGAATGGGAATCTTTCCTCTTTCGATTGACCAGATTAAAAGTAATTATAGACCGGTTCATAACCTCTTTTCCTCCAGAGGTTTGATGAGTAGTTTTTATTCACGTCCATTCAAAGAGAATGGAGGAAAACCCGTTCGTAAGAGGCCATACTTTACCCAAGAGTCTTTTAACAAAGGTTACTTCTATCTTTGTCATCCAAGAATATTTGGGAAGAATCCGTACTTGATGATGACTTTCAATTTTCTAGTAACAGGGTGGGACTAGTAATCGGTCCAAAAGAAGCACAAGGGTTACAAGGTAAGAATTGTTTGTACTATTTCCGAAGTAGTATTTTACAAGGACTCCTAAATCTCTTGTGGTTTGTTGGTACTTTTTCATGAAAGAGGTACAAAACCACTTCTTGATCTAGAGCCTAGTACCGTTGAAGGAGGTGTCTGTCGAAAGAAAATTCTTCATTCACTTTGGTTGGTATCTGTTCTTTTCTTTTGAAAAGTCATGTGACCAGGTGTGAGTGATATGGTCTTAAAAGGTGGGTATTGTCGATTAGTTTAAAATTTTAATGGATGCATTGTTTCATATGTCGTTTCGATCGATTGCCTCAAATAATCGTCTAATTTTTAGGGGTGTCTCTTGATCGACCTTTTCCTTTTGCCGGTTTTATTTTTTCATCTTGCATGGCCGGTTATTATATTTTTCTTGGGGCTATTTTTCCTTAAGAGGTATTTTTGGGTTGGTATTTTTTTTTAAGGAATTTTCGTTATGGGTTTATATACTTCAGCAAACGGATCTGCTGGGAACAAATAAAAGCTTTATGATTTTTTGTTAAACCCATTATTCTGATCTTGCGATGGTATAAAATCAGATCTTTATGGTCTTTAAATAATTATGTTTAATTCAGACCTTGTGTGTGTTGCACTCGAGACCAGTTATTACCATGGTGCTGAAGAATGGCTTTGGCATTTATTTGATCTTGACTTTTATTTTATCTTTTTAAGTATCATTTGTATTTCTTAGTTGTGTGTACCGTTAGGAAAACCCATGGATAGTTTGAATGGATTAAAAGATGATTCATTAATGGGTTTGAATTAGAACTATGAATCAACATATCAATTTCAATTCTCACGTGTCAATTGAGATGGCTTATGCACTTAAGACATTTCTTCCCTTAAAAATAAAGGTTCCTATACACATTCGGGAAAGAAAAAATGAGTCCCGCTGTGTGTGTGTTGGTATTTTTCAAGTAAAATTGATGCAAGACCATGTTTGCCACTTGCTATCAAAGAATATGATAAGATTAGATTAAACCGTGGCTGTATCCTATTTAAAAAAAAAAAATTCAAATAAATAAATAAATTATTATGAGACTTTCTGATACAATGGTTGGTTGGTTCCATTTTATCATAAAATTCATAGGATAGGAGGATGCCACCATTTGATTCGATTAACCAATTGGATTCTGAACTTGTATTGTGTTGTTTTGTTATTAGATGGACTTTTTATTGGTCTATTTCTCATAGTCACGGGGTGAGTTATTTAGAAAAAATATCTTGGATTCAAATTTTCTTTATATTTTTATTAATAATGTTCGAGCAAGCGTTTATTAGTGGCTTAATTGGTTGGCCTGGTTGATTGATTGATTGTCTATGTAAAATAATAATCATGTCTTTAGTTGGATAAATAGTATATCGTTTTTATGCAAGTAATTATTGCATAAAGTTATATGGTCATTTGCATGGTTTGAATGCTTATTATTTGCATATGGTCATGTAAAGTTGGATATTTCTTGATTGGACTTGATCAGAAATTCATGAGTTGGCAATCAGTGCATTGAGATCAAATTTATTTGATCCAGTTAGGCATCAAGTATGAAGTGATGTGTTTAGTAAGACACATGATTTTATTATTTGTCCTTAATTATGAGGTGCTCGTTATATAGACAATTTAATTGTCATGAGATAATATTGTTCCTTGTACTTAGAAAATAAGTTAATTGTTAGTTAAACAATTGGTATGATCATATGATTGAGACTCATGATTAACTAGACATTAATCAGCCTAAGTGAAAGGCGGTAAAAGTCGTAGGACCAAAACAGTTGGCCTAATCAAATTTGAGTATGAAACTCTTAGCATAATGATCATTTAAAGAAACCATTAAGGTCCAATGCATGGATGTTGTTTATTAACCATAGATATAGTATATTAAGAAACATATTGAATATGGTGAATATGGAAACATGAGATACTTGGAATTTTACTGGATAAATGAAATGATATGTACCTTATGCATACCAAATATCTTAAAATTGAGTATGAAAAACCCGAATTGTGGGGGTTATATAATAATACATATTTGCTGGTCAAACTCTTCTAAAAGAAGAATGTGTCAACATAGAATCATTTATATCTATTTAGACATGGAATCTAGAAGACAAGCCTAGATTCGAAAGATCACCTTCATTCAAAAGGAGATGATCATAATGGTAAGATTCCACCATGGATAGTCAAGTATGACTACAAGTTAGTCGGGTTAGGATCAATGACTAAAATCTCGAAACAGATATATGATAAAACAACAGTTGATTTGCTACTTTAAGAAGTAGATTCATGGCAAAGGTTACAAGTAAGATAAATATGACTTTACCGGGTTTATAAAATGTCTAAGGTCATCTAAGACATGTGGTCTTAGGCGGTTATACAATATATCCGAGAAGCTAATGGAATAGCGCTTTGACATAACTCAGACTGAAAATTTTTTATTGATATAATTATTTAGCTTCCGACCACTAAGGTGGTATACATCTAAGGAATGAGCTTGAAGCCCGTGGCATAAGTCATGTGATGGAAACCCAACCTATGTGAGAGGAGTCCCCGGAATTAGGTTCAATGGGTAAAACGAAGTCACGTAGATGACTTGTTTAGTACTATCATAATATTGCTCATTCTCGTTAGATGGTAAGGTAATACTCACCACAATGAACAGAGGATGAATCTCAAAGATTCTTAATCAAGCCAAAGTTATCCTAGCAAAATGTGGGGGTGTGTTAACTGTGGTGCACACTATGGCTGACCTTATTGAATGTGGAAGTGGAGCCGCTTCAATGAGAGTTTTAAGGGCGAACTTTCATAAATATTTATGAACCAAGATAGGGACAAGACCGGTTTAAAAATTGTCCACCATTAAGGGATTTTTCGAGGGTCGGATCGTAAGAGGTGGTTGGTAGGTCGGCCGGCTACACCAACGAGGAAAGGTTCAAGGAGCAAGCTTCACCCGTACTCGAGAGTGGCCTATCAAACCTAGTGTAGATTCAAGTCGACGACATCCGCAACGACGTCGCTTATAGTTCTCATGAGGTTAACGGCCGATCTGGTTTTATCAATCTTTTTGAAACTTGTGGGGATTGTTGTTTTTAATATCGGAAAACAAATAAAGTTTCAAAAGTTTTAAAATGAAATTCAAAGTTTTGGTTTAATTTTTGTGGGAAATTTAATTTCAATTTTGTTTTGAGTTGGATATGGAAATGGATATGGATATGGATAGTGAAATAAATATGGATATGGGTATGGATACATCCTATTCAAGTGTACCCTTTTAGAAGGGTGGTGACTTATACCTTTTGGTATGAAGAGGTGCACCCATACCTTTTGGTAGTGACCCTTGAGAGGTATTTGTCTTCTATAAATAGAGGTGTTGCCTCTTCTAAAAGACTTAAGATTTGAATACAAAATTCATGTCTCTCTTCCTTCTCCTTCCAACTCTCTCTCTACTCCGTTTATCGAAAGAGTCCTGTTCCATCCTTGTTTTAAAGGATTGTTAACCTTAGCCGTCTGGGTTCTGCATACACCTAACAGTGAGTGCACACCGGGTGGGTGTCCCACCGAAGGGCTGTTTTATCTTGGAGGTTGGTTTGCAGGGGACCCGTGCACCGTATAGGGGGAAAACACAATCTTAAGGAGAGTGTACCAACACGACTCAGCCCTAATTGTTTCCATGATTAACACTGTATAAGGTATGTGTTAGATTTCATTGTATTACATTATATTTGTTCAGATTTTTAATCAAATGGTTTGATTGTTGATATTATCTTTAATATCATTTGCTTATTATATAGTCTTAAATAATATATTTTCCTTGTGGTGCTAATATTTTCCAACACTCTTTTATTTCTGTACGTGGGATCATCCACCTTGGGATGTGAAAATTGCATTATTTGCCCACCCCTTCTTAAAGTAATAATTGATATGTTAGGTATGTAAACAGTAAATAATATGTTTTTGGGGAAAATTTCACTCACCCCCCTAAATTTTATCACACAATCTCAAACTTTGTCCATAATTTCACCCACACCCAAAACAATTAAGTATTTGACGGTAAAAAGATTTTTCATCTATTTTACCCTTATTGTAAAAAGCATGGGTTCTAAAAAAGAATAGTGCTGAAGCTCGATGTTAACTTCGCCGGGGAAAAAGGTAACCCTAAATCCTATACCTGATATCTCCATCCTCCGCCATTTGCAAAAAGCTGGCTTTCGATCTTATTTGTTCGACTCGACTCACTGCTGATCTATGGGAGATCGTTTGCACTGGTTTACCCTCTTTCAATTTACAATCTTTTTTTTTTATTTTAGGTAATTTACAACTTCATCGTGTGAAACTAACAGTTAAAACTTAAAACTCTTGGGAGGAGGCTTACGAAGCTCTTCAAGCCCATGAGCAAAGTTGCAATTAGTTATATAAGGGCAACTCCCTGCAAAGTTTTGTCTTGAAAAACATTTTCCCAATTGCTTTGGATCAATCATGGTCTCAATCTCTGTTTAACCCATTTCCTTGGGAATCTCTGGTTTTCTTTGTTGGGAGGTTCACTCGCAGATCAAGTTTTAGTTTGCCTTCCATCAAAATTCAAGTTTGAAGGAGTGTCAGCAAAGATGTCTCCATTCCAAGCTCCATAATCATCCTTAGTAGACCAAATTGCTAGGTCACGTAACCCTGGAACCCAATTGTCTTCACCACCACACTTCCAAGGGTCTCAAAGATGATCTACCCAACATCTCCACCGTAATCCATGACCAGAATAAACCCACCACCAAATCCATTGATCGAAGCATTTGCAGCGGCCATGGTGCCCGGATCGAGCTTCGAAACCAAACAATGGATTTGCAAAGAGGATTGAAATCCCCTAACGAGGTTCAAAACTAGGGTTTCGATGTTAGAAATGAACTGCAGAATTGGTTAAACCCTCTGATCGCTAAAGAGATCTAGAGCAGCGAGAAACCATTTTTAACCCACCAAGCGAATTGGGTGGAATGGGGTGGGGAACAGAGGGGAAGAAGGCGGTAGTGAGACAGAGACGGATTTGAAGGAAATAAAAGCTAGAGACATTTAGACTTCGGAAAGAAGACGGTTCTTCTCAAACCTTAAAATCTTCTTCTTCTTTTTCCATTATTTTTCTTCTTTAGATTCCCTTCTGCAACTTTTTTTTTTTTCATTCTTGAGATAATAAAACTTCATGCTTTCAACTTTCAGAAGGGAGTGAGTCAGATAGGAGGAAAGTTGTGGATTTTCTACTTTTGTGACAGTTGATTTCTCCATTGTAATGTGTTGAACGAAAAATAGAAGTTGAGATGGAGAAACAAGAAATGTTGGAGAGGTGATTTTTGAACAGAAAAGAGAGGAGATAATACACATGTAATTTGAGAAAAAAAATCGTTAAAACACCAAAACCATGAAATTCAAGATTCGAATGAACACAGCTAGATCTATGATCAAGTTCAAGAATCATCTCGAGCGGTCTACATATCCCTATGCAACAGGAATCTGGCCAAACGTAATTCAGGTGGGGTTGTGGTTGTGTGTGAGGTGCTCCCTTGACAACGGAAGCACATGTGATCACACGTGAAGTGACTATGTATATGACCCTTACTCCACTAATCGGATTTAACCATATCGCCAGGTCTTCCCATCTTTATCTGCTCCGGTAAACTAACCAGATCGATCGTATGAAGGAACCATAAGTCTAGGTAAGTGAAACAATGCAAAAACAGCTATTTTCATTTGTATGGTCGACTGTCAGATGTTGTGTGGCCAACCACTTAATCAGAAAATGAGTACAGTCAAATTTAGTTATGTGGTCACATATTCTGCCTTGTGTGGTTGATGGGTTCTGCGTCCACAGAGTCAACCACACAAATCCAGATATAATTTTGAGATTTGAAAACTTTCCAAAATTAAGGGATCTCTTTCCTAGTTAAGAAAGGACTCTATATGGAGGTTTTTCCTCTATATAAAGGTCGTCCTTTAATCTCTATCACTATTTTAGAATCAAATTCTAAACCCTAAATCTAAGAGAGAAAGAGAAGGAGAAAGAGAAGAAAAGGAGAAGGAGGCTTGGAGAAGAGAATTTGCAGGAGAAGTTGCTATCCCTCTCTGCAACAAGGGACAAAGGTAAGGAATCTATTCCTGTAGATGTAGGTTGATTAAGATTGATCTCCCATCAATGAGTTGAGGAGCTGAACCCAATGTTGTGATTAAGATCATGCAATTTCTCAATTAATCTCAAAGAGAAACTATTGAAATAGGTTAGGGATAATATGTTGATGGGAAACCCATGAATAAGGCTATAGAGAGACCCTAGAAGGTTTTCTGATAATGAACCAAAGGTTCGACTGAGAAAAACCCACGAACTCAACCAGAGAATTGTGTGGTCGCATCAGTGGTCGATCATAGAGTGACCAGTGAGTCGACCATAGACTCTTGGGAAGTTTACACAGGGTTGTGTGGTCGCTTCAGTGGACACATGATGTGCAGCCACATAGTCGACCACATAATGTATGGTGACATATACATGCAACCACTGTATCAACTACTTAATTGTAGAAAACCTATTTTGAGGCCAAACTAGATGTTGGACTATTGTAACCTAATACCATCAAACCCTAATCTAAATTCATAAATTGTCTAGGTTGTCAACTAATACAAGTAAATTTCTAAAGCTTGGAAGAGATCAATACTACGATCAAAGGTGAGGAAACAAGACCTAAACTAATTGTATAATAACAAGCTACTATCTATTTTATTTGTCCAATGCCATAATTGATGTCATGCTTATATGATTGTAATATGTATCTCACATGCCATCCAATATTCCTGCTATTCATGTTCATGCATGTTTAATTTATTATTTTACTCTATTATTGATGATGATAGGAATAGGCATATGTTTGTGAGTATGGTTGGTGTGTTGTGTGGGGAGAGGTGTGTGATCCCTAAACCATGCATCACATTAGCATCATCGTATCGTTGTTATCTTAGCGAAACTAGTACGTCATAGGGCATCAGGGGGTGTTCATGGACCGTGTGGTCTTTTGACTCTATCGAGAAACCCTAGCTTTATCTCTATGGATGTATTAAGGGATGCTGGGGTAAGGCCTTGGATACATGTGGATGACATTTAGGATTGGTTAGTATTGAACCCAATTTGGAAGCCCTCGCCAGTAATGCCATACATGATGGTATGGGTGGGCATCAGGGGAAGTAATGGTAGTGTGTGATCTGGATACTTCAGTTCTATCTCTATTCCATAGTGGGTGCATGTGGGATGATAATGGTGTTTGATCTATTGGGTGGATTCGCACACTCGTGTTTAGAGGTGAGGGGGCCGTCAATCCTTTCTATAGCACGATTGTAAACTTAAACCAGACCAAAGATATCAATTGAATGCATGCATATGTTTGCACATTATTTTATTTATTCACTGATCCGTGATGTGTGCTCACCTCTAGACGTTGAATATTTTTAGTTGATGATGCAGGTCCTACAATGGAAGACTATATGGAGGCGTCGTCGTATGGACACGTGGCAGTAATGGATACTCAGATTATAGAAGATAAGCACGATTCTACATGCGAATGTTTCCAATGTCTTTATTCTTAGTTTATTCGTACTTTGACAATGGAAACTTGTAATAGATTATTTAATTATGTTTTGAGTTTATTTGGAGATAATTAAATTATCTACTTGTTTATCATGCTAGACACTTAGTTCAGTATTTATAAAGACTTCCGCTATTTATTTTATTATCTCTGATTATGTTATGGAATGTGTATTTGGTTTGGATTGTTGGCACGATTTTACAAGATCTTGGCTTGAACCGTTGGTTCCTATGATGGTTCATCACACTTCTGGTTCATCTAGAATTTGGGTGTGACAACTTGGTATCAAAGCTCTGAGGCTCTACTCATCAAACCTGAATAAGTCTACAAGAGCCCATGAACTGAGTTAAGATAAAATTATTAGCTGTAATAAAAACAACCATAAGCAAATTATTGTTTGAGACAAAAAATAAGCAAGAGCATAATGCAAATAATGAAAAAGAGAAACAACAATGTATATATATATATATATATATATATATATATATATATATATATATAATAATTGATATGTTAGGTATGCAAACAGTAAATAGTAAATACAATATGAAACTCCAAGTGTCATTTTTTTGGGGAAAATTTCACCCACCCCCCGTGAAATTTACCTTTAATTCAAGCAATCTCAAACTTTGCCCATAATTTCACCCACACCCAAAACAATTAAGTATTTGACGGTAAAATGAAGAAAGTCTATTTTACCCTCATTGTAAAAAGCATAGGTTCTTGTTTACCCTCAATAACTTAAGGTCAAATAAAAAAAATAAAAAAGAATAGTGCTGAAGCTCGATGTTAACTTCGCAGGGGAAAAAGGTAACCCTAAATCCTGTACCTGATATCTCCATCCTCCGCCATTTGCAAAAAACTGGCTTTCGATCTTATTTGTTCAACTCGACTCACTGCTGATCTATGGGAGATCATCTCACTGGTTTACCCTCTTTCAATTTACTTCTTTTTTTTTATTTAAGGTAATTTACAACTTCATCGTGTGAAACTTACAGTTAAAACTTAAAACTCTTGGGAGGAGGCTTACGAAGCTCTTCAATCCCATGAGCAAAGTTGCAATTAGTTATATAAGGGCAACTCCCTACAAAGTTTTGTCTTGAAAAACATTTTCCCAATTGCATTGGATCAATCACGGTCTCGATCTCTGTTTAACCCATTTCCTTGGGAATCTCCGGTTTTCTTTGTTGGGAGGTTCACTCGTAGATCAAGTTTGAGTTTGCCTTCCATCATAATTCAAGTTTGAAGGAGTGTCAGCAAAGATGTCTCCATTCCAAGCTCCATAATCATCCTCAATAGACCAAATTGCTGGGTCACGTAACCCTAGAACCCAATTGTCTGCACCACCACGGCTTCCAAGGGTCTCAAAGATGATCTACCCAACATCTCCACCGTAATCCATGACCAAAAGAAACCCACCACCAAATCCACTGATCAGAGCATTTGTAGCGGCCATGGTGCCCGGATCGAGCTTCGAAACCAAACAATGGATTTGCAAAGAGGATTGAAATCCCCTAACGAGGTTCAAAACTAGGGTTTTGATGTTAGAAATGAACTGCATAATCGGTTAAACCCTCTGATCACTAAAGAGATCTAGAGTAGCGAGAAACCATTTTTAACCCACCAAGCGAATGGGGTGGGGAACAGAGGGGAAGAAGGCGGTAGTGAGACAGAGACGGATTTGAAGGAAATAAAAGCTAGAGACTTTTAGACTTCGGAAAGAAGACGGTTCTTCTCAAACCTTAGAATCTTCTTCTTCTTTTTCCATTATTTTTCTTCTTTAGATTCCCTTCTGCAACTTTTTTTTTTTTTTTTAATTCTTGAGATAATATAACTTCATGCTTTCAACATTCAGAAGGGAGTGAGTCAGATAGGAGGAAAGTTGTGGATTTTCTACTTTTTTGATAGTTGAATTCTCCATTGTAATGTGTTGAACGAAAAATAGAAGTTGAGATGGAGAAACAAGAAATATTGGAGAGGTGATTTATGAAGAGAAGAGAGGAGATAATACACATGTAATTTGAGAAAAAAAAATCGTTAAAACACCAAAACCATGAGATTCAAGATTCGAATGAACACAACTAGATGTATGACCGAGTTCAAGAATCATCTCGAGCTGTCTACATATCCCTATGTGACAAGAATCTGGCCAAACGTAACTCAGGTGGGGTTGTGGTTGTGTGTGAGGTGCTCCCTTGACAAAGGAAGCACATGTGATCGCACGTGAAGTGACTACGTATGTGACCCGTACTCCACTAATCGGGTTTAACCATGTCGTGCCAGGTCTTCCCATCTTTATCGGCTCCGGTAAACTAACCGGATCGATCGTATGAAGGAACCATAAGTCTAGGTAAGTGAAACAATCCAAAAACAACTATTTTCATTTGGATGGTCGACTGTCAGATGTTGTGTGGCCAACCACTTAATCAGAAAATGAGGACAGTCAAATTTAGTTATGTGGTCACATATTCTGCCTTGTGTGGTTGATGGGTTCTGCGTCCACAAAGTCAACCACACAAATTCAGATCTAATTTTGAGATTTGAAAACTTTCCAATATTAAGGGATCTCTTTCCTAGTTAAGAGAGGACTCTATATGGAGGTTTTTCCTCTATATAAAGGTCGTCCTTTAATCTCCATCACTCTTTTAGAATCAAATTCTAAACCCTATATCTAAGAGAGAAAGAGAAGGAGAAAGAGAAGAAAAGGAGAAGGAGGCTTGGAGAAAAGAATTTGCAGGAAAAGTTGCTATCCCTCTCTGCAATAAGGGACAAAGGTAAGGAATCTATTCCTGTAGATGTAGGTTGATTAAGATTGATCTCCCATCAATGAGTTGAGGAGCTAAACCCAATGTTGTGATTAAGATCATGCAATTTCTCAATTAATCTCAAAGAGAAACTATGGAAATAGGTTAGAGATAAGTTATTGATGGGAAACCCTGAATAAGGCTATAGAGAGACCCTAGTAGGTGTCCTGGTAATGAACCAAAGGTTCAACTGAGAAAAACCCACGAACTCAAGCAGAGAATTGTGTGGTCACATTAGTGGTCGATCATAGAGTAACTAGTGAGTCGACCATAGACTCTTGGGAAGTTTACACAGGGTTGTGTGGTCGCTTCAGTGTACGCATGATGTGCGACCACATAGTTGACCACACAATGTATGGTGGCATATACATGCAACCACTGTATCAACTACTTAATTATAGAAAACCTATTTCGAGGCCAAACTAGATGTTGGACTATTGTAACCTAATACCATCAAACCCTAATCTAAATTCATAAATTGTCTAGGTTGTCAACTAATACAAGTAAATTTCTAAAGCTTGGAAGAAATCAATACTACGATCAAAGGTGAGGAAACAAGACCTAAACTAATTGGATAATAACAAGCTACTATTTATTTTATTTGTCCAATGACATAATTGATGTCGTGCTTATATGATTGTAATATGTATCTCACATGACATCCAATATTACTGCAATTCATGTTCATGCATATTTAATTTATTATTTTACTCTATTGTTGATGATGATAGGAATAGACATGTGTTTGTGAGTATGGCTGGTGTGCTGTGTGGGGAGGGGTGTGTGATCCCTAAACCATGCATCACATTGGCATCATTGTATCGCTATTATCTTAGCAAAACTAGTACGGCATAGGGCATCAGGGGGTGTTTATGGACTGTGTGGTCTTTTGACTTTGTCGAAAAACCCTAGTTCTATCTCTATGGATGTATGAAGGGATGCTGGGGTAAGGCCTTGGATACATGTGGATGACATTTAGGATTGGTTAGTATCGAATCCAATTTGGAAGCCCTCGCCAGTAAGGCCATACATGCTGGTATGGGTGGGCATCAGGGGATGTAATGGCAGTGTGTGATTTGGATACTTCAGTTCTATCTCTATTCCATGGTGGGTGCATGTGAGATGACAATGGTGTTTGATCTATTGGGTGGATTCACACACTCGTGTTTAGAGGTGAAGGGGCCGCCAATCCTTTCTATAGCACGATTGTAAAGTTAAACCATACCAAAGATATCAATTGAATGCATGCATATGTTTGCGCATTATTTTATTTAGTCACTGATTAGTCACTGAGCCGTGATGTGTGCTCAGCCCTCGACGTTGAATATTTTTAGTTGATGATGCAGGTCCTACAGTGGAAGACTATATGGAGATGGAGGCGTCGTCGTATGGACACGTGGCAGTAATGGATACTTAGATTGTAGAAGACCAGCACGACTCTGCATGCTAGTGTTTCCAATGTCTTTATTCTTAATTTATTCGTACTTTGACTATAGAAACTTGTAATAGATTATTTAATTATGTTTTGAGTTTATTTGGAGATAATTAGATTATCTACTTGCTTATCATGTTAGACACTCAGTTCAGTATTTATAAAAACTTTCGCTATTTATTTTATTATCTCTGATTATGTTATGGAATGTGTATTTGGTTTTGATTGTTGGCACGATTTTACGAGATCCTGGCTTGAACCGTTGGTTCCTATGATGGTTCATCACACTTCTAGTTCATCTAGAATTTGGGTGTGACAACTTGGTATCAGAGCTCTAAGGCTCTACCCATCAAACCTGAATACATTTACAAGAGTCCATGAACTGAGTTAAGATAAAATTAAAAGCTGTAATAAAACACACCATAAGCACATTATTGTTTGAGACAAAAAATAAGCAAGACCATAATGCAAATAATGAAAAAGAGAAACAACAAAGTATATATATATATATATATATACCCAAAATAAAAGTGAAATAATGTATATCTGGAGTGAGAGTACTGCCCACAAGCCGGGCAGTTACTCTGCAAATAGAGCATCCAAAAAACGTATGTATCTAACTAGGAGAGAATAATGAAACCTATCACTGAGCTGGAAGAGTAGGAGGAGGAGGTGCCTCTTGGTCCCTATCATAATCCTCTGCATACACCCGCTTGAGCCAGGTTACCTGCACCTGGGTCACTAGGAGACTATCAACAAGATCTGCTACCTGTTGATCTGTGGTATACTGAGCGTCTCGGATCTCTTGAAGAAGCGCCATCATATCATTTGGTGGAGGACACGAGGGACCAGTTGAAGGGGAAGTATGAGAAGGGCCAGCTCTAGTGGTATGCTGTGGCAAAAGAGGGGGGATGCTATCCACATCCAAGAACATCCAATCATCATCATCATCATCACCCTTTGCTGCTGCTACAGCTGGACGTGGAGGAAGGTTCACCACATTCCATTCCTCGTCGCTGACCTACACATCTTGCATCTCCATCCTATAGATGGCCTCCCAGTTAAGGTCCGCAGAAACTATCTCCTTGAAAATACTCTCACCCTCCATGTCAGTTGGAGGCGAGTGAGGATAGTAGTGATCATATGCCCATAGAGTAGGTTGTCCTTCAAGCCGATCGTTGCAGCTCGGTACATAGTGAGAATAATGATGTAGAGCAGGCACAAGGGCTGCCTAGTATAGATGTAGTACAACAGATACTGAGTGAGCTGAAAGATCATCTAGTAGTGCCCACTCTATGGCACCAAGTTGTGTTGAATGATCTTGCAATAAACCTTGGGCTCAGGATGCAGATTGATCGCTTTCATTTCCTAGCGATCACTCCGTAGGATCTGATTGCTTATCTCGGCACGCATCCTCATCGACAAAAATTGGAACTCTTTTAGGGCGTAATAGGCCAATGGACCCTCATTGGAAATGCCTAGGATGTCTACCAACTATTGAAAGTTGAATGAAATAGGAACCCCTTTGACCCAATTCATGATCCTAAGGTCCCTACCCCTATCCACATCCTCTAGATCACCTTCAATCTATAAATTATAGTAAAACTGCTTTACCAAGCCTAGACGAGTAGATCCCTGGTATTGTATTACTGGGAGCCAACCCATATCTGGAAGGCGTCCTCGACGTCAAAGAGGGCAAGGCTGGGCAAGTCCACAAACCGGTCCACTTCCACTTTCTTGGCCCAAAACCAAGGGTACTGTGTCTCGGCTTCAATTGACATGAAGCCAATGGCATCATGAACTCGAGAAACCTTGGTGTGGACCATGTTTGTTGCAAAAAATACAAACCAATAAAATAAATTGTTAGTCAAAGAAAATTTCAGAAATTTTGACGTTATAATGGCGTGATTTGGCCAAAAGCCTCATTTTTGCCCAATTACTTAGACTAGAGGACTTATGCCAAGGGAAACACAACCATACAAGCTTAACAATGCTATACGGCCAAGGAATTAAATTAAATTCAAGGAAATTTTAATGAAATTTGAAAATTTGAGAAAACCCCAAATTCTAGGGAAAAACTTGGGCTTTTTGGGATTCCTTCCAAACCAACCATCGAAATCCCAAACAAGTTGAGGGCTTTGCTTTGTAGCAAGCCCAATAACAATGCTACGTAATAAAAATGAAATTTTTACGGTTAAATGGAATTTAATTTGGTAAAACAAGTAAAAGATGACAAAACCTAGGTCTAATAATCTAAAGGAGCGTAGGGGATTAAGACATTACCTTTCGGAAGGAATTTGGAAGTCGTTGTTCGATGGTAGAAGGGAGAAAATTGTATGGAAGCACTGTAGAAACTCAGTGGAGGTGAGTAGAGTCGGAGCTCAGTGGAAGATAAGAAGGAAATGAGGAAAAACCAACTCAATTTTAACTTAAAAGCCAAATTTTGGGTTGTGTGGTCACACAACCAATCGGCCACACAATCGACTATAGGCTCTCAGACTCTGCTACAGGGTTTGTGTAGATGCATGAGTGGACGCACCATGCACAACAGCTTAACGTCGACTACACAAATAATTTTTGCTATAAATGCTTTGAAATTTTGGGAAAATATTCATTTTGGGATTTTTAATATGATGCTATGCGACTAATCTTAAGAACTGCCAATTTTGTATTTTGTCTCACATCTATTGACTATGCAAACATTTTATTAGTCGATAGTCTGAGATGGCTCGCCGGACTCGTGGAAATAGTCGCAGAGGCCATAGCCCAACCCTACTACCACCTGAAATGGAAAATACCAATGAAAACCCTAGAGCACAGGCGAAAAACAATGAGAACCAAAACTATAAGACCTGTATCGTACTAACCGGTCTTACCACCTTGTATCAGGTCTTCCAATCATGGTCGGGCTAAGCCGACCAAGTGCGTGAAAAAACCACAAGATCAGGTATGAAATTGAACCCAAAAATAATCAATTAGGAGTGTGTGGTCGCATACCTAAACAGGTGTAGTCGACCACACCTCAGATTAAAGCGACAATAGAAATCTTGGTCGTGTGGTCGCAAGTTTTGGACTGTATGGTCGACGGATTCTGCGACCACACCTGTGACCACACGAACCTAGTCAGACTCCGTGATTAGGAAACCTTCCTAATCCGAAGGGGGTTCATTCCTAATCTAAGTAGGGCTTTATATGGAGGGTTTTTCTCTATATATAGGACGTCCCTTAGCCTCTTTCATCCTTTTGAAACTCAAACTGAAAGAGAGAGAAAGAGAAGAAAAGGAAGAGAAAGAGAATTGAAGAGGAAGACTAAGAGGAGGAAATTCAAAGAAAACTCTAAATCTTCAAGAAGTTTAAGGTATGAAAACATTTTCCATGTCAATTGAATGTCTAGAATAGATCATGAAGGAGATAGGGATTTAAGTGAGACCCCAATCATCAATCCATGGACAAATTCCAAGAGATCCAAGGAAGGAATCTATGTGGATGATGGATTGCGTAAAAATATTAGTTTTAAGCCATAACAATCATAGAAAGGATCATGATGATAAGCCAAAGGATCCAAACATGAGGGAATGGAGTTGGGAATGAAAAGTCGACCATCACATGTGTGGTCGCATGTGTGGTCGCATGATATGAGACCACACGAGACACACATATTTGACCACACACCCTCAGGAAGTCTAGGAAGGGTATGGTCGCATGTGTGGTTGCATATCCACATGCCCTCGAGAAGTTCCAGGGAGGGTGTGGTTGCATGGTATGCGATCACACCTTGTGATCACACACCCTATGGTTACAGAAACTAAGACCACAGGTGCTGCCACACCTACGACCACTCAGTTTCTGTTAGTCTGAATTACTGGAAAAAAATTCTAATTTAAAAATATATAAATTTGTTAGGTTTTTAAGTGGTCTAAAAGTGATTTACAAAGCTTGAACGAGGAACTACTATTGACCAAAGGTGAGGGAACAAGACCTAAATTAATTGGCTAATAATAAACTATTTTACTTATTGAGTCCAATGCCATGAATGATTCTATGCTTGTATGCTTGTAATGTGCATTTCACATGTCATCCAATATTCCTATTATTACTGCTCATGCATATTTAATTTCGTATATTTATAACATGATGATGTTGATGATACTAGGAATAGACATGTGAATGTATGTGTGTGGTTAGTGTACTTGATGCGAGTGGAGCATCAGGGGGACAATGTGACACTGTGGTTCATCCTAGTCACCAGACTCTAGCTCTATCTCTAATCAAGTCTTGTCCACTGACATCATTGTATTGCCATTACCTTAGCAGAACTATTACGTCGTAGGGCATCAGGGGAGGTGGTTTCGGACCATGTAGTCTCTGACCGGGGGGCCTTAGCTCTATCTCTATGGACGTATTGAGGGATGCTGGGGTGAGGCCTTGGATACACTGTTTGACATTAGGATTGGTTAGTTACAAGCCCAGTTTGCAAGCCCTCGCCAATAGGAGCTTACGTGTTGGTATGGGTAGGGCATCAGGGGAAGTGTTATGGGGTATTTGATTCGACACTTTAGCTCTATCTTTACTCCATGATGGGTACATGTGGGATGATAATGGTGTTTGATCCATTGGATGGCTTCACACACTAGAGTATAGAGGTGCGGCAGCCACCAGTCATTTCTATTACACATTGCAAACTTATAAACCAGACCAAAGATTATGAATTGAATGCATACATATGTTTGTTGCATTGTTTTGTTTGCTCATTGAGCCATGATGTATGCTTACCCTTTCGACGTTGAATATTTTAGTTAATGATGCAGGTCCTCTTGTGGAAGATTATATGAATGCACCAATGTACTGGCATGTTGCTGCTATGGATATGGAAGCTATGGTGGAGTCACATGATTCGTCGTGCGAGTGCAACTCATGTGTTTTTGATTAAATTTAGTTGTTGGATTATCAAAACATGTAATAGATTACTTTATTTTATTTTATGTCTTTAGTCATTTAGAGATAAATAGATAATTAATTATGTTATCACTATTAGATACTCAGTTCATTTATATTAAAGACTTTCGCTATTTTTTATTTACTCTGATTATGGTTATGGTTGTATTTGGTTTAATCAAATAGACACGGCCTATACAAGATCCTGGTTGAACCGTTGATTCATAGACAGTTCATCACACCATTCTGGTTGGTTCAGAATTGGGGTGTGACAAGAACAATATACCTCAGGGAGGGAACAATCAGGCCACTCTAAGTAACCAGTCAGGACCACCACCTGATCTAGCCAATGTTGTGATGAACTTAGCATGACAAGTACAAGACTTACAACAATCACAGATGAATATATAGGCTACCTTCGAAATTACACCTCCAGCTGTAAATACCACACCAACACCTCTCGGTTAGACTAGCACGGTACTGGTGGGTAGCAGCGTTGTGCCTTCAGTACCCATTGCCAATAACACGGTGCCCATAGCATCCATAGAAAATAACATTGTGCCTACAGTACAGTGGTTTTTCGTGATGCATACCCCAATGCAGAATTTCAGAGTACAACAAGGGATGAACAATGAAGGAAGTTACCAGAATTTGCCACCTGTATATGATTATTATGCACAAAATCAGCTTGACCACTCTAGATTGATAGAGCATTTCTTAAAAATGAAATCGAAGGAGTTTACGGGCAAACCCTCAGACCCATTATGGCCAGCCCACTGGATTGATGAGATGGAAAGGAATTTCATGGTGATGACTATTTCAGAAGAAGAGAAGGTACTGTATGCAACATTCATGCTGAAAGATGATGTACATCATTGGTAGAAGTCCACTCGGAGTTATCTTCTGACCAAGCACATCCATCTGACTTAGGCTATCTTCAAAGAAGACTTCTTTGAGAAATATTGTCCTAGAAGCTTCAAAGATCAAATGGAGAAGGAATTCTTAAGTTTGTATCAAGGTCAGATGACTGTAGACACTTTCCAACAGTGTTATGAAGAGTTGTTCTTCTTTCCTCCCATTAATCTGCAAGAAAAGGAAACCAAGACCCGACGGTTCGTCATGGAACTTAAGAGTAGTATTTGAGAGCATGAGTTGGGACTGGAAAATAAGATCTATAATGAAGCAATATAGATTGCTCGAGTATTGGAGTTAAGTCAGTAGGAGAGCTATTTTGCTCAAAACAGGGGTATAAAGAGGCCTAATAAAAACTCATTCAATGGAGGGAACTCGAAGACCTTCAAACCATTCAGGACACAAGGCTTCAATGATGTAGCTAAGACTACTCAGCAGGCTCAACCTCAACAAAAGCAAGGAAATGCTAGAGTTAAATGCTACAACTGTGAACAAATAGGGTACTATTCAAGGGATTGCCCTAAACCAAGGAAGCAGTTACAGCAAGGGAAGGTTTTTGTCATGACTTCCAAAGATGCTGCCGCATCACCAGATGTGGTCACAAGTATGATCCGACCTTTTATTTTTATAATACCTTATGTGAGCATATAGACTAAATTTAGATAAAATCACAAGTATCGTACCTATAGCTAGCATACCCGCCAGAGTACTTTTTGACTTTAGAGCCATCCACTCTTTTGTATCGGTATTTTTTAGAAAGAAACTAAATGTGTCCCTTAAACCTTTAGACTTCAAGCTATTAGTACGGTCACCTATGGGATTAGAAGTGGAATTAGACAAAGGTTATGGACCATGTCCAGTCCTTATTGGTGCATAAACTATGGATGCAACCTTAATTCAACTTGAGATGGCAGACTTTAACATCATCTTAGGAATGGACTGGTTATCCCAATATTTCACAAGTTTACTGTGTGGTGAAAAAAAATTGACCTTCAAAGGTCAGGATGGTACAGAATTCAATTTTTGGGAATCAAACTCCCTCGTAAATAGAAACTCATTCTCTCTGCATTGAAGGCTAAGAGATGCCTTGACAAGGGTGGAATTGGATACCTTGTATCTATGGTGGACCCTACCAAATAAGCGCCACGAATAAAAGATATTGAGGTTGTATGGGAATTTTTGAATGTGTTCCCAGAATATTTACCAAGGTTGCCACCTGATCGATCAATTTAGTTCATCATAGACTTATTGCCAGGGTCGGCACCTGTGTCTAAGGCACCCTATCGGATGGCTCCTACCAAATTAAAAGAATTAAAGACTCAACTGCAAGAGTTATTGGACAAAGGCTTTATCAGATCAAGTATATCACTAAGGGGAGCACCTGTATTGTTCGTGAAGAAGGACGGTAATGTTTGGCTATGTATGGACTACCGAGAATTGAAACAAGCTAACGATCAAGAATCGATACCCATTACCTAGTATCGATGACTTATTCAATCAATTGCAAGGTGCAAAGGTGTTTTCTAAAATTGATCTACGGTTTAGATATCATCAATTGAAGATTAAGGATGTCATGGAATATTCGATTCATGAGTTTATAGTCATGTCCTTCAGACTAACCAATGCACCAGCATATTTTATGGAACTCATGAATCGAGTGTTCCACGATATGCTGGACACTTCGGTCATAGTTTTCATATATGACATATTGATTTATTTCAAGGATGAAGTGACTCATGCGACAAATCTTAGAGCAACCTTACAATGGCTGAGAAGGGAGAAGCTTTATGCCAAATTCAAGGAATGTGAGTTCTAGATGAACGAAGTGCAATTCTTAGGTTACGTAGTGTCTTCAGAAGGAATTAAAGTAAACCCAACAATATAAAAGCAATTGTGAAGTGGGAAGAACCTAAGAACATTGTCGAGATTAGAAGTTTCCTGGGGTTAGCCGGTTATTACAGACGATTTATGGGAGATTACTCTAGAATCGTCGTACCTCTCACCAAGCTGACTAGGAAAGGGGAGAAATTCATTTGGTCTGATCAATGAGAGAAGTGCTTCTAGACCTTGAAGTCGAAGTTGATATCGGTGACCATCTTAACCATTCTGGTACTAGGGCAGCCATTTACCGTGTATACCAATGCCTTTAAATTTGGTCTAGGGTGTGTGCTGATGCAAGGTGAACAAGTAATAACTTATGCTTTATGACAATTGAAGGAACATGAAAAGAACTACCCTACTCATGATCGGAACTAGCAGCTGTGATTCATGCAATTAAAACTTAGAGACATTACTTGTATGGAGAAAATTTCATATTAAGTCGGATCATAAGAGTCTTACTCATCTCTTTAACTAAAAGGAGTTGAACATGAGATAGAGAAGATGATTAGAGTTGTTGAAGGATTATGATTGTTATATTCAATATCATCCCAGAAAGGCTAAAGTAGTGATGGATGCGTTGAGCAGAAAAGGAGTAGTGAAGCTGGACGAAGGACCTAGCACTAATGCTGCATTAAGCCTTACAACTACAACGTCAGATTGGGGTAAAGAGCAATACCAAATTGAATCTTCTAATGGCCTGATGGAGCAAGATCTTGTCCATAAGTTCACACTACAGTTCATCGCATTGAGGATTCTACCTGACCTGACGGAGAGGTGAAAACAATAATCCTATAGGGTCCTTGCCTGAGGACTGTGCAAGAAGACCTGAAAAATGGTAAGCTTTACCCTAGATACGAAAGGGATACTAAGATACCAAGGAAGATTATGCATACCAGAAAGTGAAGACTCAGACCTCAAAGATAGGATAATGATAGAGGCACATTCCACTCCTCATTTAGTACATCCTAGAAGTATGAAAATGTACCATGATATGAAGAAATTATATTGGTGGCGAGGAATGAAAGCAGACGTGGCTAAGTACGCGTTCCAGTGTTTGAATTATCAGTAAGTTAAGGCTGAAAGATAAAGACTCGCAGGCTTACTACAACCCTTACTAGAGCTAGCATGGAAATGAGACTGTATCACTATGGACTTTGTCACCGGGTTACCACTGATCCCAAGGTCCGTTGATGTAGTTTGGGTGATTGTCGATCATCTAATTAAGGTAGCTAGTTTCATTGCTATACGACTTCAGCATACCTTGGAGCGACTAGTCAAGTTGTATGTGGGCAATATTGTCTTATTACATAGTATACCTGAGAGCATCGTGTAGGACCGAGATCCATGCTTTACTTCAAAGTTTTGGGAAGGATTACAAAAGGCTATGGGAACAACGTTGAAGTTCAGTACCGTATTTTACCCTTAGACTGATGGGCAATCAGAATGAACCATTCAGATTTTAGAAGACATGCTACGTGCTTGTGCTATTGACTTTAAAGGGGCTTGGGAAGAAAGATTGTCATTAATTGAGTTCGTTTATAACAATAGTTACAAGGCTACTATACAGATGTCACCATATGAAGCACTATATGGTAGGAAGTGCCACACTCCTCTATTCTGGAATGAAGTTGGAGAGCGAAGAATCATAGAATCGGAGTTTGTTGAAGAAAATTGTTGAGTAGTCAACGTATTCAAGGAAAGAGTTAGGACAACTCAAAATCGTCAGAAACAGTATGCAAATAATCAACGTCGAGAACTTCAGTTTGCGGTACGTAACAAGGTATTTTCGAATATATCACCTATGCAAGGTTTGAAACAGTTCGATAAGAAAGGAAAGTTGTGTCCCATATATATTGGACCATATGAGATCTTAGCTAGACATGGAAAGCTAGCATATCAACTTCCACTACCACCATCTATGTCTGGTGTACATGACGTATTCCATATTTCACTAATGAAGACGTACATTAGAGATCCAATACATGTTTTGAGTGCAGATCCACCTGATTTGACTGAGGATCAATAGTTGAAAGGTTCAACGTCTTTGCAACCACAACATCTATTATATCAAAGTCACCTGCAAAAGCCAAGACGTGAAAGAGATAACGTGGAAAGAAGAAAATGCTATGCGGAAGCATATCGTCACCTTTTCAACTCAAAAGGTATGTACAAATTTCGAGGATGAAATTTATTTAGGGAGGAGTTGAAAAACCCACACTCCATTAATTGAGTTTAACAGTGTCGTGCCAGGTCTTTCCATCATTACCGACTAGGGTGAACTAACCGGATTGACCGTATGAAGGAACCACAAGTCTAGGTAATTGAAACAACCCAAAAATAGCTATTTTTATTTGTATGGTCTACTGTCAGATGTCATGTGGCCAATCACTCAATTAAAAAGAAAGGATAGTCAATTTTAGTTATGTGGTTGCACATTCTACCCTGTGTGGTCAACGGGTTGTGTGACCACAGAGTCGACCACACAAATCCAGATCTGATTTCAAGATTTGGAAACTTTTCAATATTAAGGGATCTCTTTCCTAATTAAGAGAGGACTCTATATGGAGGTTTTTCCTCTATATAAAGTACGTCCTTTAGCCTCTCTCACTCTTTTAGACCAAATTATAAACACTAAATCTAAGAGAAAAAAGAGAAGAAAAAAAGAAGGAGGCTTGGAGAAGAGAAGTTGCTATCCCTCTCTACAGTAAGGGACAAAGGTAAGGAATCTATTCTTGTAAATGTAGGTTGATTAAGATTGATCTCCCATCAATGAGTTGAGGAGCTGAACCCAATGTTGCAATTGAGATCATGCATTTCTCAATTAACTCACAAAAAAACTATGGAAATAGGTTAGGGATAAGTTATTGATGAAAAACCCATGAATAAGGCCATAGAGAGACCCTAGAAGGTGTTCCGATAATGAACCAAAGGTTAAACTAACAAAGACCTACGAACACAACCAGAGAATTGTGTGGTCGCATCAATGGTCAACTATAGAGTGACTCTCGAGAAGTTTGCACAGGGTTATGTGGTCGCATCAGTGGACACATGATGTGCGACCACACAGTTGACCACACAACGTATGGTCAACACATACATGCTACCACTATATCAACCACTTAATTGCAGAAAGCCTATTTTGAGACCAAACTAGATATTGAACTATTATAACCTAATACCATCAAACCTTAATCTAAATTCATAAATTGTCTAGGTTGTCAACTAGTACAAGTGAATTTCTAAAGCTTGAAAGAGATTGATACTATGATCAAAGGTGAGAAAACAAGACTTAAACTAATTGTATAATAACAAGCTACTCTTTATTTTATTTATCCAATGCAATGGTTGATGTCATGCTTGTATGATTGTAATGTGCGTCTCACATGTCATCTAATATTATTGCTATTCATATTCATGCATATTTAATTTATTTTTTTACTCTATTGTTGATGATGATAGGAATAGGTATGTATTTGTGAGTGTGATTGTTCTTCTATGTGGGGAGGGATGTGTGATCCCTTAACCATGCATCACATTGGCATTATCATATCGTTGTTACCTTAGCGGAACTAGTACGTCGTAGGGCATCAGGGGATATTCGTGGACCGTGTAGTCTTTTGACTCTGCCGAGAAACCCTAGCTCTATCTCTATAGACGTATTTTGAGATGCTGGGATAAGGCCTTCGATACATATGGATGACCTTTAGGATTGGTTAATATCAAGCCCAGTTTGCTAGCCCTCGCTAGTAGGGCCATACATGCTGGTATGAGTAGTGCATCAGAGGAAGTTTTAGCAGTGTGTGATCTAGATACTTTAGCCCTATCTCAATTCCATGGTGTGTGCATGTTAGACGACAATAGTATTTGATCCGTTAGGCCCATTCACACACTCGTGTATAGAGTTGTGGTGTCCACTAATCCTTTCTATAGCACAATTGCAAACTTAAAGCAAATCAAAGATATGAATTGAATGCATGCATATGTTTACGCATTGTTTGTGCTCACCCCTCAACGTCGAATATTTTTAGTTGATGATGCAGGTATTACAGTGGAAGACTATATGGAGGCATCATCATATGGACATGTGGCGACAATGGATACTCAGACTATAGAAGATGAACACGACTCTGCATGCAAGTGTTTCCAATGTCTTTATTCTTAGTTTATTCGTATTTTGATTATGGGAACTTGTAATAGATTATTTAATTATGTTTTGAGTTTATTTGGAGATAATTGGATTATCTACTTAATTATCATATTAGACACTCAATTCAGTATTAATAAAGACTTCCGCTATTTATTTTATTATCTCTGATTATGTTGTGGAATATGTATTTGGTTTGGATTATTGGCCCAATTTTACGAGATCCTGGCTTGAACGGTTGTTTCCTATGACTGTTAATCACACTTCTGGTTCATTCAGAATTGGGGTGTGACAATGTACTCCCCACTGCCTACGTATCTCCTCAGAGAATTTAGTCAAACATAGTTCCCAGAGACCGAATGTTAAGTGACTACTTTCCACTGCCTACTTATCTCTTGAGACCTCGGTCTCTCAAGAATCAGGTCAAACGTAGATCCCAATAGTTAACAGGCTATTGGACCCCACATGGCATCACTCAAGAGGTACTCGGACCTCACAGGTATTCAGAACTCAGCTCCCCACACTCGGTAAGGGTGAAGTAACATTTGAAAATGATGTTAGTTGCTTGGAAAACCAAATTCCAGACTTGGGAGACAATTGCCTTAAGGCCATAGATAAAACTAGATAACAGCTAAGTTAGGGATCAGACATGATCTCAACTGTCACCTGATACATGAAGACATGACACTCTTTTTTTGTATTTTTCTTTGTAAGGGGGGAAAACATGGGACCAACCCTAATGGTCGAGTGGGCCCATGACCTAGGCAGGGCCCACACCAGTCAACTTGGGATTTAGGAATCCCAACAAAGATAGAATCATTAGAGTCATCCCAAAAAAACTCACAATATTGGGGAAGGGGATCCCTAAACTATCACACACATGAAGTGGGAAGATTCATCACTTGAGGTTAGGGCATATGCATTAAACCAAGCATTCAAACAATTTAAGCATGTTATATGAGAAAGAATTAGGTTACCTAAGCTAAGCATCAATAGGACTAAGCATGGAATTAAAGTACCGATCAAATGAGATACAGACAGCATCATGAACAGCCATAAGGTAAGCAATAAATTCCTCTACTAAGCATGAATCCAAACATACATCAACTAATCCACACCCAAGCATGAAATAGATTAAACAATTGGAATTGTTCCATCTTCAGACAAGAATATGATCTAGTAAAAAGTAGTAGACCAAACCAGATTTATCCACACAAACCAAATCAGATTTTACCCTAAACCCTTTCAAACCAAACCAGATTCAACATGAGAGATAAACTAAACAAACCTAAACCAAATTTTGACATGCATTGAGACCAATTTGAACCTAAACTAGACTTTGACATCAAAGGGAACCATATCAAGATTTAACATTAAGGGAAGCATCTCAACACAAACCAGATTTTCCATAAAAGTAGCCAATTTAACCTGAACCGGGTTCGATCACAACATATAAACCACAATAAACTGGATCAGGTTCATCATCAAGAAATATATCAATCCATCCAAACAGATTTAACCATTAGACACATCAACTAAACCAGATTCAACATAAGAATAACTCCACACATTCTAAACTAGCCTCAACTCAACCTCGTCATAATCAGATTCTCTGAACTGAAATCCAAAAAATCCAGACTTAAACATCCCCCTAGCCGAAAGCCCAACAGTGGTAAAATAAACAGCAATAATACATCACAACAAGAATGTTCCATAGACTGGGCAAAGAAATAACAAAAGAAGAACTAGAAGAACTTCTAACCATAATCAATCTCAAAACAACCAGAGGATAAAACTCTTAAACATAGGAGCCCAACTGAGATAACTAAGAAGAAAGAAACAACCAAAGAACCTATGCTAGATATTTAAACCGAACAACATCTTCCACACAAAACTCAGATTTGGCTTCCATTAAAACATTGCCAGTAAGCCATATTCATGCATAAAACCAAATCTGAAAGTGGGATCAAATACCCTCTCACATAAGCACCACTAAATGGACAAAATAATTAGAAATAGTAAGACCACAGCCCCTTCATATCGGATCAAGTAAAGAGAAACAAACAATCCCTGTAGAATTTCCTAGACACCAAAACATATCATACTACTGCAAAAGATGTTACAAACAAAATGTACTCATTGAATGAGGACCATTGGAATTATGGTAAAACACCAAGCCACCTAAAGCACATATGAGGACCTTTGGAACAGGTAGCATGATCCGGCAATCAATGGCAGTCTAAAAAATATACTCAGTGAATGCATAAAACATTCAATCTTGAATGTCATCACTCCCATAGACCTTTATCTCTTAACTTTCCAAGCAAATAGACTATGGCAATAGGTCAAAGGTACAAAAACCATAACAAATTGAGAACAGTGTAATCAAGAGGTTGAACAGTTCAAAGGAATAAATCAAACAAATAAGCAAGAGATAGCATTGAACATTTGAACCCTAAACCTCAACAATACAATAGAGAGACAGCATTTAACAGACATCAACGAACCAATTGCAGCAACAATATAGGAATCAGAAAATAGAAAGAGAAGGGACTTATCTGTGACTGGTATTTCCTCGCTCTTTCCGCCACTATACTTTGCTTCTTCTCGACTTCTCGCAGCTTCTCTCTGCTCTCTGTTTCCTTCTCAGAGCTGCTTCCTTCCTCACCCCTCTCTCTCGATTTTCTCTTCTTTTCTATTATGAAATTATGTCTCTCGCATTTCTTTCTTGCACAGCCACTATTCTCTTTCTTCTTCTTCAACAACAGCCTTCTTCTTCTTCACATGAATCCCGGTAGTTGTCACCACCCTCTACCTATTCCCTTTCTAGTAGCCGACATGCTTCTCTACCCCCTTCTCTGATTCTATCTCAGAACCTCTCTTCTCTTTCCACCTCTTCTTCTTCTCTCATTTTTGTTGTTGTAACTGTTGCCATTGTTGTTACTTTTGGGTGCTTAGAAAGAGAACCAGGATATCGAAATTCACTTGAGAAGAAGACTGACATTTGTGGCCTTTGACCTCGATATTTGGCTTCATATTATTCCCAAACTCCCTATTTTTCATTTCTTCTTCATTCTTTTGCAACAGTAGCAGCCCTCTGCTCTTTCATCTCTTTTACTCCTTTTTTATTTTTCCTCTTTCTCTCAATCTCCTTGCCGTAGCCACTGCATTCTTCTCATGGCTCTCCCAATTTTCCAACCGCCCTAACTCTCTCTGCAATCTTGAGTCTCTCCCAACTCACTCCATATTTCTTCTCCCCTCTTTTCTCTTCTCACATTCTCTAGCCATCAATCCTCCCCTATTCTCCTCTGATTCTTAGCTCACCTTCTCTCCTCCACTCTCATTCCTTCTCTCTTTCTCGTCTCGTCAACCTTCCTCTCATGCAAATGGCCTCCTCCCCAGATTCTAGGGCATTCGATGAGCTTTATACCTACCATTAGAAAAAATGTTAAAAAACTAAATTATCTCCCTTAAATCTTCTCTATTCCTTCACTTCTTTCTATCTTACTAACTGCAACCCATGTATAATTTAAGCCCACTCATCAGCTTTAACACCTAATGACCCAATTTAAACCTATTTAAAAAATAAAAATAAAAAGGGAAAAAGACAGTTGCCTCCCCTGTACTAAACTTAAAAGACAATTGCCCCCTAAAGTTTCAGGAAAAGACAAACATCCCTAATTTTTCACGGTGTTAAAGTAAATTTTTCTATAGACAATTCTACCTCTGAACAGAGTTCAAATTTTCAATCATATGCCAATTTTTCTCCGGGGTAAAACCTAGAGAACTAATTGGAAACCAGAGAAAATGCAGTCGCAATATGTTGGAAAGCATGGGAGCCTTTACAAACAGAGGAAGCGGAGGTCGCTCTACCAAAATCTTGGGAAGTTTGGATAAGGATAATTTGTAGAACACTATCACAGTGATGTAACCATTTGGAAGATGAAAGTATGCCAAATATATTTTTTTGTTTCGTGGGTTACATTTTCCCATGTAGCATAGATCAATATTTTCTAAAATTTTCTTGTCTCCTAATAGGTTCCACCTGAATTTTCCCAAAATACATGACCACGAGGCTATTGGGTAAACTTACTTATCTTCCCCGAAGAGGAAGGGTTCCCTTTATGTAATTTGCTTTTATAATTAACATAGAACTTTGGCTAATTTTAGAATTTCTTCTTTGAGCCATCAGAGTTGAGATTGAGAATTTAAAATATGAAAGTCTAATTACAGGGGTTGGAGCAGCCTAGAAAACTGCAAATGTGGAAGCAAGGTCAACCGTGGCCATATTTGGGTTAAGAGTTGTAAGACCCATACCCGAAATCTTCACAATTCGGATATCTCTGTGTCGGGTCTCATTGTGCCAACACTTGGCACCTTGACTTTCAACCCTCCATATGATGATTGGGTCAAACTCTAGGATCCCCTAGTAATGATAGAGTGTAGGAAATGATGTCCAATAAACCTAGAAAGCAACCCCACCAAACCAGGCCCACAAAACTAAGCATAAACATATTTTAAACCCAACTGGAGGCATACCGGATGAACGTTCATCCGCTTGGCTACAATCAATTGAATGTGCATTTGAATTTTCTCTCTCCATGGGTTCTATAAAAAGGAGGACCCAACCTCCTTTCCTTCCATTTGGAACCATGAGAGAGTGAGACTGTGAGAAGAAGAGAAGAAGAAGAGTGGAAAGGAAGAACTCCAAGTCCTCAAACCCTTGAGTGGATCATCATTGGAGGTAAGCCATTGTCTTCCCCACTCTTTCTTTTGTGGTTAAATGTTAAGACCATTAATGGTGAACCACCATTAAACCTAGAAGTTAGGTTTTCTCTACCCCTCCATGAATGGAGTCATTGGAACCATAAATGGTTCTCATTGAATGTATAAATGATGAAAATAAGTTTTCCCCAACAAAATGGATATCACGAAGTAGAAATCAAATCTCCATTAATGGAGACTAAGTTTGACCAAGAAAACCTAGGTTGTCTTGTAAGACCCGTGTCAAGATAACCTGGTCTTACCACCTTGAACCAGGTCTACCCATCATGGTCGAGTTAAATGGACCAAGGGCGTGAAGGAGAGCGAGATCCCAGGTATCAAATCGACCCAAAAAAAAAAAAACAAACACTTAAAATAGAGGAAGGGTCGCATACCCAGCTAAACAGGGTCGACCCTCCCAAATCAGCTCGGACCCTTAAATTTGGGAGAGGGTCGGACGGGTGTCGACCACGGGTCGACGGATCATCGACCCTCACTTGCCGCCGAAACCGAAATTAGATTTCCTAATTTTCGATTGGGATTCTTTCCAAATCTCAATGGGACTACTTGGACATTCCTACTCTATTTAAAGGACGTCCCTAAGCCACTTTCACTCCTTTCACAACCCTAATTGAATTGAGAGAAGAGAGAAGAGGAAAGGGAAGAAAAGAGGCAAGGAAGAAGACTTAGCAAAAGGAGAAGAATTTCCAGAGAAAGTAATCTTCTCGGTATGGATACTAATTCCATGGTTTCTACGCCTTAGGTTAGATATGGTTGAGTGTAGGATTTCGAGAAACCCAAACCTCCATTCATGGTTGGTTTTGATGGAAACCCTAGGATATTCATGAAAGCCATCTGGGGTGAATCATGGTTTCGACCATGGAATGAATGTTTAATGGAATGTGGAAGCAAGCCATAGGACCCCAAACACGAAGAATGAATTAAAAAGTGGAAATTGGACCAGAGTGCACCGAGGGTCGCACACGTGGTCGATAGACCCATCGACCCTAGGCACCCCGACCATCGACCCTCGGCATTCGGAAGTTCAGACAGGGTAGGGTCGATAGACCCATCGACCCTATGTTCCCCGAGCATCACCCCCGATCGACCCTCGCTAACGGATGTTTTTAAATTCGTAATTTTTTTAATTAAATTCTTCGACTTTGTTAGGTTTGCTAGCATTATATAACAGAGGTGATTTTAAAGCTTGGAAAAGTATCTTATAGCAAACTAAGGTGAGGAACCTTAACTCCAAACTAAATCGGTTATAATAAACTATTTTCTAATTCTTGAGTCCTTGCCATGTTTGATTCCATGCAAATATGTTTGTAATGTGCATACGATGCCATCCAATATTTCTTACTTGTTCATGCATTTTACTTTATTGTTTATAACATGATGATGATGAAGATGATAGGAATAGGCATGTGCTTGTTGTGTGTGGTTGATGTACTTGATGCGGCGAGTATCGGGAGGTGTGACAAGAACGTCAATAACGTTAATCTTTGGTGGGTCTCAGCACTTTGCTCTATCTCTAACTCAGTCTTGTGCATTGACATCGTCGTTCACCATTACCTTAGCGGAACTATTGTTCGCGGGTGTCGGGAGGTGGTCTCGGTCCTTGTAGTCTATGACTCTACCGGGGGCCTTAGCTCTTCTCTTGGACATTCGAGGGGATGCTGGGGTAAGGCCTTGGATACCCTGTTTGGCATTAGGATTGGTTAGTAGCGAGCCCGGTTTGCAAGCCCTCACTAACGGGGGCTTACGTGTGGTATAGCATTATATAGCAATAAATGTTAACCTTGTTGTATAATGTTATGGTAGGGTGGATGGGGACGACGATAAACGTTAACCTTTGGGCGGACTTCCACACCCCGTATATAGAGGCGGTGTCAATAACGTTAACCTTTGACCCCCAACCTTTCTTTGCGCATTGCAAACTATAAACTAGACCGAAGAGATAAATAATGTGCATGCATATGTAATGTTGCATTGTTTTGGCTACTCATCGAGCCGTGTTGTGTGCTCACCCCTCGACGTCGAATATTTTTAGTTGATGATGCGGGTTACACAATTGAAGACTATATGAATGCTTCTACGTGCGGGACGGTAGCAGCAATGGAAGCCGGAGCTGAAGATGATACACACGACTCCCTTGCGAGTGCAACTCGTGTGTATTTGACTAGATATTTTTATAGGTTTCTTTATTGGATTTATAAGACATGTTTTGGTACTTAAATATTTATGTCTCGGTTAAACACGGAATAATTTGCTATTTATGGATATCATTTTGTTCTCGGTTCATTTATTTATAAGACTTCCGCTATTGTGTATTTACGCTGATTATGATGGTGAGTGTATGAAGGTTCAGGTAATGCGGGGATAGCCTATTTGAGATCCTGGTTGAACCGTTGGTTATTTAGCGGTTCATCACACCATTCTGAATGCGGAATTGGGGTGTGACATGTCTCCTCCTCCATAAATGGATATGATAATGGGGTCTAAATGACTCCCATTATGTGTAATAACAGTAGAAAAATGTTTCTCACCTTTTAGAATGAAGGAAACCACGGTGGGAAACATTCCCCAAAGAAGGAAAATTTCTCTGGTTCGTGTTTGGCTTATGGGTCAAAATCGATAGCACGTATCGGAGGCACAAAACCGGTGGCTTGAAACCGGTGTCATGGAACCATTGGCATGGAACTAATGTCACATAATTGGCAACATGTACCGACAGCATGAACCGATGGTACATACCAGCAGCATGTACTGGTGGCACAAATCGGCAGTACTTACCGACAGCATGAGCAGGAGGCAAGAACCAAAGACATTATCGGATGATCAACCACCCGGCTTAGCCTCTGCATAACCCATTGGCATTATTATTCTGTAAACAGGAAATGAAGCGGATGACCAACCGGATGACCATTCATCCGATCAGTATTCTGGTTTTATATAGGAAGGAATTGACTAAGTGTTAACCGACATCACGTACCGGTAGAACACACAACCAGTCCCTTCTGTTGGTTCAATCTATTTTAACTTATAAGCCTAGTAATGGTTAGGAAGACTATCCATTTAGTTCTCAACCTATCTTGGGATCCTTACATAGACTCTAGGACTTGTCTATGCTAGTTTAAAAGATATTCACCAACCTAATGAATCTTATTTAATTAAATTAGGTAAAACACCGCAGGTAGTGGATGAAGCCTTTTGCTAGCTTCAAGGTTCAGTAGCACCTCTAGTGTCTACGAGTAAGGGGTTGGATCATGTAGAGTTTGAGCATGTGTTTGCTGAGTGTTTATTGTTGTTTTTCCTTTTATAACATTTCATCTAATGAATTGTATATAACTGTTCATGCATTTTAATTATAATAATAACTATGCATGTTAATTGTTGTATGATGGATATGTAGAGTACAGGGCACAACACACGGGCCATGTTGATAGTTGTTGTGACCTTGTAGAGATACGATAAACCATGGGAGTGGGGATCCAGGGTTCTTTGCAAGGGGTAGTTGCTAATGATGTTGTGTGCATACCATGTATGATGGTGCATGTGACTTATGGGAGTATGGGCATGCGTACCATGTTGGTGTGCCGGTATCCTATTAGAGAAACGGTGATCCATGGGATGGGAATCCAGGGCTCTCCGTTGGGGTACCACCCATGTATGGTGGTTCATGTAATGAGTGACCTCATGAATCACTTTGGGAGTGGTTGTACCTTAGTAGAGGCACGATGAACCATAGGAGTGGGGAGTTGGGGTTCTTTGCTGGGTGCAGCCTTATATGAGACCATGTATGATGGGCGTATAGATTATGGGAATATAATACACGTACCATGTTAGCACTCTATGCTCTAGTAGGGACACGGTCAATCCATGGGAGTGGAATTGGGATTCTTGCTGGAGTAGAGTTTTATTTACTGTGTGCACATGCCATGTTGGGTGATTGATTGATTGGATATGATATAAGAGTACGTCATATGATGGTATACCCGGTTACACCTTAGTGGGGGCACAGTCAATCCATGGGAGTGGAATGGGAATCTCTACTGTAGCCCTACTTATTATATTCACAAGCATCCTGCATCAACTTGGTCAAATGACTTGTGCTTTAGTGAATAATGGACAAGCCACTGATCAAAGAGGAGTGCTTGGGTCAGGGGTACCATTGATTCAAAGAGGAGTGCTCAGGATCAATGGTGGTTCACTCATGGGATGTGTAAGCCACTGATCATCAAGGAGTGCTCGGGTCAGGGGTGTCATTGATTCATCGATGAGTGCTCGGGATCAATGGTGGTTCACTCATGGGGTGCTATTGAGCTAGGGTACAGGCCAACCATGATTGCATACACACTTGAATGCCACTCACAATTGCTTGTTTATTTACTTTTGTACTGCATTCATTAAATGGTTGCATAGGATTGCATTGGATACCTGACTTCTCGCTGAGCTGGGATGGGAGCTCACCCCTCAATATAGAATTCTTTTTAGCTTTGATTGCAGGTACCTCTACTATATCTGCTACTATGGATCCTGTTGATGTTGTGGGCACCTCTCTTGGTGGTGGGCCACTGAGGGGTCATGTCGAGGGCTGTACCTATAAAGACTATATTTATGGGACCTGAGTCAGCGCCATTTCTATGATTTTGATATCTATAGATAGATGCGGTTTGGTCTATCTACAGTATTTTATTCAGATTTACTCTAGTTATTTAGTACGGGGTATATGTAATATAAATATTACTTGTAAAACAGTTTAGGAGACATAACAGACTTATTATGTAATGATAACATTAGAAACAAAGCATCTATTTTACATTATAATGCCGCTACAACTCTTATATTCCGTTGCAACTATTATTAATTATGTTGGATATTGTATGTGTAGACTGTGGGGTTTGCTGGTAGATCATATAAATTATCGATCACTAGAAGATTTGGGTTACCATGAGGGTTGACCTGGATATCACACCCGATTCCCCAGAATGAACTATGATAGGAGCTATCGGTTTTACAATAAGATAGAGAAGCTCCAAATCGAGAGAAACCCACTAGCTCATAATTTGATGTTTGAACTGATCTGCAAAGATTATATATACTCTGGTATTTGTAGGTTGTAGAGGGAGCAAGACTCCATGGAGCTACCAAAATTATTGGTGTTGATTTAAATCTAAATAAGTTTAAGATTGGTAAACGTTGATCCAACCATCTCTTGCTCCTTTCCAATCGGAGCTCTGAGTTTCAGTTATTGAAGCCCTATTTCAAAAATAAAAATTAAAAGATTTTGGAGCTCTGGGTTTCGACGACTCAGAGTTAAAAGAATTTGAAAGAGCCTAACGTGTTTGTAGAATTTGAGAGAGCTTGAGGGTTTTGGTTTTGAATAAGGGTTTCAGTTATTGAAGCCCTATTTCAACAAGGGTAAAACAATACTTCATATTTATACAAGGTCACATTGGTCATTACAAAAAATATGGGTCTCTTACGTTAGTATTTAACAAAAAATACTAACAATGTGGGTTTAGTTGTCTTCTAACAGTGTTTGTAGGGGAGGTATTTTTCTTTTCTAGAAACTTTAGGGGCAATTATGTCACACCCTAATTCTGAACCAACCAGAATGGTGTGATGAACCATCTATAGACCAACGGTTCAACCAGGATCTCGTATAGGTCGTGCCCATTTGATTAAATCAGATACATTGCACAAGCAAAATCAGAGTAAATAAACTATAGCGGAAGTCTTTAATACTAATGAACTGAGTATTTGACAGTTATAGCATAATTAAGTATCCAATTATCTACAATATACCTCAAGACATAAAATAAAGTGAAATAATCAATTACATGTTCCCATAACTAAACAAGTAAGCTAATAAAAAACACATGAGTTGCACTCTCACGACGAATCATGCACATCTTCTTTAACTTCTACATCCATCGCAACAATGTGTCCATACGTCAACGCATTCATATATTCTTCAATAGTAAGACCTGCATCAAGAACTAAAAATATTCGACGTCGAAAGGGTGAGCACACATCACGGCTCAGTGAGCAAACAAAATAATGCAACAAACATATGCATGCATTCAGTACATAACTTTGGTCTGATTTTTAAGTTTGTAATGTGCTATAGAAAGGTTTGATGGCCGCCGCACCTCTATACAAAATCCACCCAATGGATCAAACACCATTTCCATCCCACATGCACCTACCATGGAATAGAGATAGAGCTAAAGTGTCCTGATCAAACACCGCCAACACATCCCCTAATGCCCTACCCATACCAACACGTAAGCCCATATTGGTGAGGGCTTGCAAACTGGGCTCGCAACTAACCAATCCTAATGCCAAACAATGTATCCAAGGCCTCACCCCAGCATCCCTCAATACGTCGATAGAGATAGAGTTAAGGCCCCCTGGCAGAGTCAGAGAGCATACGGTCCGAGACCATACGGTCCGAGACCACCTCCCCTGATGCCCTACTACGTAATAGTTCTACTAAGGTAATGGCGATACGATGATGTCAGTGGGCAAGACATGAGTAGAGATAGAGCTAGAGTCCGGTGACAAGGTCAAAGACCACCATGCCATGTCCTCCCCCTGATGCTCCACTCGCATCCAACACATCGACCACACACATACATTCACATGCCTATTCCTAGCATCATCATCATCATCATGTTATAAATAAACAGAATTAAATATGCATGAACAGTAATAGTAAAAAAATTGGATGACATGTGAGATGCACATTACAAGCATACAAGCATACAAGCATAGAATCAATCATGGCATTGGACTAAATAAGTAAAACAGCTTGTTATTAGCCAATTAGTTTAGGTCTTGTTCCCTTACCTTTGATCGATGGTTGTTCCTCTTCTAAGCTTCGTAAATCACTTTTGGACCACTTGGAAACCTAATAAATTTATGGATTCTAGGTTAGAGTTCATATTCATTAATTACAGTGTTTAAATGTCCCATCTAGAATCAATTAAACCTCTAGAAGCTGAGTGGTCGCAGGTGTAGCTGGACCTGTGGTCTCAGTTTTTGTGACAACAGGGTGTGTGGTCGATACATGTGGTCGCATATCATGTGATCACACACATGCGACCACACCCTCCCTAGAAACTTCCCGAGGGGGTGTGGTAGATACATGTGCCTCGTGTGGTCGACCATAGCTGCGACCACACGAGTGTTTGGCCGACTTTCATTCTCAGGCTAATCCCTTTATGATTTGATTCCTTGAACTATCATTAGGGTCCTTCCTATGATTGATCTATGGCCTTAATTTCATATTTTTCACAATCATCTACTCCAACCTACTCTTCATGGATTTCTTTTGAGTTTTTGTCTATGGATCCCATGGTTGAGATCCTACTTTGAATTAATACTTCCTCCATGATCTATTCTAGGCATTCAACTAATGTCAGAGATGTTTTCATACCTTAAATTTGCTGAAGAATCAGAGCTCTCTCTGAAATTCCTCCACTTAGTCTTCCTCCTCAATTCTCCTTTTCTTCCTCTGTCACACCCCAATTCTGGTCTAACCAAAATAGTGTGATGAACCACCAATAAACCAACAATTTACCCAGGATTTTGCATAGGTCATACACACCATATCAAACCATACACACATTCTACATTAATAATTAAAGGTAATAAACAAATAAGCGAAAGTCTTACAGATAATGAACTGAGAGTCTAACAGTGATAAATAAATATTTAATCCAATTATCTCAAAACCACCAGACATAAATAAATAGTCAATTACATATTTGATGTTTAAACTATAACTAAACCTAAGCAAAAATACATTGGTTGCACTCACATGATAAATCATTCGCATGTTCTTCAGCTTCTACATCCATCGCAACAACGTATCCATATGTCGGCGCATTTATATATTCTTCAACAGTATGACCTGCATCACCAACTAAAAATATTTGATGTTGAAAAGGTGAGCACACATCACGGCTCAGTGAGCAAATAAGGCAATGTAACAAACATGCGTATGCATTCAATTCAAATCTTGGGTCTGATTTTCAAGTTTGCAATGTGCTATAGAAAGGTTTGACGGCTGTCGCACCTTTATACACGAGTGTGTGAATCTGCCGAATAGATCAAACACCATTGCCGTCCCACATACACCCATCATGGAATAGAGATAGAGCTAAAGTATCCGGATCAAACACCGCATAACACTTCCCCTGATGCCCTACCCATACCAACACGTAAGCACCTATTGGCGAGGGCTTACAAATTGGACTCACCACTAACCAATCCTAATGCCAAACAGTATATCCAAGGCCTCACCCCAGCATCCCTCAATATGTCCATAGAGATAGAGCTAAGGCCCCCCGGCAGAGTCAGAGACCACACGGTCGGAAACCACCTCCCCTGATGCCCTACGACATAATAGTTCTACTAAGGTAATGACAATACAATGATGTTAGTGGGCAAGTCTTGAGTAAAGATAGAGCTAGAGTCTGGTGACGAGGTCGAAGACCAGCATGCCACGTCCTCCCCCTAATGCTCGACTCGCATCCAACACACCAACCACACACATACATTCACATGCCTATTTCTAGCATCATAATCATCATCATGTTATAAATAGCAGAACTAAATATGCATGAACAGTAATAGCAGGAATATTGGATGACATGTGAGATGCACATTACAAGTATACAAGCATAAAATCAATCATGACATTGGAATTAATAAAAATAAATAGTTTATTATTGTCCAATTAATTTAGGTATTATTCCCTCATCTGTTAGCAATTCTTGATGTCCTTCGAAGCCTTTAAATTCTCTTTGAACTGATTTAAGAACCTAAAAGTTATATGAATATAAGTTAGGGTTTGTGACATGTTATAGTAGTCAAAAATTGAAACAGAGCACTAATAGGTGCATGATTGGTCCTATGGTCTCATGCTGTATCGACCTTACTGTCAACGGTCGATACCCTACGGTCGCATATGGTGCAACCGAAGCTGCGACCATATGATTTCTGAAATCTTTCTGAATGCCTTTGGTCGATCCTCTAGTCATACTGATCATGCTATGGTCGATCGTAGCTGCAACCTTGAGATTTCTGGTCACATTCTACATGAAATTTGAGTTCTTCTTGGGTCAATTCTTCTGTTCTTCAATGGGGTTTATCCTAAGGTCATCCTATGGTCATCATTAGTAATTTCTTATCAACCCTAATCATTAAATTTACTCCTCATGGTTCTCCTTGGGATTTTTTCAATGAAATCACATAGATCGTAATAGATTGATATGGCCTATCCTCCATAGAAGTCTTATTCCTTAGAGTTTACATCTCCAGATATTCGTTTCATACCTTTGCCTATGATAGAGAGTCAATCCCTTCTCAACAAACTCTTCTCCTTAGCTTTTTCTTCTTCTCCTTCTCTTCCTTCTCTTCATTTTCTTTCTCTAGGGTTTACTAATGTTCTAAAAGAGTGAAAAAGGGCTGAAGGACATCTTTTATATAGAGAAAAACTCTCCATATAAAGTCCTCTTTTAATTAGGAAAGCAATCCCTTAGTTTAGGAAAGTTTCCAAAACTTGGAGTCTGATCTGGGTTCTCATGGTCGATTATATGGTCGCATAAACCGTCTACCGTAAGGTCAAAGTCATTGACCGTGGGATTCTAGATTTGAGATTTTTGGTTCCCTTCCTTATGGTCGACCATACCTACCCAAGCATGCGACCTTAGGTATGTTTTTAGTGTTTTTAACTCGATTCTCATACCTGGTTTGTGATCTATCTTCACACGCTCGGTCCACTTGGTCCAGGAATGATGGGAAGACCTGGTATGACACGGTTAGACCATGTTAGTGTAGTGCGAGTCTTACAACTTCCCCCTCTTATATAAATTTAGTCCTCAAAATTTGCACATACCTTCCGAGTCAAATAGGTGAGGATATTGCTTCCACATAGTGTTTTCTTCTTCCCATGTAACTTCTTCTACATTTTGGCTTCTCCAAGTAACCTTAACGTAGTAAATATCATAGTTGCGAAGACGTTGCACCTTCCGGCTAGTGATCTTAAAAGGTACTACTTCGAACGTCAAATCTTCAGTAAAATCCGGTAGATCCGTTGTTAACACGTGTATTGAATCTCTGACGTACTTCTTCAGCAATGAGAAATGAAATACATCATGTACACTTGACATGGATGGTGGTAGTCTTAACTAATATGCTAATTTTCCACGTCTATCCAGAACTTCATAAGGTCCAATATACCTGGGACATAGCTTTTTCTTCTGTCCAAACCTTTTCAAACCACGCATAGGAGATATTTTCAGAAATACCTTATCACCTATGGTGAATTCGAGATCTCTGTGTCGATTATCTGCATATTGCTTCTGACGGTTCTGAGCTATTCGGACTCTTTCCTTGATAATGTTGACTTCTCGATAAGTCTCTTCAACAAACTCTGGTCTAATAATACTCCGTTCTCCAACTTCATTCCAAAACAATGGAGTTCGACAATTCCTACCATACAGTGCTTCATAGGGTGACATCTGTATAGTCGCTTGATAGCTGTTGTTATAAGCAAACTCAATCAATGGTAATTTCTCATCCCATGATCCTTTGAAATCAATAACACAAGCTCGAAGCATGTCTTCTAAAATCTAAATAGTATGCTCCGACTGTCCGTCTGTCCGAGGATGAAATGTAGTACTAAACTTTAATGTTGTACCTAAAGCCTTCTTTAATCCTTCCAAAAATTTGAGGTAAAGCATGGGTCTCTGTCGGACACAATTCTTTCGGATACACCATGTAATCGGATAATATTTTCTACATAAAGCTTAGCTAACCTCTCTAGGGTATACTGAGGTTGTATAGCTATGAAATGAGCTATCTTGGTCAAACAATCCACAATCACTCAGACCACGTCAACTACTCGGGGAGTTAATGGTAATCTGGTGACGAAGTCCATAGTGATGCAGTCTCATTTCCATGTTGGTTCTGACAGTGGCTACAACAATCCTGTAGGTCTTTGCCTTTCAGCCTTTACTTGTTGACAATTCAAGCATTGAGACACAAATTTAGCTACATCCCCATTCATTCCTCTCCACCAATATAGTTTCTTCAGATCATGATACATCTTCGTACTTCCAGGATGTACTGAATAAGCGGTGGTGTGAGCTTCCTTCATTAGTCTGTATCTAATATCCAAGTCTTTATTTTTAAGAACACATACCCTTCTTTTGTATTTTAGTACCTTTTCAATCTCCAAGGTGAATTCAGGAGTCCTACCTTTTTCGAGATCTTCTTGCACCGTTCTCAGATAAGGGTCTAATTTAATAGCGGCTTTCACTTCGTCTAATAGATCAGGTACAATCTTCAATGTAGCAAACATGTTTAAGAATAGATGAATAAACCCTTGGTCAGTTGATTCATTCAAAATATCAATCATGAACTGCTCTTTACCGTAATTAAATACTCTATCTGTGACACACCACAACATTTACACTAACTTCTTCTTAGGATTCTGTCATAGCTTTCCTGCTTAGTGCGTCAGCAACTACATTAGCTTTTCTTGGATGATACTGGATATCGCAATCATAATCCTTCAGTAATTCCAGCCATCTTCTTTGTCTCATGTTCAACTCCTTCTGATTAAAAAGATGAGTGAGACTCTTATGATCTGATTTAATATGAAATTTCTCTCCATACAAATAATGTCTTCATATCTTAACAACATGTACTACTACTGCTAATTCCAAGTCATGAGTGGGATAGTTCTTCTCATGTGTCTTCAGTTGTCTTGAGGCATACGTAACTACTTGTTCTCCTTTCATAAACACACATCCTAAACCTAATCCAAACGCATCAATGTACAAGGTAAATGGTTATCCTGGGATCGAAATAGTCAAGATGGGAGCTGATATCAATCTAGCCTTTAATGTTTGAAACACTCTTCACATTTATCAGTCCAAACGAACTTTTCTCCTTTCTTTGTCAAACTGGTGAGAGGTACGGCAATTCTAGAGTAATCTTCCATAAATCATCGATAGTAACCAGCTAAACCTAGGAAACTTCTTATTTCTGCAACATTTTTAAGTGCTTCCTATTTTACAATGGCTTCAATCTTTCTAGGATCCATTTCAATTCCTTCAGCGGATACAACATGGCCTAAGAAAGCAACTTCATTTAGCCAAAACTCACACTTTGTAAATTTTGCGTAAAGCTTCTCTTTTCTTAGTCGCTGCAAAGCGGCTCTTAGATTTGTAACATAAGTTTCTTTGTCCTTGGAGTAGACTAGTATGTCATCAATAAATACAATAATTGACGTATCCAACATATCATGGAATACCCGATTCATGAGTTTTATAAAAGTTGCAGGTGCATTAGTTAATCCAAAAGACATGACTAAAAATTCATAATGTTCATATCTGGTTCTGAATGCTGTTTTCGGAATATCACCTTCCTTAATCTTCAACTGATGGTATCCTGACCGAAGATCAATTTTGGAAAACACTTTGGCACCTTGCAACTGATCGAATAAGTCATTGATCCAAGACAATGGGCACCGATTCTTGCTTGTAAGCTTATTCAATTCTCGATAATCTATACATAGTCGAACGCTACCGTCCTTCTTTTTCACGAACAATACTGACGCTCCCCATGGTGATATGCTGGGTCTAATAAAACCCTTGTCCAGTAATTCTTGTAATTGTACCTTCAGTTCCTTCAGTTCAGTATGAGCCATTCGATAGGGTGTTTTTGATACTAGTGCAGCTCCGAGTATAAGATCTATAACAAACTCTGTCGCTCGGTCGGGTGGTAATCCTGGTAATTCCTCAGGAAATACATTCAAAAATTCGTGCACAACTTCAATATCCTCCATTTGGGGTGCTTCCTTGGTGAGGTCGACCACAGATACTAGATACCCAATTCCTCCTTTCTCGAGTCATTTTCTAGCCTTCAATGCAGAGAGAATGAGTTTTTGTTTACGGGGAAGTTTGGTGTAAGACCCGTATCGAACTAACCGGTCTTACCACCTTTGACCAGGTCTATCTATCATGGTCGAGCCAAGTGGACCAAGTGCGTGAAGAAACCACAAGACTAGGTATGAAGTCTAACCCAAAAACAGTAAATGAGAGGGTAGGGTCGCATGCCTAAACAGGTATGGTCGACCCCACCTCAACAGAAGTCCAACCCATAACTTTCTAGTTGTAGGGTCGCATAACTAAGAAGGTGTAGGGTCGACGGATTCTGCGACCCTACATCCGACCCTACGATGACAGATAGAAACTGGAAATAAGGAAACTTTCCTAATCCAAAGGGGATCTTTCCTAAACTCATTGGGACTTATTATGGAGGATTTTTCTCTATAAATAAGATGTCTCTTAGCCACTTTCACTCCTTTAGAACCCTAATTAAAAGTGAGAGAAAGAGAAAGAGAAGGAAGAGAATAAGAAAAGGAAACTTGAAGAATACTAAGGAAGAGGAGGAAGTTCAGAGAAACCTCTGAATAAATATATGAACCTAATTCCCTACCTGAATAAGAGATCCTATAATAGTTATAAAGAACAAAGGATTAAGAGAAACCCAAATCATCCATCCATGGACAAATTCCAAGAGATTCCATGAAGGAAATCATTATGGACAATGAATAGTGCATAACTTATAGTTTTGAGGCATAGAACAATCATAGAATGGACCATGAAAGTAAGCCAAAGGATCCAAACATGAAGGGATGGACTTTAGAATGAAAGGTCAACTCAGAATACGTGTGGTCGCACATAGGGTGGAATGATATCCGACCCTACGAGACCACAGGATCGACCACATGCCCTCAGGAAGTCCCAGGGAGGGTGTGGTTGCACGTAGGGTCGAATGGTATCCGACCCCACCTGCGACCCTACACCTTAGGGTCGCAGAAAATGCTACCCTAGGTGCTACCTTACCTGCGACCCTACGATTTCTGTTAGTTTAAATCTATTGGAATTAATTTTAATTAAAATCTATAGACTTGTTAGGTCTTTCTAGTGATTTTAAAAGTGATTCATAAACTTTGAACGATGATCTACGCTTAACCAAAGGTGAGAGAACAAGACCTAAACAAATTGGCTAATAATAAACTGTTTTCGTTTATTGAGTCTAATACCATGAATGATTCTATGCTTGTATGATTGTAATGCGCATATCACAAGTCATCTACTATTCCTGTTATTACTGTTCATGCATATTTAATTTCGTTTATTATAACATGATGATGATGATGATGCTAGGAATAGACATGTGAATGTATGTGTGTGGTTAGTGTACTTGATGCGAGTGGAGCATCAAGGGGAGGATGTGACACATGGTTTATCCTGGTCACCAGACTCTAGCTCTATCTCTACCCAAGTCTTGTCCACTGACATCATTGTATCGCCATTACCTTAGCATAACTATTACGTCGTAGGGCATCAGGGGAGGTGGTCTCAGACCGTGTAGTCTCTGACTTTGCCGGGGGGGCCTTAGCTCTATCTCTATGGACGTATTGAGGGACGCTGGGGTGAGGCCTTGGATACACTATTTGACATTAGGATTGGTTAGTTGCGAGCCCAGTTTGTAAGCCCTCGCCAACAGGGGCTTACGTGTTGGTATGGGTAGAGCATCAGGGGAAGTGTGATGCGGTGCGGTCCTAAGCACTTTAGCTATATCTCTATTCCATGATGGGTGCATGTAGGGGCGACAATGGTGTTTGATCCATTGGGCGGTTCCATACATTCGTTTATAGAGGTGCGGCGGTCACCTCTCCTTTCTATTGCACATTGTAAACTTAGAACCAGACCAAAGATATGAATTGAATGCATACATACGTTTGTTGCATTATTTTGTTTGCTTATTGAGCCGTGATGTGTGCTCACCCTTTTCGAATTCAAATATTTTAGTTAATGATGCAGGTACGATAGTGGAGGATTATATGAATGCTCCAACTTACGGGCATGCGATGGCAATGGAGGCAGAAGTGATGATGGAGTCACATTATTCATCATGCGAGTGCAACTCCTGTATTTTTTATTAGATTTTGTTTAAGTTATACAGACCATGTAATTAATTTAGTTATTTTAATTTATGTCTTGGTCCTTTTAGAAATAATTGGATAATTTATTTACTTTATCACAGTTAAACTCTCAGTTCATTTAATATATAAGACTTCTGCTATTGTTTATTTACTCTGATTATGGTTGTAGATGTGTATGATTTAAACAAACGGACACAGTCTATTTGAGATCCTGGTTGAACCGTTAGTTTATTAGAGGTTCATCACACCATTTTGAATAGTACAGAATTGGGGTGTGACAACTTGGTATCAGAGTTCTCTGGTACTATCTATTAAACCAGTATACTTCTGCAAAAGTTTGTGAACTGAGTTAGGATAAAATTTAAAATTTATAATAAGAACACACTATAAGCACCTGTGTTGTATGAGACAAAATTAAGAAAGAGAATAATGCACTATTAAAAGGAGAAACAAGTTTCATATACATCAAATAAAAAACAACGTTTATACATATTCAATTCAAAGTACAGTCCACAATCTGGACAGTTCCTCTGTAGTACAAAGAAAAACAAAAAGAAAAATATACATCATGGAGCTGGAGGTGCTGGAGGAGGAGGTGCCTCACGATCCCGGTCATAGTCCTTAGCATACACTCTGGTCAACTAGGCTACCTGAGTCTGGGTCGTCTGGAGACTAGCTGTCAACTCAGCCATCCACTGATCGGACGTACGCTGAGCATCTAGAAGCTCGCCTACTCTCCCATCAGTCGCACATTGAGCATCTAGAAGCTCGCCTACTCTCCCATCAGTCCCGCGCTGAGCCTCTAGAAGCTCTCCTACTCTCAGATCATTCACGCGCTGTGCCTCTTTAATCTCATGCAGTAGCCCCATCATATCCTCAGAGGGTGGGTGTCAAGGACCAGCAATGTGTGAAGGAGCCCGAGATGGACCAGCTTTAGTAGAATGTAGAGTGATGGAGGAGGTATGGAGTCTACATCCATGAACATACGATCCTCATCCTTAGCATCACCACCATGGACCCCTATTCCTACTGCTGCTGTTGTCGTCGCAGTGTCTGCTACCTCAACTTGAGTACGAGGACGCACTAGAGCGTTCCTCTTATCATCACTGACCTGAGCATCCCGCATACCCATCTTACAGGTGGCCTCCCAGTCAAGATTCGATGAGAAGGTCTTCTCCTGAATCCTCTCATCTACTAAATCAACGTTTAGGCGGGTGAGCAGTGTAGTGATCAGACGCCCGTAGGGCAGGTTGCCTAACTGACCAAGCAGCGTAACGTGGATCATCGTCTGGATGATAATATAAGGAAGGCAAAGAGGTTGCCTGGAACAAGCATAGTAAAGGACATACTGAGTCAACTGTGAAATCCTATCATAGTGTCCACTCTAGGGGATCAGGTTGTGCTGGATAATTTTGCAGTACACCCGAGGCTCTGGACGTCGATTGATCGCTTTCATCTCCCAGCGATCATCTCTAATGAGCTGACTATCAATCTCAGCATGCATCTATAAGGATAGAAACTGGGGTTCCTTGGGAGCACAGTACACCAAAGGGCCGTCATTTGATATGCCCAAAATATCAACCAACTGCTGGCAGTTAAATGAAACCTTTACCCCTTTGACGTAGCTAGTGATCCTGAGCTCCCTACCCCTCTCTGTGTCATTGCAATCCCCCACTACCTGGAGATTGCAATATAACTGCCTCACCAAATCAGGACGAGTACAAGCCTCATAGGTGATCACAGGAAGCCAGCCCATGCCACCAAAAGCACCCTCCATGTTGAACAAGGCTAGACTAGCCAAGTTCACACAACGACCCCCTTCTACTTTCTTACGCTCATAGATAGCATACCGAGCTTTGGCCTCGTTGGAGTAGAAATGAACTGGGTCATGAGCCCTAGGAACCTTGGTACAAGCCATACTATCTGTCAAGACATAAAAGAACAAACAAGATATTAGTAATGGTGAAAAACTTAAAATTTTGGCATTATAACGGCATGATTTGGTCAAAAGCCTCACTTTTCACCCAAACAACTGGGCAGGAGGACTTACATAGGTTCCAAACCATCCTGCAAGGCTCATACAGTTGGAAATTTAATCTAGAAAAATCGAATTTGAAGAAATTTCAATAAATTCAAAAAATCTCAAGAATTAGGTTAAAAATGGAAAATTTCAAGTTTCTCGATAACCAACTGATGAAACTCTAATATTTTTGAGGGATTTTGTCCATTGGGTAACAAATAGCAAAATCCCCCAATAAAAATTAAATTTTTACGATTAGAAAAAGTTTTATTTGAAGAGAACGATGTAATGGGCGAAAAAAAAGCTTAAAAATGTGAAACAGTAGAGAGCTTACCTAAAGAGAAGGAGTGGGGGTCGTGAACGGAAGAACAATAACCAAACCCTAGGGTTTGATACTGTAGCAACTCAAGGGAAGCGAGTTGAGTTGGAAGAAAGGAGAAAGAATGGGAAATGAATCCAAAATCGGGCTTAAAAACCTAATTTTGGATCGTAGGGTCGCAGAATTCGACCATTCGACCAAAATGTGCGACCCTACGACAGACCCTACAATCGACCCTAGGCTCTCGGTGATCTGACAGAGAACCATGGGTCAGACCTAGGGTCGGACATATACCGACCCCACGATCGACCCTAGGCTCTCGGTGAGCTAACAGTGTTCTCAGGGTCGCATACCCTAGGGTCGCATAAGGACCGACCCTACCATCGACCTTACGATGGAAAGTTCAGTACTTTCACTTAATGGTCTAAAAAATTGGAAATTTATATTGGTTAGTTGGTTTGAGTTGGGAACAACTTATAATGATTGCCTCACATGTTCTATGACTGTTTTTCAGACACTACCACCACCAGGACAGGAAATGGCTGGGCGTAGAGTGACCAAACGAGGCCATAACCCAATTCCACCACCACCACCTGTGGAGGAAGACAGCCATGTAAATCCTGAGGTACAAGAGAATCTGAATATGGCACCGCCAGTGGCTAGTGGCTAGGAAAATCCTTTAAACTTGCCAACCCCACCTACAGATCTGGCTACAGCGGTAATGAACTTGGCACAATAGCTGCAGCAAATACAGCAGATGCAAGCTAATATGCAAGCTACTATAGGAATGGCTTTTCCAGCTTCACAAACGACACCTTTGCCAGTCGGACAAGCTAGCACAGTACCAGGAGGAAGCAACATGGTACCCCACACACCCCAAACGCCAGTTATGCAGGCTCCAGTGCATAATCCTGAGGTAGCTCAATGCAGTTACCAATACCAACCACATATGTATGGGGCATATGCTCCGTATCAACTAGACTACTCCTGACTGATCGAGTTTTTCTGAAGATGAAGCCCAAAGAATATAATGGTAAGCCAGTAGATCCTTTGTGGCCAGCACACTGGATCGATGGAATGGAAAGAAATTTCATGATGATGATGGTAAATGAGGAGGAGAAAGTACTGTGTGCAACCTTCATGCTAGAAGGCGAAGCACACCACTGGTGGAAGTCCACATGGACTTATCTATTAACCAAACATGCCCAATTAACTTGGGCTATCTATAAAGAGGAGTTCTTTGAGAAATACTTCCCCAGAAGTTTCAGAGATTCTATGAAGAGAGAGTTCCTGAGTTTATATCAGGGCCAGATGACTGTGGATGCATACCAAAAGCGTTATGAGGAGCTATTTTTCTTTGCACCTGCTAGCAAGCAAGAGGAAAATACAAAGACCCGAAGGTTCATCATGGGACCTAGGGGAAGCATTTGTGAGCATGTTCTAGGACTGGAGAAGAAAGGCTACAATGAAGCAGTACAGATTGCTCGAGTAATAGTCGAGCCAGAGGGAGAGCTATTTTGCTCAGAATAGAGGTATCAAGAGGCCAAATGGGAATTCTTACAACAGAGGGAATACAAGGACATTCAAACCCTTCCGTACCCAAGACTTCAATGCTGCAGCCAAGATTACTCCAGCAGCTCAACCGCAACAAAAGCAAACTAACAAAGGAGTAAAATGCATTAACTGCAACCAAGTAGGGCATTATTCAAGGGTGTGTCCTAAGCCCAGAAAGCAGCTACAGCAAAGAAAGGTCTATGCTGTTACATCTGAGGATGCTGTTGCATCGCCTGATGTGGTCATAGGTATGACCTGAACCTTTCATTTTGTGTTACATTGTATGAGCATGTAGACTAAATTAAAACAAATCACAGGTATTGTACCTATTAATGGCATACCCGCTAGAGTACTCTTTGATTTTGGAGCTACTCATTCTTTTATATTTGTGTCATTTGGAAAGAAGCTGAATCTACCCATCAAAACATGAATAGTGTATAACTTGTAGTTTTGAGTCATAGAACAATCATAGAATGGACCATGAAAGTAAGTCAAAGGATCCAAACATGAAGGGATAGACTTTAGAATGAAAGGTCGACTTAGAATACGTGTGGTCACACGTAGGGTCAAATGATATCTGATCCTACGAGACCATAGGATCGACCACATGCCCTCGGGAAGTCCCAGGGAGGGTGTGGTCGCACGTAGGGTCAAATGGAATACAACCCCACCTACGACCCTACACCCTAGGGTCGTAGAAACTACTACCCTAGGTGCTACCCTACCTGCCACCCTACTATTTTTGTTAGTCTAAATCTATTAGAATTAATTATAATTAAAATCTATCGACTTGTTAGGTCTTTCTAGTGATTTTAAAAGTGATTCATAAAGCTTGAACGAGGATCTACGCTCAACCAAAGGTAAAGGAACAAGACCTAAAGTAATTGGTTAATAATAAACTATTTTTGTTTATTGAGTCCAATACTATGAATGATTCTATACTTGTATGATTGTAATGCGCATATCACATGTCATCTACTATTCATGTTATTACAGTTCATGCATATTTAATTTCGTTTATTATAACATGATGATACAGTTCATGCATATTTAATTTCGTTTATTATAACATGATGATGATGATGATGCTAGGAATAGGCATGTGAAAGTATGTGTGTGGTTAGTGTACTTGATGCGAGTGGAGCATCAGGGGGAAGACATGACACTATGGTTCATCCTGGTCACCAGACTCTAGCTCTATCCCTACTCAAGTCTTGTCCACTGACATCGTCACATCGCCATTACCTTAGCAGAACTATTACGTTGTAGGGCATCAGGGGAGGTGGTCTCGGACCGTGTAGTCTCTGACTCTGTCAGGGGGCCTTAGCTCTATCTCTATGGACGTATTGAGGGATGCTGGGGTGAGGCCTTGGATACACTGTTGACGTTAGAATTGGTTAGTTGCAAGCCTAGTTTGCAAGCCCTCGCCAACAGGGGCTTACGTGTTGGTATGGGTAGAGCATCAGGGGAAGTGTGATGCGGTGCGGTCCTAAGCACTTTAGCTCTATCTCTATTCCATGGTGGGTGCATGTGGGGGTGGCAATGATGTTTGATCCATTGGGTGGTTCCACACATTCGTGTATAGAGGTGCGATGGCCACCTATCCTTTCTATTGCACATTGCAAACTTATGAACCAGACCAAAGATTTGAATTGAATGCATGCATATGTTTGTTGCATTGTTTTGTTTGCTTACTGAGCCGCGATGTGTGCTCACCCTTTTCAAATTTGAATATTTTAGTTAATGATGCAGGTACGATAGTGGAGGATTATATGAATGCTTCAACTTACGGGCATGCGGCGGCAATGGAGGTAGGAGTGATGATGGAGTCGCATGATTCATCATACGAGTGCAACTCCTATATTTTTTATTAGATTTTGTTTAAGTTATACAGACCATGTAATTAATTTAGTTATTTTAATTTATGTCTTGGTCCTTTTGGAAATAATGGGATAATTTATTTACTTTATCACAGTTTGACTCTCAGTTCATTTAATATATAAGACTTTCGCTATTGTTTATTTACTCTGATTATGGCTGTGGATGTGTATGGTTTAAGCAAACGGACACAGCCTATTGAGATCCTAGTTGAACCGTTGGTTTATTAGCGGTTCATCACACCATTCTGAATAGTGCGGAATTAGGGTGTGACATTTGGTTCCCGCAAAACTAAACTCTGCTTCTTCCTTATCTTTAAATTTCAATTTATTTTCTACATATAATAGAATTGCAGAGTGCCGAACTAACCAATTCATTCCCAAGACAACGTCAAAGTTTTCCATCTTAAGTTGAATTAAGGTTGCATCCAAAATCTTCTCGCCGATAAGAACTGGACATGGTCCATAACCTTTGTCTAGTTCCACTTCTAATCCCTTGGGTGATCGTACAAGCAGTTTGTAGTCTAAAGCTCTAAGGGGTAGATTTAACTTCTTTCCAAATGACACAGATATAAAAGAATGAGTAGCCCCAAACTCAAAGATTACTCTGGCGTGGCTTAGGTACGATACTTGTGATTTGATTTAATTTAGTCTACATGCTCACACAAGGTAGTACAAAATGAAAGGTTCAGGTCATACCTGTGTACCACATGAGGCGATGCGACAAAATCCTCAAATGTAACTACATGAACCTTTCCTTGTTGTAGCTGCTTCCTTGGCTGAGGACACTCCCTTGAATAATGTCCTACTTGATTAAAGTTAAAGCATTTAACTCCATCATTACTTTGCTTCTATTGAGGTTGGGCTGTCGGAGTAGTCTTGGCTGCAGCATTGAAGCCTTGAGTATGGAAGGGTTTGAATGTCTTTGAGTTTCCTCCGTTGTATGTGTTTCCATTAGGCCTTTTAATACCTCTATTATGAGCAAAATAACTTTTCCTCTGGCTCGATTCCAGTACTCGAGCAATCTATACAGCTTTATTTTAAATCTTCTTTTCCAGTCCCAAAACATGCTCACGGATGCTTCCCCTAAGTCCCATGATGAACCTTCGGGTTTTGGTATTTTCCTCCTACATGCTAGAGGGAGCAAAGAAAAATAGTTCTTCATAACACTGTGGATATGCATCTATAGTCATCTGTCCCTGATACAAACTTAGAAACTCCTTTTCCATTTGTTCTCTGAAACTCCTGGGAAAATACTTCTCAAGGAAAGCTTCTTTATAAATAACCCAGGTCAGTTGGGCGTGCTTTGTTAATAGATAACTTCTAGTTGATTTCCATCAATGGTGCGCATCACCTTTCAGCATAAAAGTGGCACATAATACCTTCTCTTCTTCATTTATAGTCATCATCATAAAGTTTCTTTCCATCTCATCGAACCAGTGAGCTAGCCATAATGGATCTGATGGCTTGCCTGTAAATTCCTTTGGCTTTAACTTCAGGAAACGCTCGATCAGTCTAGAGTGATCAAGCTGATACTGTGCATGTACTCCATACATAGGTGGCTGGTACTGATAATTTCCCTGGTTATACCCGCCTTGCGGTGCTTCAAGGTTTTGCATTTGGCCTTGTACTGCTGGTGTTTGCGGTGCTTGAGGTACAATGTTGCTACCATTAGGTGCAGTACTAGCTTGTCCTGCAAGTAGAGGTGTTGTGTTTGCAGTTGGGAAAGCAATTCCCATAGCAGCTTTCATGTTAGCTCGCACTTGCTGTATTTGCTGCAATTGTTGTGCTAAATTCATCACCGCAGTAGCCAAATCTATAGGTGGTGCAGGTAGGTTGGTTGGGTTGGCTTGGGTGTGCACATTCTGAGGTGCAGCATTTTGAGTTCCAATATTTCCTTCTTGTCCCTACTAACCTACATTGTCATTAGTCTCCATAGGTGTTAGAGATGGGTTTGCATTGTGTCTCCTTCTACTTACTCTACGTCCAGCCATTTAAATTCTTGGTTAAATGGTACTTGGAAAGGCTATACATGTGAGACAAGAGATGATGGTAGTATTGGATTAGTCTCACAATAAAAGACGAAAGAAAAATAAAATCAGTAGGCAAAAGTTCAAGCAGAATCAAAATGCAGATAACAATAGGTCATACGGTCGATGGCCTGTGGTCACATGTGGTGTGACCATAGGTGCGACCATCACATCCCTGGCAACTTACCGAGACCCTATGGTCAATCATACGGTCGATGCTACAGTCAATGGTTTTGGTCAAATTGTGCAACCGTAAGATCCAAAATCAGTTTTAAAAACCTATTTTCGAGAGTTTCCCTCTCATTTCTTCTTCTTCCTCCTACGCTCTCTACTCAACTCGCCTCCAGTGAGTTGCTACAGTGTCGACCATAAAAACTTGGTGATTTTTCCTTCAATCTACGACCTACATTCCATTCCATAAGGTATGTTCTCTACTCTCTTTCATTTTTAAGCTTTCATACCTAGGGTTTTTGTCATTTGTAGGGTTTTCTTCGAATTAATATTTTTCTAGCCATAAAAATTTGATTTTTGTTGGGGGATTTTGCTATTGGCCACCCAATGGATGAAAGCCCTTAAGAAAATTTGAGTTTCTTTGTTTGGTTTGGTAAAAATTTTAAAATTTCCATTTTTGACCTAAAATTTGGGGTTTTTGCCTAATTATCAAAAATTTTCAAATTCGACCTACCTAATTAAAATTTCCGATTGAATATGCATTGCAGGATGGTTTGGGACCTATGTAAGTCCTCCTACCCAATGTTTGGTTGAAAAGTGAGGCTTTTTCTCATTTTACGTCGTTATGCTGTCAAATTTTTTTCTAAATTTTCTAACTTGTTTTCTTGTTTTCTTTTCTTACAGCTATCATGGTTCGCACCAAAGTTCCTCGAGTTCATGACCCCCTTCGCTTCAGGTCTGTGGAAGCTGAAGTGTGATACCCTTGGTTTGATCGAAAGAAGGTTGAAGGGGTTAGATGTGTGAACCTAGCCCACTTAGCCCTGTTTGATGTGGAGAGGGCATTTGGTGATATGGGCTGGCTTTCAAGGATCCTATACGAGGCTTGCACTCTCCCAGACTTGGTTAAGTAATTCTACTGTCACCTTCAGGTGGAGGATGACCTAGATGTAGAGAGGAGTAGAGAGCTTCAGATCACCAGCTGGGTGAAAGGGGTTCTGATTTCTTTCAACTGCCAGGAGTTGGCTGATCTCCTAGGTATCTCTAATGATGGGCAGTTGGTTTACTGTGCACCTAGAGAACCATAGTTTCTGTCTACACAGATGCGTACAGAGATAGATAGTCATATTCTTTGGGATGACCACTGGGAGGTAAAAGCAGTCAACCTGTGTCCAGAGCCATGTGTCTACTATAAGCTTATCCAGCATAATCTGATTCCCCAGGGCGGACATTATGAGATGATCTCTCAGTTGAGTTAGTACCTGTTGTACTGTATCTAAACTAGGCAGTCTACCTGCCTCCCATACATTATTCTCTGGACTATGCACTGAGCTACGTTACCTAACTCGAGAGGCAACTTGCCCTATGGACGGCTGATCTTCACCTTGCTCGCTCGTCTACAGGTGGACCCAGTGGATGAGAAGATCATTGAGGACACCTTCTCAGCTAACCTTGAATGGGAGGCCATCAGCAAGATGGGCATGCAAAAGATATAGTCAGTAATGATGAGAGGAATCCTATGAAACGTCCTCTCACTCGGGTAGCGGTAGTAGATGCAGAGGCGGCAGCGGCAGCAGCAGTAGCAAAGGTTGCAGCAGAGGCACAAGAGGGTGGTGATGAGGAAGATGATGATCGGATGTACATGGATGTGGATGCCAACCCCCCTCCATCGCCACTGCATTCTACTGGAGCTGGCCCTTCTAGAGCTTCTCATTCTGCTGGCCCTTCATGCCCACCACCAGATGATATGATGGGGCTATTACGTAAGATTAGAGAGGGTCAGTGCCTGACTGATTGGAGAGTAGGAGAGCTTCTAGATGCCCAGTACTCTACAGCCCAGCGGGTAGCGGATCTGGCAGCTAATCTCCGAGTGACTTAGACTCAGGTGGCCTGGCTGGCGAGAGTATATACTAAGGACTACGATAGAGATCGTGAGGCTCCTCTTCCTCCAGCACCTCCAGCTCCATGATTGCTATTTTTATCCTTTTCCCTTTACACTACAGAGTAACTATCCGGATTGTGGACTGTACTATGAATTTGATGTACATTTGTCTTATTCCATATATATATATATATATATATATATATATATATATATATATATATATATATATATATATATATATATATATATATATATATATATATATATATATATATATATATATATATATATATATATACCATAAGTGACTCAGGATCTAAACACAAGACCAGAGTAATAAATTTTATGCGGAAATTGAATTTGAAATAAAACCGACCATTAAGGCGGTATATGCAAGATGCAAAAATAATTTATATAACATAAACTGAAAGTAAAATGAAATACAAATTACAATCAGAAATGAAATATAAAATGCAAGTTGAAATGAAAACAGAGTACTGAAAGAACTAAAAAGAACTTACAGGACACTGCTACAATTTGATAGCAAGTAGGTTACAAGCTTCGAAGAAGGATGAACCTAAAGCTATGGAGGTTTAAGTACAGAAGGGATGCTAAGAAACTAAAAAAACACTCGTTGGTGAAGTCTCCCGCCTTCGAGGGTGAATGCTCTCTCTAACTTCTATCTTCTGACTCTATTTTTCCTCCCTGAATGAAGAGGAGTTCTTCTCCATTTATAGAAGAAGTCTTGGAGTGGCTTGGAGCCTTGGATTCCATCTTGATGTGACAGGGGCCTCTTTGAAAGTTGATTGGCAATTTGTCTTCCACTTGTCTTCCATTATCTTTTTCTTTGTTGAAAATGGAATTTCTTTTGGAAAAGAAATGCTTTGCTTTTGAAAAAGTAAAAGAGTAATAATTCTGCTATTCACTAGCTTTGAGAATTATTCTCTATCACTTTGCTTTTGCTTTTGTCTTTGTCGGCCGTGAATCACGGGAGCTACATTCCATCAATGTTCCATTCATAAATGGTACCACTGGTATATGTCGCTTGAGAATTACGACCTCTTTCTTCAATTTGAAGATCCGGGAATGTCGGACGAGGATAGTAATTTTGGATATTTTGATAATTTGTCTGTAGTTGAGAAACTACTTTGGGTTCATTTGGTTTTTCTGATTCTTCAGAGTTTTGTGAGAAATTTGATAAAGATTCGGTGTCAATAATATTTAAATTATGACTTTCCTCATCTTGAATTTGAATTGGTTTTTGAGGTGTGTCAGGCACAACCAGACTTTGTAATTTTTTGTCAATTTGCTGGAGGAGTGTGGCTTTATCCACATGCTTGAGCAACTCCATTTGACTAAATTCCCGAAGGGATTTGTTTGATAAAGAATAAGGAGTGAATAATGGTTTTGATTTTGGTTCAACTCCTATTGGTTTGGACGATGTGCTAGGGACATCGGTAATTTTGTTTTGAAGTGTATTCTCCAATCGGTTCAGTTGAGCACCAATTGTTTGGAGATACTGGTTTGTATAATTTGATTGTTCAATCAATTTTTTGGATCCTTCAGACACATCTTCTGTGTTCTTGAAAGGAGCGGCTTTGATTTCCATGTTCTTCATTTGCAACAGAATATTTGCTAATGGAGGATGGATGGATTCAACCATTTTGTTATCACTTAATTTCCAAGTGACAGTATTTTGAGAGGCCATGTTGATAGTTTTGAACGGATAACAGATGTTATTTTGAGAAGTATAACATTCTAAATAAATATAAAATGAAATATTCATTTCATAAGTATTCATATGTTCATACCATTTGTGTTGAGTGTCTGTTGATGTTCAGGTGAGAAATGGGAAAAGAACCATTCTCTTTTGGCTTGATTTTGAGGGTGATTGAAATCTACCCTAAGTTTTGGTTTATCAATTTGAAAACCTGTTTGGAATTGAATCACGTTGATATGATGATACATGTCATCATCATTTGATTTGGGTAACATTTCTGATACCGTAGGAGATCTTGGTGGAGAGTCCTGATTAGGACTGTAGACTCCTTTGGTAATATTGTTTTGAGTTTGAATTCCAGATAACTGGATTTGGGCTAATAATTTTGGAAGCCTTTTGTTTTTCTGATAAAGATCAGAAATTTTGTTTTGATTTTCCAAGTGCAAACTTGGAAGGTCAGAGCAGGAGGACCTACTTGGTTGGGATAATTTGGTAGAGCGTTGTCTATCAAGGTATCGATCTAAAGTTTGGGGATTTTTGGAACTTGAAGGAGTTCTATCAAATTTGATAGAAACCAGTCCATCATCTTCTTGGGATATGGATTTGATGGTTTTGTTGGGTTCAATTTGAGGTGGTGGAATTTGACATTGTAATTTCCATTCATCAGGAAAAACAACATCCTTCCATTGGATGGTTTTGGGTAGGATAGTCCTGGATTGAGACCCATCAGTCTCAAAGAAGGTTGTTTATCCTTTGGGGGTCTTTTTCAGACTTTGAGGGGGTTCCATTGATTTGGTAATGGCTTTGTATTGTATTCGATGGATTATAGCTATGGGAATTAATCCCAGTTTCATTCTATATCCATACGTTTTTATATTAATTTTGAGTGCATCTTTGAGATTTAGATCATACAGTGGTAATGTTATATCCGGATAACAATTAAAGTACACCGGCCCACTGCAGAGACTTGTTTCTATGATTCCCAATAATGAATCATCAAAATTGAGGAACCTTTGATCTCGTAAGGCAAGGATCATTGATGTATTTAATCCTTCCCTATGGAGGGGTTTGATGGCCACTTGAATAAGACCTATATGAATATAAGAAAATTCGAACCGGAGTTTGGATAAGGATTTGGGGTCTAACAATTGAATCTCCTGAGAATCAGAAGAGAAATTGATAGTTTGTTCTATGGTTTTGGCGGTTTCCCGAACTAACCATTTTTGTTTATAAATTTATTTTGTTGGGACTCTTGGAAGAGACCAATTTGAGAGGTTATATTCCCCAATTTGTTCATCCTCATAAATTATATTACTTCCACATGTGGAAGTTTCTTCATCAGCAAATGACCTCAAAGACATTGTCCTTGTTAATCGGTGCATATTGAGAATACTGTAAAATATTTTGGTTGAGTTCTACTCTTACCCACTAAATGGAAATAGTGTAAAATATTTTGAAATAATTAAGCTACCGTCTGCAATATACTAGGAATAGTGTAAAGTATTTTGAAAGAGTTATGCTCTTACCCTCCGTACCGGACAACGGCAAGGGATTTGTTAGACCTTGTTCAGGCTCAGACTCTGTCGTGTTCGTTGGGACTTACAGTCTCATCTTCCCTTCACGATCTAGTCTTATTGCCATATACTTCCGTCTAGTCCAGGCTGTATTATACCTGAGCCATTCTTTTGTTGACGTCATGGCTGACGTGATCCCAACATCACGGTCTGGAATCTGACCGTCTATCCTTCCATCATATTGTCGATGTTGGCATCGCCAATAGTGTCGAAGGAATAGGATGATCCCGCTGGGGACCCATAGTTTGGAGAATTTTGGGAGTCGAGCTCATTGTCACTGTCCCAATAATTCCATTTGAATGCTTCATTGTTTTGATCCAGCAATTTGGTGACTGCCAGGCTGGCATTGATGCGATTGCTGGTGATGGCGTAAGCCAATTGAGAATCTTTTGGCGTCTTGGATGGTCCTGTGATGATCGTCCTTCGACCTTCCGCAAGAATTTGTGTGCTGCTGCAGGAGCAACAGGATAACTTGTTTTGGAAGTTGTAGATGCTTGTTGTGCGAATCTCCTTGAGATCCATTTTGGCTTCTGGAGACTTGATGGCGGGCCATACATCATCTGAATTTGGAATGATGCGGATGAAATTTGTAGTTGGGATGAATTCTTGATAGTGTCCATCTTTGATCCATTCGGGAGGAATGGTAATGAATTTGAGACGAACTGGTTGATTATCAAGATCGAACCCTTTGATGGCGTTGATCAGGATTTCTGGTAGACCACATAAGTCTTGGGGACCATGTGTCCATAAATTTTTGATGAAACCCATTTCATACAACCATAATTTGAAGTGTTGGGGATGATTTGCTTTGATGTTGCATTGGTAGAACCCTGGTACGATCACGGGATTTGAGTCTTCTAGATCCGCACCGAGGCATTCCACATGTCCGAAGACACTGTTTTCCCCTTTGGTTTGGGTCAGAGTTTATACCGTATTGGTGTGGGCTCGGTAGTGGCTTGACTATCTAGACTGAGATAATTACAGAATACATTTGGATATGGTTACGTATTATACCCGACTATCTATACTGAGATAGTAACAGAATACGAATAGATACGGTTTCGTATTATACCGTATTATGTTGTGTTCTTATTACAGCTTTTAAATTTTATCCTAACTCAGTTCATGACTCATGTAGAAGTTGTAAGGTCAATGGGTAGAACCTGAGGGATCTGATACCAAGTTGTCACACCCCAATTCTGGTCGAACCAAAATGGTGTGATGAATCACCAATAAACCAATGGTTCACCCAGGATCTCGCATAGGTCGTACCCACCATATCAAACCACACACACATTCCACATTAATAATCAGAGGTAATAAACAAATAAACAAAAGTCTTACAGATAATGAACTGAGATTCTAACAGTGATAAATAAATATTTAATCCAATTATCTCAAAACCACAAGACATAAAAATAAATAGTCAATTACATATCCAATGTTCAAACTATAACTAAACCTAAGCAAAAACACATTGGTTGCACTCGCATGATGAATCATGCGCATCTTCTTCAGCTTCTTCATCCATCGCAACAATGTGTCCATACGTCGGTGCATTTATATATTCTTCAATGGTAGGACCCACATCATCAACTAAAAATATTCGACGTTGAAAGGGTGAGCACACATCACGGCTCAGTAAGCAAACAAAATAATGCAACAAACATATGCATGCATTCAATTCATATCTTTGGTCTGGTTTTTAAGTTTTCAATATGATATAGAAAGGTTTGGTGACCGCCGCACCTCTATACACGAGTGTGTGAATCCGCCCAATGGATCAAACACTATTGCCATCCCACATGCACCCATCATGGAATAGAGATAGAACTAAAGTGTCTGGATTAAACACCGCATAACACTTCCCCTGATGCCCTACCCATACCAACATGTAAGCCCTTATTGGCAAGGGCTTGCAAACTGGGCTCGCAACTAACCAATCCTAATGCCAAATAGTGAATCCAAGGCCTCACTTCAGCATCCCTCAATATGTCCATAGAGATAGAGCTAAGGCCCCCTGACAGAGTCAGAGACCACACGGTCCGAGACCACCTCCCCTGATGCCCTACGACGTAATAGTTCAACTAAGGTAATGGCGATACGACGATGTTAATGGGCAAGACTTGAGTAGACATAGAGCTAGAGTCTGGTGACGAGGTTAAAGACCACCATGCCATGTCCTCCCACTGATGCTCGATTCGCATCCAACACACCAACCACACACATACATTCACATGCCTATTCCTAGCATCATCATCATCATGTTATAAATAACAAAATTAAATATGCATGAACAGTAATAGCAGGAATATTGGATGACATGTGAGATGCACATTACAAGCATACAAGCATAGAATCAATCATGGCATTGGCCTCAATAAAAATAAATAGTTTGTTATTATCCAATTAGTTTAGGTATTGTTCCCTCACCTATTAGCAATTCTTGATGTCCTTCAAAGCCTTGAAATTCTCTTTGAATTGATTTAACAATCTAAAGTTATATGAATTTAAGTTAGGGTTCATATGTGACATGTTACAGTCGTCGGAAATTAAAACAGAGCACTGATAGGTGTCTGAATGGTCCTATGGTCTCATGTTGTATCGACCTTACTGTCTATGATTGATACCCTATGGTCGCATATGGTTCGATCGTAGCTGTGACCATATGATTTCTAAAATTTTCCCGAATGCCTATGGTCGATCCTCTGGTCATACTAATCATGCTATTGTCGATCGTAGCTACGACCTTGAGATTTTTAGTCACAGTCTACATGAAATTTGAGTTCTTCCTGGGTCAATTCTTCTGTTCTTCAATGGGGTTTATCCTAAGGTCATCCTATGACCATCATTAGTAATTTCTTATCAACCCTAATCATCAAATTCACTCCTCATGGTTCTCCTTGGGATTCTCAAGGAAATCACATAGATCATAATAGATTGATATGGTCTATCCTCCATAGAAGTCTTATTCCTTAGAGTTTATATCTCCAGAGATTCATTTCATACCTTTGCCTGTGATAAAGAGTCAATCCCTTCTCAGCAAACTCTTCTCCTTAGCTTTTTCTTCTTCTCCTTCTCTTCATTTTCTTCCTTCTCTTTTTCTAGGGTTTACTAATGTTCTAAAAGAGTAAAAAAGGGCTAAGAGACGTCCTTTATATAGAGAAAAACTTTCCATATAAAGTCCTCTTTCAATTAGGAAAGCAATCCCTTAGTTTATGAAAGTTTCCAAAACTCGGAGTCTGATCTGGTTCTCATGGTCGATCATACGGTCTCATAAACCGTTGATCGTAAGGTCAAAATCATCGACCGTGGGATTCTGGATTTGAGATTTTTGGTTCCCTTCCTTATGGTCGACCATACCTACCCAAGCATGCGACCTTAGGTATGTTTATAGTGTTTTTAACTCGATTCTCATACCTGATTTGTGATCTATCTTCACACGCTCGGTCCACTTGATCCAGGAATGATGGGAAGATCTGACATGACATGGTTAGACTAAGTTAGTGTAGCGCGGGCCTTACATCCTCCTCCTCTCTTTCTCTCTCTTTCAGTTTAAGTTTTAAAAGAATGAAAGAGGCTAAGGGACGTCCTATATATAGAGGAAAACCCTCCATATAGAGTCCTACTTTGATTAGGAAAGAACCCCCTTCAGATTAGGAAGGTTTCCTAATTTTAGAGTCAATTATACCATCGTGTGGTCGCACGTGGGGTCGACCACATATCACAAATCTACGACCACACGTCCCAGACTCATGTGGTCTCATTATTTTGAGGTGTGGTCGACCCCACCTGCTTAGGTATGCGACCACACGTCTCAATTAGATGATTTATGGTTCGAATTACATACTCAGCCTTGTGGTTTCTTCAAGCACTTGGTCCACTTGGTCCGACCATGATAGGAAGACCTGATACAATGTGGTAAGACCGGGTTAGTACGATATGGGTCTTACAAATTATCTTTTAGGTATAGACAAGGGAGGTAACTATCTTTTTCCCAAATAAAAAACCTAGAGCCATTGATATAAAACCAAGATTTATGAAGCCAAATACATTAATATATTTCCTAAATACCAGCCCAAACTTTTAAGCCTAAATAACATTCTTTTTTTTTTCCTTTGTATTTTATATATACTTTTTTTTTTGTTTTAATGATTTCTATTTTTTTATATTTTTCAAATAACCTAAAATGCAAGGCAAGCCCTCACATGACCTAAATGACAAAAATGCCCTTGATGGAATAGGGGCCAAATGGGGGTCTTACACCTATATTTGTAGAAATAATTAAATTTTATTTTAATACTTTCCACATGGCATACTTCTAAATTATAAGTCCACTTTCATATATGCTTAAAATTATTTTAATACTCTCCTTGACTTTCCTTATCCTTTGTTCCTAACTGTATTCCTCTCCTTCCCGGCAACAAAACCGTTTAAAAATCAAAAAACCAAAATCTATTAATAAACGATTTCAGTTAGTCAAAATCTATTGGAATTAATTCTAATTAAAATCTATCGACTTGTTAGGTATTTCTAGTGATTTAAAAGTAATTCATAAAGCTTGAACGAGGATCTACGCTCAATCAAAGGTGAGGGAACAAGACCTAAACTAATTGGCTAATAATAAACTATTTTCATTTATTGAGTCCAATACTATGAATGATTCTATGCTTATATGATTGTAGTGTGCAAATCACATGTCATCCACTATTCTTGTTATTACTGTTCATGCATATTTAATTTCGTTTATTATAACATGATGATGATGACGATGCTAGGAATAGGCATGTGAATGTATGTATGTGGTTAGTGTACTTGATGCGAGTGGAGCATCAGGGGGAGGATGTGACACTGTGGTTCATCCTGGTCACCAGACTCTAGCTCTATCTCTACTCAAGTCTTGTCCACTAACATCGTCGTATCGCCATTACCATAGTAGAACTATTACGTCATAGGGCATCAGGGGAGGTGGTCTCGGACCGTGTAGTCTCTGACTCTGTCGGAGGGCATTAGCTCTATCTCTATGGACGTATTGAGGGATGCTGGGGTGAGGCCTTGGATAAACTGTTTGACATTAGGATTGGTTAGTTGCGAGCCTAGTTTGTAAGCCCTCGCCAACAGGGTCTTACGTGTTGGTATGGGTAGAGCATCAGGGGATGTGTGATGCGGTGCGGTCCTAAGCACTTTAGCTCTATCTCTATTCCATGGTGGGTGCATGTGGGGGCGGCAATGGTGTTTGATCCATTGGACGGTTCCACACATTCGTGTATAGAGGTGCGGTGGCCACCTATCCTTTCCATTGCACATTGCAAACTTATAAATCAGACCAAAGATATGAATTGAATGCACACATATGTTTGTTGCATTGTTTTATTTACTCACTGAGCTCAAGTTGAAGAGCTGACCCTCGCGCGCGCAATTATTTTTAATTTTTGATGTTGCAGGTATTACGGTTGAAGATTATGTCAACACGCCAACATATGAACATGTAGCGGCTATGATGAGCAAGCTGTGGAGAACTATTATGGTTCGTTAAGCGAGCGTTTCACTGTGGATATGCTTAGAGTTTAATTTTTGTATTTGGATATTTGTAATATGTATTAAATTATGTTTTGATTACTTGGAGATAAATGGAATATTAATTATTTATCATGACTAGACCTCAGTTCATTATCTGTAAGACTTCTGCTATTTACTTTATTATCTCTGATTAATGTGGAATATGTTTTGGTTTAACATGGTGGGGATAGCCTATTTGAGATCCTGGTTGAACTGTTGGTTGATTGACGGTTCATCACACCATTCTGGTTGGTGCAAAATTGGGGTATGACAACTTGGTATCAGAGCTCTCAGGCCTTGCCCATCAAACCTAAATACATTCATGATTGTGTCTATGAATTGAGTTAGGATAAATTAAATGCTTTAATACAAACACAACATAAGCACCTGTGTTGGTTGAGACAGAACCTAAACAAGACAATAATGTACATATAAAAGGTGGAACCATATATATACACAAACAGAAAGAGAAAATCTAAATTTATCCTGATAAACAAATAATATAGGGTACTATCTATAAGTCGGGTAGTTGCCTGAGTATACGAAGGATATAGTACAGTAACAAGAAGGAAGCATCTGTAAAGCATAAAAAATAGAATACCAAGTTGATACTCACATGATGTGAAATTCGATGTATGATTGGAAAAGAAGGAAAAATGGCTAGTAACGCCTAATTCCCTTCAAGGGTAAAGGGAAAGATCTTAGGCTGAATGCAACAGAGATAGGAGAACAATGGTCACACACCAAAAATGAGAGTAACTATAAAAGAAGATAAAGCAATACTCTTGGGTGACGTGGAGACTCAAAGTGAGATCCACCACAAGCTGATTCATTGTCTGCTGAGTATTAAGAAAAGGTTGCAACTTGACCCCACCACTATCTGGGTCGAGAATGGGTAGTGAAAACTCATCTAAGCAGATGCTAAATAATGATAATCAGATTGAAGCAAATCAAGGGAGGTGAACAACCAACCCACTCCAGCCAATCACTTGGACTACCAAGTACCTTGGCCACGGTTGTAATAAATTTAGCTAGACAAAATACATGACCAACAACAAATGAGACCGACTATGCAAGTTGCTATGTGAATCACTACCCAAGTTGTCAATGCTACATCAACATCTCTGGGTCAAACCAAGTACGGTACCAATTGGTAGCAACACTGTACCCCCAGCACCTATTACCTATAACACAATACCTACCATACAGCAAGTCCCAGTAATGCACACCCCAGCGTAGAAGCTTGGTGCACAACAAGCATTGTATTAAGGTGGTTACCCTTATCAACCACCGATGTATGGGATAGCTACATCATGACAAAATGATCCGACCAAGGATTGAGGAATATTTTCTGAAGACAAAGCCTCAGACGTTTTCAACAAAGGATCAAAGATATTGTAGCCATATAACTAGATAGATTAAATGGGATGCGGTGCATTCTTGATTTACTCTTATGATTATAGAGGATGCACATACCTGATTTTAAATTCTCATGTCTTGACAGGATTCCTTCTTGATTCAACTTGTCAATTAGAGTTATATATATTATTTCTTTAGTATTAGTCCTGATTATACCAATCTGAGCCACTCTCATGATCGACAACATGAACAGAGATATGAACTGAATGAACAATTAAATGTTTAATCATGTTGAGCGTACATCTTTTGATTTATACCTGATTTACTCATGTATGAAAACTTTCTCCAGATTTACTCCTGTAGTGCCTTGACCAATGGCATTATATACTCGATAGAACCTATAACCATGAGGTTAAGAACTGTAAAACCTCTATTTTCATATATTTGGACCACCGTGCAACTTGACGATCTTTTGATGCCAGTTGGATTACCATAGATTTACTCCTGATCCTTTAAACCTAAGTTCATTAGATAAAGCAAGTGTTCGTCATTACCCTGAATTTGAAAGAAGGAAGTGAATCGCTTTTGGATAAACATTCTGATTCATAAATTCCCTGACCTTTGTTGATAAAGATGTTTAGTGATAATGGAATTATTGGAAAAAAGATGATTGAATTCAGATTAGATTCTATAACCAAGGAACCTCAGATGAAGAAATGGAGGATCAGTTTCGAGATTGCTGAATAGATGGATATGGTCATGTCTATAAAAGAGTGCATGAGCAAGAAAGTAAGTAACAATCAAAAGATATTTTTCAAGGTATATGAAAGAGAGATCAGGGTAGAACAACAATGATAAAGAAGGTGTAAGCTAATGAATTTTTTTGGGATATATAAGATTTTAAGCAATAGTCTTTGAAAAACTAGGAGATTAAGGAGCTAGATGTTCTCTTAAGACCTTTATACCAGATTTTGCTAGTTCAAGCCCTTTTGGACTAGTTGTTGTATTGGATGAGTGTTATTAACAATGTTCGAATCATATGGATGGACAGAATTTGGATGCAACCTAAATCGACTTGAGATGGCAGACTTTGACCTCATCTTGGGAATAAACTGGTTGTCTCAACACTCTACAAAGTTGTTATGTGTATAGAAGAGGTTATCATTCAAGAGTAAAGACAACATATAATTTAGTTTTATTAGAAGCATGTTGCCTAAGAAGTGAAAGTTGATCCTCTCTATGCTAAAGGCGAAGAGATGCTTTGAAGAGAAAGAAGTTGGATATATGGTATCTGTGGTATACGTTACCAAAGAACCACCACAGATGGACGATATTGATGTGATGCATAAATTTCCAATGTGTTTCCAGGAGACTTACCTGGGTTACCATCTGATCATACGACCGAGTTCGTCATCGACTTGTTACCAAGGACGATACTTGTGTCAAAGGCACCTATAGAGTAATTCCTATGTAGTTGAAGGGATTGAGACTCAACTACGGGAGTTATTAGACAAGGGTTTTAAACGGCTAAGTATTACATCACGAGGAGTGCCAATTCGTGAAGAAGAAGGATGGTAGTGTCAGATTATGTATAGACTACCAGGGACTAAACAAGCTCACGATTCAAGAATCAATATCTACTACCTCAGATCGATGACTTGTTTAAACAGTTGCAAGGAGCAAAGGTATTTCCTAAGATTGATCTTCGGTCAAGATATCATCAGCTGAAGAATTTGGACAGCGATATTCCAAAGTTGTTAGAATCGAGATTGGACATTATGAGTTCCCGATTATGACGGTTGGATTAACCAATGCCCTTACATCTTTTATGGAGCTGATGAACTGGGTGTTTCATGACATGTTGGACACGTTGGTCATAGTTTTTATAGATGATATTTTAGTTTATTCCAAGAATGAAGCAACTCAAACAACGGATCTTAGAACAGCTTCACAACAGCTAAGAAGGGAAAAGCTTTATGCCAAGTCCAAGAAATATGAGACCTAATTAAACAAAGTGATCTTCTTAGATCACGTAGCATCATAAAAATGGATTAAAGTGAATCCTATTAAGATAAAAGTAATCTTATGGTGAGAAACACCTAAAGAATATTGCGAAGATCAGAAGTTTCATGGGTTTAACTGGTTATTATAGATGATTCATGGAGGACCACTCTAGGATCACAATACCTCTTACCAAGCTAACCAGGAAGGGAGAGAAGTTTAATTGGACTGACAAGTGTGAAGAGTGTTTCCAGACTCTAAAGCTAGATTGATATCTGCTCCCATCTTGACTATTCCTATCCCAGGACAACCATTTACCTTATACACTGATGCGTCTGGATTGGGTTTAGGATGTGTGCTTATGCAAGGAGAACAAGCGATTGCATATGTTATAAGATAATGATAAGAGCCCATTGTACTCTATATTCAGGACATCCTGGAGTACCAATATATATCATGACCAGAAGAGATTGTACTGGCAAAGAGGAATGATAACAAATGGGGTTTAGTGCGTGTTCCAGTGTCTGAATTATCAACAAGTAAAGGCTAAAAGACAAAGACCAATATGGCTTACTACAACCACTATCGAAGCCAGTCTGGAAGTAAAACTGCGTTACAATGAAGTATGTCACCGATTTGCCACTGACTCCTAGGTCGGTTGATGCAGTTGGGTGATTGTTGATCGCCCTATGAAGATAGCTCATTCCATTGCTATACGACTAGAGGCTCATGCTTTATCTCGAAGTTTTGGGAGGATCTACAAAAAATAATGGGGACAAAGTTGAAGTTTAGTATCGCATTTTACCTTGAACCGATGGACAGTTAGAGCGGACTATACAGATCCTAAGAGATATGCCCCGAGCTTGTGAAATTGATTTCAAGGAGCTTGAGTTGAAAAGTTATCACGGATTGAATTTGTTATCAAGCTACCATGTAAATGTTAACTATAAAGCATGGTACGGTATAAATGTCAAATTCCTTTGTTTTGGAACGAAGTCAGAGAATGAAGAATTTTAAGACCTGAGTCTATTGAAGAAACCTGTCGAGTGGAAGACAAGATCAAAGAAAAAGGTCCAAGACAGCTCAGGATTGTTACAAGAGACACCAAGACCTTGAGTTCATCATAAGTGACAAAGTGTTTTTGAAGATATCACTTATGCATGGTTTTGAAGCAATTCAACAAAAAGGAAGAGTTGTATCCTATATATGTTTTGGGACCTCATGAAATTTTGGAGAGACGTAGAAAAGTTACATATCAACTAGCATTACCGTTGTCTATGTCAAGTGTTCATGATGTATTTCATATCTCATCATTGAAGAAGTACGTCAGAGATCCAACGCACGTTTTGACAGTGGATCCACCAGATCTAACTGATGATTTGACATTCGAAGTAGCACCAACTGAAATCACTAGTCGAAACATTAAATGACTATGCAACCGTGACATCTACTATGTTAAGGTTACATAGAGGAGTCGAGATATAGAAGAGATCACATTGGAAGAAGAGAATGCTATGCCGAAGCAATATACTCACCTTTTCGACTCGAAAGGTATGTATAAATTTCGAGGACAAAATTTTTAATAAGAGGGGGGGAGTTGTAAGACCCGTATCGAACTAACCGGTCTTACCACCTTGTATCAGGTTTACCTATCATGGTAGAGCCAAGTGAACCCAGTGCGTGAAGAAACCACAAGACCAAGTATGAATTATAACTCAAAAATAGTCAAATATGAGTGTGTGGGTGCATGCCTAAAAGGTGTGACCGACCCCACCTCAAAAGATTCCAACCCATGACTTTTTGGTTATGGGGTCGCACATTTTAAAACGTAGGCTCATAGTATGTCCGACCCTACGTCCGACCCTACGATGACAGACAGAAACCAAAAATTAGGAAACTTTCCTAATTCAAAGGGGATCTTTCCTAAACTCATTGGGACTTATTATGGAGGGTTTTTCTCTATAAATAGGACGTCCCTTAGCCTCTTTCACTCCTTTAGAACACTAATTGAGAGTGAGAGAAAGAGAAAGAGAAGGAATAGAAGAAGTGAAGGAACTTGAAGACAAGACTAAAGAAGAGGAGGAAGTTCAGAGAAACCTCTTAATAAAGGTATGAACCTAATTCCTTACCTGAATAAGAGATCCTAGAATAGTTATGAAGAACATAGGATTAGGAGAAACCCAAATCATCCATCCATGGACAAGTACCAAGAGATTCCATGGAGGAAATCATTATGGACAATGAATAGTGTATAACTTGGAGTTTTGAGCCATAAAACAATCTTAGAATGGACCATGAAAGTAAGCCAAATGATCAAAACATGAAAGAATGGACTTTAGAATGAAAGGTCGACTCAGAATACGTGTGGTCGCACGTAGGGTCGAATGATATCCGACCCTACGAGACCACAGGATCGACCACATGCCCTCATGAAGTCCTTGGGAGGGTGTGGTCGCACGTAGGGTCAAATGGTATCCGACCCCACGTCCGACCCTACACCCTAGGGTCACAGAAACTGCTACCCTAGGTACGACCCTACCCCTGTGGTTACAGAAACTGCTACCCTAGGTGCTACCCTACCTGCGACCGTACGATTTCAGTTAGTCTAAATCTATTGGAATTAATTCTAATTAAAATCTATTGACTTGTTAGGTCTTTCTAGTGATTTAAAAGTGATTCATAAAGCTTAAACGAGGATCTACGCTCAATCAAAGGTAAGGAAACAAGACCTAAACTAATTGGTTAATAATAAATTGTTTTCAATTATTGAGTCCAATACTATGAATGATTCTATGCTTGTATGATTGTAATGTACATATCACATGTCATCCACTATTCATGTTATTACTGTTCATGCATATTTAATTTCTTCTATTATAACATGATGATGATGATGAAGCTAGGAATAGGCATGTCAATGTATGTGTGTAGTTAGTGTACTTGATGAGAGTGGAGCATCAGGGGGAGGACGTGACACTTTGGTTCATCCTGGTCACCAGACTCTAGCTCTATCTCTACTCAAGTCTTGTCGACTAACATCGTCATATCGCCATTACCTTAGCAGAACTATTACGTCGTAGGGCATCAGGGGAGGTGGTCTTTGACCATGTAGTCTCTGACTCTGTCGGGGGGCCTTAGCTCTATCTCTATGGACGTATTGAGGGATGCTGGGGTGAGGCCTTGGATACACTGTTTGACATTAGGATTGGTTAGCTACGAGCCCAGTTTGCAAGCCCTCGCCAACAGGGGCTTATGTGTTGGTATGGGTAGAGCATCAGGGGAAGTGTGATGCGGTGCGGTCCTAGGCACTTTAGCTCTATCTCTATTCTATGGTGGGTGCATGTGGGGGTGGCAATGGTGTTTGCTCCATTGGGCGGTTCCACACATTCGTGTATAGAGGTGCGGTGGCCACCTATCCTTTCTATTGCACATTGCAAACTTATGAACCAGACCAAAGATATGAATTGAATGCATGCAAATGTTTGTTGCATTATTTTGTTTACTCACTGAGCTCAAGTTGGAGAGCTAACCCTCGTGCGCGTAATTATTTTTAGTTTTTGATGTTACAGGTATTACGGTTGAAGATTATGTCAACACGCCAACATATGAACATGTGGCGGCTATGATGAGCAAGCTATGGAGGACTGTTATGATTCATTAAGCGAGCGTTTTACTGTGGATACGCTTAGAGTTTAATTTTTGTATTTGGATATTTGTAATATGTATTAAATTATGTTTTGGTTACTTGGAGGTAAATGGAATATTAATTATTTATCATGACTAGACCTCAGTTCATTATCTGTAAGACTTCCGCTATTTACATTATTATCTCTGATTAAAGTGGAATGTGTTTTGGTTTAACATGGTGGGGATAGCCTATTCGAGATCCTGGTTGAACCGTTGGTTTATTGACGGTTCATCACACCATTCTGGTTGGTGCAGAATTGGGGTGTCACATATGATCTATGTGATTTCCTTGAGAAAATCCCAAGGAGAACCATGAGGAGTGAATTTAATGATTAGGGTTGATAAGAAATTACTAATGATGGCCGTATGATGACCTTAGGATAAACCCCATTGGAGAACAGAAGAATTGACCCAGGAGGAACTCAAATTTCGGGTAGACTGTGACCAGAAATCTCAAGGTCGTAGCAACAGTCGACCATAGCATGACCAGTATGACCAGAGGATCGACTATAGGCATTCGGGAAGATTTCAAAAATCATGTTGTTGTAGCTACGATAGCACCATATGCGACTGTAGGGTATCGACCGTAAACAGTAAGGTTGATACAGTATGAGACCATAGGACCAATCAGGCACATATCAGTGCTCTGCTTCGATTTTTGACTACTGTAACATGCCACATATGAACCCTAACTTAAATTCATATAACTTTTAGGTTGTTAAATCAATTCAAAGAGAATTTCAAGGCTTGGAAGGACATCGAGAATTGCTAATAGGTGAGGAAACAAGACTCAAACTAATTGGATAATAACAAACTATTTATTTTTATTGAGTCCAATGCCATAATTGATTCAATACTTGTATACTTGTAATGCGTATCTCACATGTCATCCAATATTCCTGCTATTACTGTTCATGCATACTTAATTCTGTTTATTTATAACATGATGATGATGATGATGCTAAGAATAAGCATGTGAATGTATGTGTATGGTTGGTGTGTTGGATGCGAGTCGAGCATCAGGGGGAGGATGTGGCATGGTGGTCTTTGACCTCATCACTAGACTCTAGCTCTATCTCTACTCAAGTCTTGCCCACTAACATCGTCGTATCGCCATTACCATAGCAGAACTTTTACGTCGTAGAGCATCAAGGGAGGTGGTCTCGGATCGTGTGGTCTCTGACTCCGCTGGGGGGCCTTAGCTCTATCTCTATGGACGTATTGAGGGATTCTAGGGTGAGGCCTTGGATACACTGTTTGGCATTAGGATTGGTTAGTTGCGAGTCCAGTTTGCAAGCCCTCGCCAATAGGGGCTTACATGTTGGTATGGGTAGGGCATCAGGGAAAGTGTTATGCGGAGTTCCATGATGGGTGCATATGGGACGGCAATGGTATTTGATCCATTGGTCGGATCACACACTCGTGTATAGAGGTGCGGTGGCCACCAAACCTTTCTATAGCACATTGCAAACTTATAAACCGGACCAAAGATATGAATTGAATGCATGCATATGTTTGTTGCATTGTTTTATTTGCTCACTGAGCCATGATGTGTGCTCACCCTTTCGACCTCGAATATTTTTAGATGATGATGCATGTCCTACCGTCGAAGAATATATGAATGCGCCGACGTATAGACATGTTGCTGTGATAGACGTGGAAGCTGAAAAAGATGTGCATGATTCATCATGCGAGTGTAACCAATGTGTTTTTTGCCTAGGTCTGGTTATAGTTTGAACATCGGACATGTAATTGATTATTTATTTTTAAGTCTTGTGGTTTTGAGATAATTGGATTAAATATTTATTTATCACTGTTAGACTCTCAGTTCATTATCTATAAGACTTCTGCTTATTTGTTTATTACCTCTAATTATTAATGTAGAATGTGTGTGTAGTTTGATATGGTGGGTACGACCTATGCGAGATCCTGGGTGAACCGTTTGTTTATTGGTGGTTCATCACACCATTTTGGTTAGACCAGAATTGGGATGTGACAACTTGGTATCAGAGCTCTCAGGTTCTACCCATTGACCTAACAACTTCCACATGAGTCATGAACTAAGTTAGGATAAAATTTAAAAGCTGTAATAAGAACACACCACAAGCACCTGTGTTGTATGAGACATAAACTAAGAAAGAGAATAATGCACATTTGTAAAGGAAAAACCAATTTGATATATATATGGAATAAGATAAATGTACATCAAATTCAGAGTACAATCCACAATCTGGATAGTTACTCTGTAGTATAAAAGGAAAAGGATAAAAATAGCAATCATGGAGCTGGAGGTGCTAGAGGAGGAGGAGCCTCACGATCTCTATCATAGTCCCCAGCATACACTCTCACGACCTAGGCCACCTGAGTCTGAGTCGCTTGGAGTCTAGCTACCAGATCCGTTACCCGCTTGTCTGTAGAGCGTTGGGCATCTAGAAGCTCTCTTACTCTCCAATCAATCACGTGTTGAGCCTCTCTAATCTCACGTAACAGCCCCATCATATCATCTACTGGTGGGCATGAAGGGCCAGCTTAATTAAAAGCTCTAGAAGGGACGGCTCTAGTAGAATGATGTGGCAATAAAGGGGGTTGGCATCCACATCCATGTACATCCGATCATCATCCTCCTCATCACCACCCTCGTGTGCCTCTGTTGTAACCTCTGCTGCTGCTGCTACTACTGCCGCCTCTGCATCTATTGCCGTTACTCGAGTGAGAGGACTTCTCATAGCATTCCTCTCATCATTACTGACCTCTATCTCTCACATGCCCATCTTGTTGATGGTCTCCCAATCAAGGTCAGCTGAGAAGGTATCCTCAACGATCCTCTCATCCACTAGGTCCACCAGGAGATAAGTGAGCAAGGTGGAGATCAGCCGCCCATAGGGCAATTTGCCTCTCGAGTTAGGCAACGTAGCACGGTGCATAGTCCAGAGAATAATGTATGGAAGGCAGATAGACTACCTAGTACAGATACAATATAGCAGGTACTGAGTTAGCTGAGAGATCATCTCATGATGTCTGCCCTGGGGAATTAGATTATGCTGGATAATCTTGCAGTAGAAACGTGGCTCTAGATGCAGGTTGACTGCTTTTACCTCCCAGCAGTCATCCCGAAGAATCTGACTATCGATCTCTGCACGCATCTGTGTGGAAAGAAACAATGGCTCTCTGGATGCATAGTAAACCAACTGCCCATCAATAGAGATACCTAAGAGATCAGCCAACTCTTGGCAATTAAAAGAAATTGGAACCCCTTTCACCCAGCTGGTGATCTAAAGCTCTCTACCCCTCTTTACTTCTAGGTCACCCTCTACCTGAAGGTGACAGTAGAACTGCTTAACCAAGTCTGGGCGAGTGCAAACCTCATATAGGATCACTAGAAGCCAGCCCATATCACCAAATGCCCTTTCCACATCAAACAGGGCCAAGTGGGCTAGGTTCATACATCTACCCCCTTTAACCTTCTTTCGGTCAAACCAAGGGTATCGCACTTCTGCTTCCACAGACCTGAAGCGAAGTGGGTCATGAACTCAAGAAACCTTGGTGCGAACCATGACAGCTGTAAGAAAAGAAAACAAGAAAAAAAGTTAGAAAAATTTGGAAAAATTTTACAGCATAACGACGTAAAATGAGAAAAAGCCTCACTTTTCACCCAACATTGGGCAGGAGGACTTACATAGGTCCCAAATGCATATTCAATCAAAAATTTTAACTAGGTAGGTCGAATTTGAAAAATATTGATAATTGGGCAAAAACCCCAAATTTTTTGTCAAAAATGAAAATTTTGAAATTTTTACCAAACCAACCGATAAAACTCAAATTTTCTTGAGGGCTTTCATCCATTGCGTGGCGAATAGCAAAAGCCCCAAATAAAAATCAAATTTTTACGGTTAGAAAAATATTAATTCAAAGAAAACCCTACAAATGAGAAAAACCCTAGGTATGAAAGCTTAAAAATGAAAGAGAGTAGAGAACGAAATGTAGGTCGTAGATCGAAGGAAAAATCACCAAGTTTGTATGGTCGACACTGTAGCAACTCACTGGAGGCGAGTTAAGTAGAGACCGTAGGAGGAAGAAGAAGAAATGAGAGGGAAACTCTCGAAAATAGGTTTTTAAAACTGATTTTGGATCTTACGATCACACAATTCGACCAAAACCATCGACCGTAGCATCGACCATATGATCAACCATATGGTCTCGGTAAGTTGCCAGGGATGTGATGGTCGCACCTATGGTCACACCACATGCGACCATAGGCCATCGACGTATGACCTATTGTTGTCTCCATTTTGATTCTGCTTGAACTTTTGCCTACTGATTTTGTTTTTCTCTCGTCTTCCATTGTGAGACTAACCCAATACTACCATCATATCTTGTCTCACATGTACAGCCTTTCCAAGTACCATTCAACCAAGAGTTTAAATGGCTGGATGCAGAGTAAGTAAAAGGAGACAAAATGCAAACCCATCTCCACCACCTATGGAAACTAATGACAATGAGGGTCAACAAGGATAGGAAGAAAATATTGGAACACAAAATGCTGCACCTTAGAATGTGCACACCCAAGCCAACCCAACCAACCTACCTGCACCACCTACAGATTTGGCTACTGTGGTGATGAATTTAGCACAATAATTGCAGCAAATACAGCAAGTGCAAGCCAACATGAAAGCTGCTGTGGGAATGGCTTTCCCAGCTGCAAACACGATACTTTTACCTGCAGAACAAGCTAGTACTGCACTTGGTGGTAGCAACATTGTACCCCAAGCACCGCAAACACCAACAATACAAGGCCAAGTGCAAAACCCCGAAGCACCGCAAGGCGGGTATAACCAAGGAAATTACCAGTACCAGCCACCTATTTATGGAGTATATGCATAGTATTAGCTTGATCACTCCAGACTGATCGAGCGTTTCCTGAATTTAAAGCCGAAGGAATTTACAGGCAAGCCATCAGATCTGTCATGGCCAGCTCACTAGATCAATGAGATGAAAAGAAACTTTATGATGATGACTATAAATGAAGAAGAGAAGGTATTATGTGCCATTTTTATGCTGAAAGGTGATGCGCACCATTGCTGGAAATCAACTAGAAGTTATCTGTTAACAAAGCAGCCCAACTAACCTAGGCTATTTATAAAGAAAATTTCATTAAGAAGTATTTCTTAGGGAGTTTCAGAGATCAAATGGAAAAGGAGTTTCTGAGTCTGTATCAGGACAGATGACTATAGACGCATATCAACAGCGTTATGAAGAACTATTTTTCTTTGCTCCCTCTAACATGCAGGAGGAAAATACCAAAACCCAAAGGTTTGTCATGGGACTTAGGGAAAGCATCCGTGAGCATGTTTTGGGACTGGAAAAAAAGATTTATAATGAAGCTGTATAGATTGCTCGAGTACTGGAATCGAGCTAGAGGGAAAGTTATTTTGCTCAGAATAGAGGTATTAGAAGGCCCAATGGAAACACATACAACGAAGGGAACTCAAAAACATTCAAACCCTTTCGTACTCAAGGCTTCAATGCTGCAGTCAAGACTACTTCCGACAGCCCAACCTCCAAAGAAGCAAAGTAGTAATGGAGTTAAATGCTTTAACTGTAATCAAGTAGGACATTATTCAAGGGAGTGTCCTAAGCCAAGGAAGTGGCTACAGCAAGGAAAGGTTTATGCAGTTACATCTGAGGATGCTGCCGCATCGCTTGATGTGGTCACAGGTATGACCTGAACCTTTCGTTTTGTACTATCTTGTGTGAGCATGTAGACTAAATTAAATCAAATCATAGGTATCGTACCTATTAATGGCATACCCTCCAGAGTACTCTTTAACTCTGGAGCTACTCATTCTTTTATATTTGTGTCGTTTGGAAAGAAGTTAAATCTATCCCTCAGAGCTTTAGACTACAAACTGCTTGTACGATCACCCATGAGATTAGAAGTGGAACTAGACAAAGGTTATGGACCATGTCCAATTCTTATCGACGATAAGATTTTGGATGCAACCTTAATTCAACTTGAGATGGTAGACTTTGAAGTTATATTGGGAATAGATTGGTTAGCTCGGCACTCTGCAAACCTATTATGTGCAGAAAATAAATTGACATTTAAAGACAAGGAAGGAGCAGAGGTGCGACGGCCACCTATCCTTTCTATTGCACATTGCAAACTTATAAACCAGACCAAAGATATGAATTGAATGCATGCATATGTTTGTTGTATTTTTTTGCTTGCTCACTGAGCCATGATGTGTGCTCTCCCTTTCGATGTCGAATATTTTTAGTTGATGAGGCAGGTACTACAATAGAATATTATGTGAATGCTCCAATGTACGGGCATGTTGCTACAATGGATGCAGAAGCTATGATGGAGTCGCATGATTCGTCATGCCAGTACAACTCATGTGTCTTTGATTAGATTTATTTGTTGAATTATTAAGAGCATGTAATTGATTAATTTATTTTATTTTATGTCTTAGTCATTTAGAGATAATTGGATAATTTATTTATGTTATCACTGTTAGATTCTTAGTTCATTAATATTAAAGACTTCCGCTATTGTCTATTTATTTTGATTATGGTTGTGGATATGTATGGTTTAAGCAAAAAAACATAACCTATTCGAGATCCTGGTTGAACCATTGGATCATAAACTGTTCATCACACCATTCTGGTTGGTGCAGAATTAGGGTGTGACAACTTGGTATCAGAGCTCTCGGGCCCTATCTATTAAATCGGTATACTTCCACAAAAGTTCGTGAACTGAGTTAGGATAAAATTTAAAAGCTTTAATAACAACACACTATAAGCACATGTGTTGTATGAGACAAAAATTAAGAAAGAGAATAATGCACTATTAAGATGAGAAACAAGTTTCATATATACATCAAATAAAAACAATATATATATATATATATATATATATATATATATATATATATATATATATATATATATATATATATATATATATATATATATATATATCCAAATCAGAGTACAGTCTATAATCCGGACAGTTACTCTGTAGTACAAGGAAAAACAAATAAATGCATCATGGAGCTGGGGGTGCTGGAGGAGGAGGTGCCTCACGATCTCGGTCATAATCCTCAGCATACACCCTCGTAAGCCAGGCTACCTGAGTCTCGGTCACCTGGAGACTAGCTACCAGATTAACCATCCACTGATCAGACACACGCTGGTCCTCCCTAATCTCACGCAGCAACCCCATCACGTCATCTGGTGATAGGTGCGAAGGACCAGCTGAGTGGGAAGGAACCCGAGAAGGGCCAGCTCCAGTGGAATGCAGTGGTGATGGAGGAGGTATGGCGTCTACATCCATGAACATACGATCATCATCCTCAACATCATCCCCATGGACCTCTGCTACTGCTACTGCTGCAGCCTCAGCGTTTGCTATCTCTACCCGAGTACGGGGACGCACCACAGCGTTCCTCTCCTCGTCACTGACCTACACATCTTGTATCCCCATCTTGCAGATGGCCTCCCAGTCAAGGTCAGATGAGAAGGTATCCTCATGAATCCTCTCATCCACTAAATCGACATGCAGGCGAGTGAGTAGGGTAGTGATCAAACGCCCATAGGGCAGGTTGCCTATCTGACCAGGCATCACAGCACGGATCATCATCCTGATGATAATATATGGAAGGTAGATGGACTGCCTAGTGCAAATGCAGCACAAGAGATACTGGGTCAACTGGGAAATCTTCTCATAATGCCCACTCTGAGGAATTAGGTTGTGCTTAATAATCTTATAGTACACCCAAGGTTCCGACCGTAGGTTGATTGCCTTCATCTCCGAGCGATCATCTCTAAGAAGTTGGTGATCAATCTCTGCACGCATCATCAAAGATAGGAACTGGGGTTCCTTGGGTGCACAGTATACCAAGGGGCCATCGTTTGATATACCCAGGAGATCAGCCAACTCCTAGCAGTTAAAGGAGATCTCCACCCCTTTAACATAATTGGTGATCCTAAGCTCTCTACCCCTTTCTATATCATTTGGATCACCCACTACCTGAAGGTTGCAATAAAACTGCTTCACCAGAGCAGGACAGGTGCAACCCTCATACAATATCACGGGGAGCCAACCCATATCACCAAAAGCACCCTCTACATTAAATAAGGCTAGATTAGACAAGTTTACACAACGACCCCTTCCACCTTTTTACGCTTATAACAAGCATACTGAGGGAGGACTTACATATGTTCCAAACCAACCTGTAAATAGACAAGATATGAGTTATAGAGCAAAACTCAAAATTTGGCATTATAACGGCATGATTTGACCAAAAGCCTCACTTTTCACCTAAACAGTTGGGCAGGAGGACTTACATATGTTCCAAACCAACCTGCAAGGCTCATACAGTTGGAAATTTAAATGAAAAGATTGAATTTAAAGAAATTTCAACAATATAGAAAAATCCCAAAAATTAGGTCAAAATGGAAATTTTCAAGTTTCTCAAAAACTAACCGATGAAACTCAAATTTTCTTGAGGGCTCTCGTCCATTGGGTGGCCAATAGCAAAAGCCCCAATAAAAATCAAATTTTTACGATTAAAAAAATTTTAATTTGAAGAAAACGCTATAAATGGAGAAAAACCTAGTTTTGAAAGCTTAAAAATGAGGACCAGTAGAGAACATACCTGAAGGAACGGAGTGGAGGTCGTGAATGGAAAAAAGAATCACCAAACACGAGTGGTCAACACTGTAGCAACTCAGTGGAAGCGAGTTGAGTTGAAAGCAAAAGAGGAAGTGAGAAATGACTCCAAAAATTAGGCTTAAAAACCTGATTTGGGGTCGTGTGGTTGTAGAATTCGTCCAAATATGCGACCACACGATTGACCCCACGATCGACCACAGGCTCTCGGTAAGCTCACAGACTTTGTGTGGTCGGACCCTGTAGTCGGACATATTTAGACCCCACGATCGGCCACAGGCTCTCGGTGAACTGACAGGGTTTTGTGAGGTCGCATACCCAGTGGTCAGACATATTGTGACCCCACCATCGACCACACGATGGAAAATACAGTATTTTGACTATATGACTTGGAAAATTGGAATTTTACATTGATTAGTTGGATTTTGACATGGGAATGATGTATATTATGATTGCCTCACATGTTCAATGATTTTTCAGACACTACCACCACCGGAACAGGAAATGGCTGGGCGAAGAGTAACTAGGCGAAGACGTAACCCAATTCCACCACCACCACCTGTAGAGGAAGATAGCCATGAAAATCCTGAAGGATAAGAGAATTAGAATGTGGCACCACCAGGAGCTAATGGCCAGGCAAATCCTACAAACTTGCCAGCCCCACCTACAGATTTGGCTACAATAGTAATGAACCTAGCACAACAACGGCAGCAAATACAGCAACTACAAGCCAATATGCAAGCTGCTATGGAAATGGCTTTTCCAGCTGTACATACTACACCTATACCAGCCAGACAAGCTAGCACAGTACTAGGGGGTAGCAACACGGTACCCCAAGCACCTCAAACACCAGTGGTACAAGCTCAAGTACAAAACCCTAAGGTAGCCCAAGGCAGTTACCAGTATCAACCACCTATGTATGGGGCCTATGCTCAGTATCAGTTGGACCATTCTCGACTGATCGAGCACTTTTTGAAAATGAAGCCTAAAGAATATAATAGCAAGCCAGCAGATCCTTTGTGGCCAGCTCACTGGATCGATGAAATGGAAAGGTATTTTATGATGATGACTGTTAATGAGGAGGAAAAAGTACTGTGTGCCACATTTATGCTGAAGGGCGATGTACACCACTGGTGGAAGTCTACTCGGAGTTATTTGTTAACCAAGCATGCCCAATTGACCTGGGCTATCTATAAAGAGGCATTCTTCGAGAAATATTTTCCCAGAAGTTTCAGAGACGCTATGAAAAGAGAGTTCCTGAGTTTGTATCAGGGACAGATGACTGTGGATGCATATCAACAGCGTTATGAAGAGCTGTTTTTCTTTGCTCCCTCTAGCATGCAGGAGAAAAATACAAAAACTCGAAGGTTCATCATGGGACTTAGAGGAAGCATTCAGGATCATGTTTTGGGGTTAGAAAAAAAAGTTTATAACGAAGCCATACAGATTGTTCGAGTACTAGAATCGAGCCAGAGGGAGAGCTAATTTGCTCAGAATAGAGGTATAAAAAGGCCAAATGGAAATTCATATAACGAAGGGAACACAAAGACATTTAAACCCTTCTGTACTCAAGGCATTAATGCTACAGCCAAGACTACTCCAACAGCCCAACCTCAATAAAAGCAAAATAATGAAGGAGTAAAATGCTATAACTGCAATCGAATAGGACATTATTCAAGGGAGTGTCCTAAGCCCAAGAAGCAGCTACAACAAGGAAAGGTTTATGCAGTTACATCTGAGGATGCTACCATATCGTCTGATGTGGTCACAGGTATGACCTGAACCTTTCATTTTGTGTTGCCTTGTGTGAGCATATAGACTAAATTAAAACTAATCACAGGTATCGTACCTATTAATGGCATACCTACCAGAGTGCTCTTTGATTTTGGAGCTACTCATTCTTTTATATCTGTGTCATTTGAAAAGAAGCTAAATCTACCCCTCAGATCTTTAGACTACAAATTTCTTATACGATCGCCTATGGGATTAGAAGTGGAATTAGAAAAAGGTTATGGACCATGTCCAGTTCTTATCAGTGAGAAGATTTTGGATGCAACCTTGATTCAACTCGAGATGGCAAACTTTGACATTTTCTTGAGAATGGACTAGTTAGCTCGGCATTCTGTAAACCTATTATGTGCAAAAAAGAAATTGACATTTAAAGACAAGGAAGGAGTAGAGTTTAGTTTTTCGAGAACCAGACTTCCTCGTAAATGAAAACTCATCCTTTCTGCATTAAAGGCTAGAAAATGCCTTGAGAAAGGAGGATTTTGGTATCTAGTATCCGTGGTCGACCTCACCAAGGAAGCACCACGAATGGAGGATATTGATGTTGTGTGTGACATTCCAAATGTATTTCCTGAGGAACTACCAGGACTACCACCCGACCGAGTGACAGAGTTCGTTATAAATCTTATACCCAGAGCCGCACCAATATCTAAAGCACCCTATCGAATGGCTCTTACTGAACTAAAAGAACTAAAGGTACAGTTACAGGAATTACTGGACAAGGGTTATATCAGACCCATCAAATCACCTTGGGGAGCACCGGTATTGTTTGTGAAGAAGAAGGATGGTAGTATTCGACTGTGTATAGACTATCGAGAATTGAATAAGCTTACAATCAAGAATCGGTACCCGTTGCCTCCGATCGATGACTTGTTCGATCAGTTGCAAGGTGTTAAGGTGTTCTCCAAGATTGATCTTCGGTCAGGATACCATCAGTTGAAGATTAAGGAATGTGATATTCCAAAGATGGCATTTAGAACAAGATATGGACATTATGAATTTTTAGTCATGTCTTTTGGATTAATTAACGCACCCACAACTTTTATGGAACTCATGAATCGGGTATTCCATGATATGTTGGATACGTCAGTCATTGTGTTTATTGATGATATATTGGTCTACTCCAAGGACAAGGAAACTCATATCATGAAACTAAAAGCCGCTCTACAGCGACTAAGAAAAGAGAAGTTTTACGCCAAATTTACAAAGTGTCAGTTTTGGCTAAATAAGGTCGCTTTCTTAGGCCATGTAGTATCCGTTGAGGGAATTAAAGTGGATCCTAGCAAGATTGAAGCCATTGTGAAATAGGAAGCACCTAAGAGTGTTGCAGAAATCAAAAGTTTCCTAGGTCTAGTTGGGTATTACCGATGATTCGTGAAAGATTACTCCAGAATTGTCGTACCTATTACCAGTTTGACGAAGATAGGAGAAAATTTTGTTTGGACAAACAAATGTGAAGAAGGTTTTCAAACATTGAAGGCTAGATTGATATCCGCTCCCATCTTGACTATTCCTATTCCAGGACGACCATTTACCTTGTACACTGATGCGTCTGGGTTGGGTTTAGGATGTGTACTTATGCAAGGAGAACAAGTAGTTACGTATGTCTCAAGACAACTGAAGACACATGAGTAGAACTATCCCACTCATGACTTGAAATTAGCAGCGGTAGTACATGCTTTCAATGTGTGTTACAGGAAAAGTATTCAATCATGGTAATGAGCAGTTCGTGATAGATGCACCAGGTGGATCAACCAACCAAGGATTTATTCATCAATTTTCAAATATGTTCGCAACATTGAAGATTGTACCTGATATATTAGATAAAGTGAAGGCCGCTATTAGATCAAATCCTTATCTGAGAATAATACAAGAAGACATCAAAAAAGGTAGGACTATTCCTGAGTTCACCTTGGACGTTGAAAAGGTACTGATGTACAAAGGAAGAGTATGTGTTCCTGAAACGGAAAACTTGGACATTAGACACAGACTAATGAAGGAAGCTCACACCACCGCTTATTCGGTACATCCTGGAAGTACGAAGATGTATCATGATCTGAAGAAATTATATTTGTGGAGAGGAATGAAAGCAGATGTAGCTAAATTTATGTCTCAATGCCTAAATTGTCAAAGGGTAAAGGCTAAAAGGTAAAGACCTACAGGATTGTTGCAACCACTACCAGAACCAGCATGGAAATGGGGCTACATCACTATGGACTTCGTCACAGGGTAACCATTGACTCCCAGAGTAGTTGACGCGGTCTGGGTGATTGTAGATCGTCTGACTAAAATAGCTCGCTTCATAGCTATACGACCTCAGTATACTCTAAAGAGGTTAGCCAAGCTATATGTGGATAATATTGTCAGATTACATGGTGTACCTGAAAGCATTGTGTCCGATAGAGACCCATGCTTTACTTCAAAGTTTTGGGAAGGATTACAAAAGGCTATGGGTACAATGTTGAAGTTTAGTACTGCATTTCATCCTCAGACAGACGGACAGTCGGAGCATACCATTCAGATTTTAGAAGACATGCTTCGAGCCTGTATTATTGATTTCAAAGGCTCATGGGATGAGAAACTACCATTGATTGAGTTCACCTATAACAACAGTTATCAGGCTACTATACAGATGTCACCCTATGAAGCACTGTATGGTAAGAAGTGTTGAACTCCTCTATTTTGGAATGAAATTGGTGAACGAAGTATCATTGGACCAGAGTTTGTTGAAGAGACTTGTCGGGTAGTTGACAATATCAAGGAAAGAGTTAGAACAGCTCAGAATCGTCAAAAACAATATGCAGATACTCGACGTCGAGACTTTGAATTCGTTGTAGGTGATAAGGTATTCTTGAAAGTATCACCTATGCGAGGCTTCAAACGATTCGGACAGAAAGGGAAATTAGGTCCAAGATATTTCGGGCCATATGAGATGCTCGCTAAACACGGAAAAGTGGCGTATCAGTTAGCACTACCTCCATCTTTGTCAAGTGTGCACGATGTATTTCATATCTCATTACTGAAGAAGTACGTCAAAGATCCAACACATGTTTTAACAGCAGACCCACCAGGTCTAACTGATGATTTGACATTCAAAGTAGCACCAACTAAAATCACCAGCCAAAAGGTTCAACGTCTACGCAACCGTGACATTTATTATGTTAAGGTCACTTGGAGGAGTCGAGATATAGAAGAGATCACATGGGAAGAAGAGAATGCTATACGAAAGCAATATCCTCACCTTTTCGACTCGAAAGGTATATACAAATTTTGTGGACGAAATTTCTAATAAGAGGGGGGGAGTTGTAAGACCCGTATGGAACTAACCGGTCTTACCACTTTGTATCAGGTCTACCTATCATGGTCGAGCCAAGTGGACCAAGTGCGTGAAGAAACCACAAGACCAGGTATAAAATCAACCCAAAAATAATCAATTATGAGCGTGTGGTCGCATACCTAAATAGGAGTGACCGACTACACCTTAAAATAGTGCAACCACATGAATTTCGGTAGTGTGGTCGGACATTTCAGAAGGTGTGGTCGACGGATTCTGTGACCCCACCTCTGACCACACAAACCCAGTCAGAAATCAAAAATTAGGAAACCTTCCTAATCTGAAAGGAGTCCTTTCCAAAACCCATTAGGGCATATTATGGAGAGTTTTTCTCTATAAATAGGACATCCCTTAACCTCTTTCACTCTTTTAGAACTCAAACTGAGAGTGAGAGAAAGAGAAGAGAATGAAGAGAAGGAAAATTAAAGAGGAAGACTAAGGAGGAGGAAAATTCAGAGAAAACTCTGAATCTTCAGCAAGCTTAAGGTATGAACATATTTTCCATCTTAAATTAAGAGCCTAGAATAGTTCATGAAGAAGATAGGATTTATGAGAAACCTAAATCATCAATCCATGGATAAATTCCAAGAGAATCCATAGAGGAAATTATGTGGACAATGGATTCTATATAAAATACTAATTCTGAGCCATTGAACAATTGTAGGAAGGACCATGATGATAGGCCAAGGAATCCAAACATGGAGGATTGGAGTTGAGAGTGAAAGGTTGACCATCACACGTGTGGTCGCACGTGTGGTCGCATGATGTGCGACCACACGAGACACACATGTCCGTCCACATGTCCTCGGAAAGTTTCCAGGGAGGGTGTGGTCGCACATGTGGTCGCAGGATATACGACCACACCCTGCGACCCTACGCCCTGTGGTCGCAGAAACTGAGACCACAGGTGCTGCCACACCTGTGCCCCCTCAGTTTCTGTTAGTCTAAATTCATGGGAATTAATATTAATTTAAAATCTATAAATTTGTTAGGTTTCCAAGTGGTCTAAGAGTGAATTACAAAGCTTGAAAGAGGATCTATTATCGACCAAAGGTGAGGGAACAAGACCTAAATTATTTGACTAATAATTAATTATTTTTATTTATTGAGTCCAATGCCATGAATGATTCTATGCTTGTATGCGTGTATTGTGCATTTCACATGCCATCTAATATTCCTGTTATTAGTGCTCATGCATATTTAATTCCGTTTATTTATAATATAATGTTGATGATGATGCTAGGAATAGGCATGTGAATGTATGTGTGTGGTTAGTGTACTTGATGCGAGTGGGGCATCAGTGGGAGGACGTGAAATTATGGTTCATCCTGGTCACCAGACTCTAGCTCTATCTCTACTCAAGTCTTATCCACTGACATCGTCGTATCACCATTACCTTAGCAGAACTATTACATCGTAGGGCATCAGGGGAGGTGGTCTCGAACCGTGTAGTCTCTGACTCTGCTAGGGGGCCTTAGCTCTATCTCAATGGGCGTATTGAGGGATGCTGGGGTGCGGCCTTTGATACACTGTTGACATTAGAATTGGTTAGTTACGAGCCTAGTTTGCAAGCCCTCGCCAATAGGGGCTTACGTGTTGGTATGGGTAGGGCATCAGGGGAAGTGTCATGCGGTGTTTGATCCAGGAACTTTAGCTCTTTCTCTATTCCATGATGGGTGCATGTGGGACGGCAATGGTATTTGATCCATTGGGTGGCTTCACACACTCGTGTATAGAGGTGCGGCGGCCACCTATCATTTCTATTACACATTGCAAACTTATGAACCAGACCAAAGATATGGATTGAATGCATCCATATGTTTGTTGCATTGTTTTATTAGCTCACTTCAAATATTTTTAGTTGATGATGCAGGTACTACAGTAGAAGTTTATATGAATGCTCCAATGTATGGGCATGTTACGGAAATGGATGCAGAAGCTCTGATGGAGTCGCATGATTCATCGTGTGAGTGAAACACATGCGTCTTTGATTAGATTTATTTATTGGATTGTTAAGAAAATGTAATTGATTAATTTATTTTATTTTATGTCTTAGTCATTTGGAGATAATTGGATAATTTATTTATGTTATCACTGTTTGATTCTCAGTTCATTAATATTAAAGACTTTCACTATTGTTTATTTATTCTGATTATGGTTGTGGATGTGTATGGTTTAAGCAAAAAGACACAGCCTATTCGAGATCCTGGTTGAACCGTTGGATCATAGATGGCTCATCACACCATTCTGATTGGTGCAGAATTGGGGTGTGACAAAGGGTTTATTCATCTATTCCCAAACTTGTTTACTACATTAAAGATTGTAACTGATCTATTAGACGAAGCAAAAGCCGCTATTAAATTAGACCCTTATCTGAGAACGGTGTAAGAAGACCTCGAAAAAGGTAGGAGTACTCCTGAGTTCACCTTGGACATTAAAAAGGTACTAAAATAGAAAGGAAGGATATGTGTTCGTAAAAATGAAAACTTGGATATTAGACACAGACTAATGAAGGAAGCTCACACCACCGCTTATTTGGTACACCCTGGAAGTACGAAGATGCATCATGATCTAAAGAAACTATATTGGTGGAGAGGAATGAAAGCGGATGTAGCTAAATTTGTGTCTCAATGCTTGAATTGTCAACAAGTAAAGCCTGAAAGGCAAAGACCTGTAGGATTGTTGTAGCCACTGCCAGAACTAGCATGGAAATGGGACTGCATCACTATGGACTTCGTCACCGGGTTACCATTGACTCCCCGAGTAGTTGACGCGGTCTGGGTGATTGTAGATCGTTTGACCAAGACAGCTCGTTTCATAGCTATATGACCTCAGTATACCCTAGAGAGGTTAGCTAAGCTTTATATAGATAATATTGTTCGATTACTTAGTGTAACTGAAAGCATTGTATCTAACAGAGACCCACGCTTTACCTCAAAGTTTTGGAAAGGATTACAGAAGGTTATGGGTATAACATTGAAGTTTAGTACTGCATTCCATCCTCAGACAGACGGACAGTCAGAGCATACTATTCAGATTTTAGAAGACATGCTTCGAGCTTATGTCATTGATTTCAAAGGATCATGGGATGAGAAATTATCATTGATAGAGTTCGCTTATAACAACAGCTATCAAGCAATTATATAGATGTCACCCTATGAAGCACTATATGGTAGGAAATGTCGAACTCCTTTGTTTTGGAATAAAGTTGAAGAACGGAGTATTGTTGGACCAGAGTTTGTTGAAAAGACTTGTCGAGTAATCGACATTATCAAGGAAAGAGTCTGAATAGTTCAGAACCGTTAGAAGCAATATGCACATAATCGATGTAGAGATCTCGAATTCACCATAAGTGATAAGGTATTTCTGAAAATATTTCCTACGCATGGTTTGAAAAGGCTTGGACAGAAGGGAAAGTTGTGTCCCAGATATATTGGACCTTAAGAAGTTCTAGATAGACGTAGAAAAGTAGCATATCAGTTAGCACTACCCCCATCCATGTCAAGTGTGCATGATGTATTTCATATCTCTTTACTGAAGAAGTACGTCAGAGATCCAACACACGTGTTAACAACGGATCCACCGGATTCGACTGAAGATTTAACATTCAAAGTAGTACCTTTTGAGATCACTAGCCGGAAGGTGCAACTTCTTCTCAACCGTGACATTTACTACGTTGAGGTTACTTGGAGAAGCCAAAATGTAAAAGAAGTTACATGGGAAAAATAGAATGCTATGCGGAAGGAATATCCTCACCTATTCGACTCGGAAGGTATGTGTAAATTTTAAAGACGAAATTTATATAAGAGGGGGGAGTTTCAAGACCCGCACTACAATAACTTGGTCTAACCGTGTCGTGCCAGGTCTTTCGATCATTCCTAAACCAAGTGGACTGAGCGTGTGAAGATAGATCACAAACCAGGTATGAGAATCGAGTTAAAAACACTAAAAACATACCTAAGGTCGCATTCCTGGGTAGGTATGGCCGACTATAAGGAAGGGAACCAAAAATCTCAAATCTAGAATCCCACGGTCGATGAATTTGACCTTATGGTTGATGGTTTATGCCACCGTATGATCGACCATGAGAACCCAGATCAAACTCTGAGTTTTGGAAACTTTCCTAAACTTAGGGATTGCTTTCCTAATTGAAAGAGAACTTTATATGGAGAGTTTTTCTCTATATAAAGGACGTCCCTCAGCCCTTTTTCACTCTTTTAAAACATTAGTAAACCCTAAAGAAAGAGAAGGAAGAGAACGAGAAGAAGAAAAAGCTAAGGAGAAGAGTTTGCTGAGAAGGGATTGACTCTTTATCACAGGCAAAGGTATGAAACGAATCTCTGGAGATGTAAACTCTAAGGAATAAGACTTCTATGGAGGATAGGCCATATCAACCTATTATGATCTATGTGATTCCCTTGAGAAAATCCAAAGGAGAACCATGAGGAGTGAAATTAATGATTAGGGTTGATAAGAAATTACTAATGATGGCCATAGGATGACCTTAGGATAAACCCCATTTAAGAACAGAAGAATTGACCTAGGAAGAACTCGAATTTTAGGTAGACTGTGACCAGAAATCTCAAGGTCGCAGCTACGATCGACCATAGCATGACCAATATGACCAGAGGATCGACCATATGCGTTCGGGAAGATTTCAAAAATCATATGGTCATAGCTACGGTCGCACCATATGCGATAATTGGGTATCGATCGTAGACAGTAAGGTCGATACAACATGAGACCATAGGACCAATCAGACACCTATCAATGCTCTGTTTCGATTTTTGACTACTGTAACTTGTCACATATGAACCCTAACTTAAATTCATATAATTTTTAGGATGTTAAATCAATTCAAAGAAAATATCAAGGCTTGAAAAGACATCGAGAATTGCTAACAGGTGAGGGAACAAGACCTAAACTAATTGGATAATAACAAACTGTTTATTTTATTGAGTCCAATGCCATGATTGATTCTATGCGTGTATGCTTGTAATGTGCATCTCACATGTCATCCAGTATTCCTGCTATTACTGTTCATGCATATTTAATTCTGTTTATTTATAACATGATGATGATGATGATGCTAGGAACAGGCATGTGAATCTATGTATATGGTTGGTGTGTTGGATGCGAGTCGAGCATCAGGGGGAGGATATGGCATGGTGGTCTTCGACCTCGTCACTAGACTCTAGCTCTATCTCTACTCAATTCTTGCCCACTGACATCGTCGTATCACCATTACCTTAGCAAAACTATTACGTCGTAGGGCATCAGGGGAGGTGGTCTCAGACCGTGTGGTCTCTGACTTGTCAGGGGGCCTTAGCTCTATCTCTATGGACGTATTGAGGGATGCTGGGGTGAGCCTTGGATACACTGTTTGGCATTTGGATTGGTTAGTTGCGAACCCAGTTTGCAAGCCCTCGTCAATAGGGGCTTACGTGTTGGTATGGGTAGGGCATCAGGGGAAGTGTTATGCGGTGTTTGATCCGGACACTTTAGCTCTATCTCTATTCCATAATGGGTGCATGTGAGACGACAATGGTGTTTGATCCATTGGGCGGATTCATACACTCGTGTATAGATGTGCGGAGGCTACCAAACCTTTCTATAGCACATTACAAACTTATAAACCAGACCAAAGATATGAATTGAATGCATGCATATGTTTGTTGCATTGTTTTGTTTGCTTACTGAACCGTGTTGTGTGCTCACCCTTTCGACGTTGAATATTTTTAGATGATGATGCAGGTACTCCCGTTGGAGAATATATGAATGCACCGATGTATGGACACGTTGCTGCGATAGACGTAGAAGCTGAAGAAGATGCGCATGTTTCATCATGCGAGTGCAACCAATGTATTTTTGCTTAGGTCTAGTTATAGTTTAAACATCGGACATGTAATTGATTATTTATTTTTATGTCTTATGGTTTTCAGATAATTGGACTAAATATTTATTTATCACTATTAGACTCTCAGTTCATTATCTGTAAGACTTCCACTTATTTGTTTATTACCTCTGATTATTAATGTGGAATGTGTATGTGGTTTGATATGGTGGGTATGACCTATGCGAGATCCTGGGTAAACCGTTGGTTTATTGGCGGTTCATCACACCATTTTGGTTAAACCAGAATTGGGGTGTGACATCATGCAACATCCACTTTCTGTCAACTTTACCTTCCCAAATGTAGGTTGGTATGATGGCTAGATGGATCCAGAACAACATATGGATAATTTTTAGGCGGGGATGGTCATCTATGGCCACCACGATGCGTTGTGTTGTAGAACTTCCCCTCCACTCTAAGAGACGCTAAAAGGTCTTAGTTCAACTATAAGACCCGTGTCGAAATCCTATTACGATACATCTATATTGGGCGTGTGTCAGGTCTTCCAATGTACGAGCATATCATATCGACATGAGAAAGGTAAGGAATTAAATGAAAAATAACACCAAGTTATTAAATTGAATCCCTTTTAGTAGTAGAGCACACCGAAGAGTGCTAAGGAATGTTTCAGACCCTGCTTATACGAACCCCAAAGGTCTGACATGCACGTGCCTAGAATTAGCCGACCAAAATAAGGTCTAGCACTATGCAAAGGGCGTGCGCTAGACTACCAACCTCGCGGTCCAGCCGTACTCCCTATGCGTAAACTGGTTTGAGACATACTATGTGCGGGGCCCACCGTTCAAAAACCAATCTTCTCCCTCCATGATCGACTGAAATTGGATTCCCTGCATGGTAATCGACCTTGATTGATTAAAAAATAGAAGGTAAGGAGAAGATCCTCCCCCTTTCCATCAATAGTTCCCTATGCTTACCGTTTGGGAAAGAAGGGAGATTTATTTTCTCTATTCTCCCAATCTAACCAAAAGAAAGAGATTGAAAAAGAGAGCTCTGACGCACGACCAGAGAGGAGAGGAGAAGAGAAAGAAGAAGAAAAGAAGAAAGGAAGAAGAGAGAAGGAAGCTCTACTCTCCTAGTACCTTCCAATAGGAGAGAACGCAGAGGATGAAAGGAAAGGAAAAGGAGGAGACCAACCTCTAGATTGACACTCCATTGCTAAGGATTTGATAGAGAACTGAATCTCTATAAGTATACCTTCAACTGGATGCTTAAATCTTTTAATGTAAATAATGGAGTGTAAGGTAATGGGATGAGTAATGATTTTAGAATAAACAAAGGATTCATAGAATGTTGGAAAGGCAATAAATGACTGATAGAGACTCTGGTAAGACCTTAGGAGACCCAAGATCATGATTCAATATCGGATCCAAAGATGGAAATCGGATCTAAAAGAATTAAAATCAGATCCGAGATCTCGGTAATTTGTCAAATCATAACGGTATCCATAACTGTACATAGAAGTTATTTTTGAAACCAAACTGGTATATAGACCATTAAAAATGTGAGAAACATGTCAAAAGAAATTCAAATTCTAGATGGCCACAATCTGACGTATGGTCTATGACATGCCGTATAGCCTGGCCAAAGTGATGTGCGATCTCACACATACCGCACACCATTCTGATACCAGAAGTTGACCAAACTTGGCTGGTGACTCCCTGATAATTTATTAGAATTTATTAAGGGGTTAGAACCCTAAAATTTGTATGCCTCAATGAGAAAATTTATTGCACATCATGAATACCAAAAATACGTGATAGTGTACACCTTGAACTCATTAATCATGAAATTCTATGACAAGATACGACCAAAAACCAATCCTACAGAGGGTAGGCATCTATCTAAGGTGTTGACACAACCAAAGAGCCACGGTTTGACGTGCGATCAACATAGTACCTCAAGCATGGTGGTCAATGACCATGCAGTTGACTATTTGCCATACGAGGTACCGAACTCTGTTAATAACCATCTTTGGTCAGTAACCCTACAGGACTTCTATGAGCCTACCTGTAGGTATAGATTTCTGAAATCAATGCTCATAGGTGTTATGTAGGATGTTTCAACTAGTTAAACCCTATGTAACTTACTGTTTAATATTACGATTGACAAATGACCTTAGACATCATATAAGGAACCTATGAATTAGAATCTAGACCATGTATGACGACAAGAAACTCCAAACTTCATGATACGAAGTCCTTCTTAGTATTAAGGCATTCAGAAGAAAATCCTTGCTAGCAAATGTGCCGTCTTATGGAGGATTGGTGCGGATAGCACTGGATTCCTAGGAACAGCAGGCTTTTTACAAGTGTAGAAGTACTCAGAAGTTATGAGCAGTAACGAATGAGTTTAATATGAACTTTAGATGCCATAGCATGATAAGCAAACAATAAATGGAAGGTATTGAACATTGGATGAGCTACTAAGCTATGAACACCCGAATAATGAACCTAAAGAGAAGTTAATTAATTCTATCAAATAATGCATTAACAAATATTATTATTTATGATTTTGAATCCTTAGTGATGAGAACATTGGTAGACTACTACTCAAATGACTTGCTGAGGATTACTCTCAAAGTGATTGTAAGGGAACTGAACCTTTTGTTTGGTAGATTAATTCTTTGAATTATGATGAGTGATGTTATGAGATTGATAACATACCTTGTGTGTGATAACATGCCATCTAATAAACTATAATTATTTGCTCATGCATATGCATTCTCTTATGTGAGGTCAGTGAAACTGTAGTAATTTAGAAGCGGTGTAGAATGGGATGCCTCGTGACCTCTCCATGAAAGGTAGAGCTGGTCTTGTTATTTCATGATGTTTGGTTAAGTGAATAAGGAGGAAGGTGGGTGGAATGAGACACTTGCACCACTTCTTACTGGCAAGTCACGATGTCCTAAGTGGGAACCAGACAGTATCAAAAGCTTGGAGAAGTTACGATCCAATAATATGACTAATTAGGTGAACATGGCTAGTCTAACATGATTATCCCGATAAGTGTACACCTAGCCATTGGGGGGTTATGTAATGGCATGGATTCAATAAAAAGGTGGTATAAACATAGTTACGATGCTCCCCATACCCAACGTAGTGTGGATGGGTTGACGAGTCGACTAGTGGGATTACTATCTCCTCAAGTGCCCGATGGACTATGGACTTGAGATGAGTTGTGGGCAGGAGTCCACCAGAATACAGACTTATACCTTCATGACAGACCCATACTTGGGGGATGTGCTATGCTCCATGTGTGGGACAATATCATTCTAATGGGGGATGATGTGTAGGTTATCTTGAGCTAGCAGTTATGGTTATATACCTGATCACAGTTGATAGCTGCATGCATATTGTTTATTTCACGTTTGGTTTTCTTACTAAGCTCGATGGTTGAGCTTACCATGTGCTCACAAACTCTTTTAGATATTACAGGTACTTATCGTGACTCTTCTGGTTACAGTCTGTCTAGTGTGGAGAACGAGCACTTTGAACCTGAGGAGGAGTTATCTAATTCTTAAAGCATTCCATAGAGCTGAGCTAGGCTTAAGCTGTGCCTACGTTTTCTTCTTAGAAGAGACTATTTTATTTATTTTAGGTTTGTAGAGAAAATAAACTTTGAATAATATTTTATTTAAAGTTGGATAATTGATTTGAAACAATTTTAATTTGGTTTGTTATTTTGGAACATTTGAAAATTTAAATACTACTTGGGTTTAAATACAATAAGTATTGAGCAATCTATTAGCTTGCTTAAGTAGTCTTAATTTGTAAGTCTTCCACTAATTTACTTTCTATTAGTTTGGAAAATTTATGGTTTTGAAATATGATGGTGAATTTACTCTGAAAAATAATAAGTCTGTATTGCTTTGGTGAAATTCCATAATGTGTGATCCTGGAAGGGGATTTCTTGTGCCCGGATAAAATAAAGAGATCCTCCCGCTGCATTCCCTAATACCGATACATCGAGAACGGGGTGTGAAATCAACAATCTTCCTCCCAAGTCTGTTAGATCCTTCAAATAGCTAAGCAACCTCTTCCTCTCACACTTCCAAGGGAGTCGAGTCGTAAAGAAAAATCTTTCACACCTGATGGCGGTTAAGCAAAGCGAGGCCAAAACCCTTCGATCCTTTACTATAAGATTCCTCATAGTGGCTAGGGTGATTAAAGATATCCAACCAGATTCAGTCGTGGCAACGTTATGCAAAGTTGTTTGAGATGAGAAGTTGGTATTCTCCCTGAACAAGAAATGCCCTAGCACCCATGCTGAAATCTTCAGTCGATGCGAGCAATATGCTGCAGGAGCAGAAGCTGTGGTGGCCATACCTAAGGAGGTTGCCAGCAGTTTGACTAGCATAGAGAAGAAGAAATCAAAGATCTCTGGGAAGGTCCACATGGAAGGAAAGCCAAGTAAGAAGGCCAAGCCAGCCAAGGAGCTATATCCCATCAAGCCTCTTCCAGAGTACACTCTTCTCAATCGTACCATGGTGGAAATCATGCAGATCAAGAAGGGAGATATTTTGCTTGTGCCCTCACCACCAATGATGATTAAACCATAAGAAATAAATCCTCATCTTTACTATGCACACCACCAAGATCATGGCCATACCACCAATGAATGCTGGCACCTGAATGGATTGGTTGAAAACTTAGTCCAACATGGGCATTGGACAGAGTTTGTGGGTCTTCGACTCCCTCCACTGCCTAGAAATATTCCTATACCTATGCCTGCACCTATCGTAGCCGAAAGAAACAACAATGCTCCACTCCCTCGATGGTCGTCAGAGCGTAAGTATTTGAGCATCAATCTGGCCCTGTGGAAGGGTACCCAGCATCCCACCATCGAACCTGTGAGTACACCACCAAGACTACGGTGTTGAATCCCTCCAAGAGAAGTACTAGGTCGAGCCAGACCTGAGCAAGACTTGGCTCTAGATGATGATCAATATCTGAGTCACACCAAGGAATGTCTTACAGTGACTGTCTACCTAGAGCATATGCATCGGGAAGTGCTCCCTATTATGGTCAGACCCATGGAGAAGTCAATGGAGAACAAACTGGTAAGGGGTCATGATTCTGAGGTCGAAGAATTTTCCTTCAAGAAACTAAGGAGTGAAGGGTTCATCTGCCTTGGGTATGATGACTTAATTGATGTAGTGACCCCCCATAAAGATCCTCTGGTGATTAAGATGGTCATTGGAGACCATTTTGAGATCACCCGAATCCTAAAAGACACTGGGAGTGCGGTGGACATTTTGTACTACGACACCTTCAAGCGCATGGGGTATGAAGATACAGTACTACAACCCATCTGGTACTCCTTGGTGGGGTTCAATGGTAAAGACGTTGGGGTAAAGGGAGCAGTCAAATTGAAAACCAAGATGGGAACCTATCCTGCTCGAACCTACGTGCAACTAGACTACATGGTGGCAGATACTCGTTCCAGCCATAATGCTATTCTGGGGAGAGCAGGGCTAAACCGAATGAAGGATTGTCTGTCCACATACTATCTGATAATGAAGTTCCCTATTGTCATGGGAGAAGGATTCTACAAAGCTGACCAGCCAGTGTCTGGACAGTGTTACCAAGCGGAGCTGAAGGCAAACGAGATGATGACCCTGTACAAACCATCCAAATCGAAGATTACAGAGATGACCTTCTGTAGCAGAGGAACACTCCGATGGAGGACCTCCTACCTATCCCTTTTGTAGAAGGGAACAATGAAAAGACATTCTTGATTGGCTAGGATATCCCCGAGGAATAGAAGACAGAGCTCTTTGCCTTTCTCTGAAAAAATGCAGATATCTTTGCCTGGACTGTAGAGGATATGCCAGATATTCCTCGAACTACTATGGAGCATCACCTTAAGATCGACCCCCACCATAGACCCATATGTCAGAAGAAAAGGGACTTTGTCCCTGAAAGACAAGCTTTCATAGACGAGGAGGTCGATAAATTTCTCAAGGCAGGTTTTATAAGAGAGGTCAACTACCCAAAGTAGTTGGCCAATGTTGTAATGGTGCCAAAAATGGAAGACCGTTGGTGCATTTGTACTAATTTCACAGACCTAAATAAAACTTGTCCCCAAGATTCCTACCCCTTGTCTTGGATAGATCAATTGATAAATACTACAGCTAGGCATGAGTTGCTATCTTTCTTAGATGCATACTTAGGATACAATCAAATTAAAATGGCGAAGGCAGATGAGGAAAGTATAGCCTTTGTGATTAATAAAGGTTTATATTGCTACACTGTTATGCCATTCGGCTTGAAGAATGCAAGAGCTACTTACTAGTGACTTATCAATAAAGTTTTCGAGAAGTAGATAAGCATAAATATGGAGGTCTATGTTGAAGATTTCTTGGTCAAAAGTACAAAAGCACATACTCATCTGGATGATCTAGCAGAGGTGTTCAAGGTCGTACAAAGGAACTCCATGCATCTTAACCCAACTAAGTATGCATTCGGAGTACAGTCGAGCAAGTTCTTAGGATTTATGGTATCACAAAGAGGTATTGAGGCCAATCCTGCCAAGATCGATGCTATTCAAGACATGGCATCTCCCACCAAGCCTAAACAAGTACAAGAATTAATTGGTCGTATTGCGGCCCTAAGGCAATTTATGTCAAGATCGCTAGATAGGTGCTTACATTTCTTCCAAACTCTCAAGGGATCGAAAGCTTCAAATGGACTCCTGATTGTGAGAAATCTTTTTGTGATTAAAAAAAGTACTTATCCTCCCCCCTCTGCTGGTGAAGCTAGAAATAAGAGAGAACCTTCTCTTATACTTGGCGGTATCCCCACGAGCCGTAAGCACCATACTTGTTAAGGAGATTGACAAAGTGCAGCATCCCATTTACTACATCAACAAGGTCCTTCTGGATGTAGAGACCAGATATCAATCGATCAAGAAGCTTTCCTTGGCCCTAGTCATAGCTGCACTGAAGCTACGGCCCTACTTCCAATCACCTTCCATCTCAGTTTTGATAGATAGACCACTGAAGAAGTTTCTCGACCTATTTGATGTTTCTGGTCGAATGGTCAACTAGGCAATCAAACTATGGAGTTTGATCTTAAGTTCCAACCCCAAATGGTATTCAAAGAGCAAGCCTTTACAGACTTTCTAATGGAGAGTACCCTCCTAGATGGTACTAAAGAAGGGTCAATTCCTAAACGAGCATTAAAGGTGGGTCAAACCAAGATTGTTATTGCCCCTAAAGAACCTTCCTGGGTCATGTAAGTGAACGGTTCATCGAACAAGACAGAGGTTGGAGCAAGGATTGCTCTGATTAGCCTAAAAGGGTTTAAGGTACTCACCTCTATGCGCTTTGCATTCTCTACGACCAATAATGTAGCTGAATATGAAGCATTGATAGCTGGTCTAAAACTCACCTCTAAGTTGATGGTGAAATGTCTGGCTATGTACGAGGATTCCCAAGTGGTAATCCAACAAGTGTCAGGGGTCTATGAAGCTCGATAAAGAATACTTGGCAAAGTTTTTAGCTGAAGTGAAGCGACTCATCTCTCCCTTGAAGAAATTTAAAGCCCTCAACATACCTCGAGAAAAGAACTTAGGGGCTTATGCCCTCTCTAAGTTGGGGGAGGAGGATCTGAGCAACCTTGAAGTGCCTGTGTACATTGAGCATCTGCCACAACGCAATATTGATCTAACATTCAAAGTTTTCCTGGTGGATACTAAACCATGTTGGATGGATCCAATCCTTACCTACCTTAAAGAAAATTTTCTACCTGTAAATCGAAGAGAGGCTCAAAGCATACAAGCCAAGTCACATGCTTATGTGATCAATGAAGAGGTATTGTACAAGAAATCTCTTACACACCCTCTACTTCAATGTATCCCACCTTCTAAAGTAGAATATGTGATGGCGAAAGTGCACAAAGGGATCTGTGGAGCTCATTAGTGTGGTCGTAATATGTGTTACAAGATTATCCGACAAGGATACTATTATCCATGTATGATGAATGACTGTGAAAGTTATGCCAAAGCCTATGAGCCTTGTCAAAAGCATATAGTGGTGCCCAAACGACCACCTGCACACATGCAACCTATCCCAGCCTCCATTCCCTTCGTTGTATGGGGGATGGATATATTAGGACCATTCTCACAGGCGAAAGGACATCTCAAATTCATCTTGGTAGCTATTGACTACTTTACCAAGTACATCAAAGTAAAAGCGATGGCAAGGGTGACTTCTAAAAAAGTTGTGGACCTCTTAAGGTTGAAAGTGTTGTATAGGTATGGCATCCTGTAGGTTCTGATCATGGACAATGGCCCCCAGTTCTCTAGTAGAGCATTCAAGAAGTTTTCCCAAGATCATCGGATTGGGTACAAGTTGCTTCTATAGCTCACCCAGAGGCCAATGGATAGACAAAAGTCACCAACTATACCATACTCCAACGGATGGCATAATACCTTGAGGAGAATAGGAAGTTGTGGATCGAAGAGTTGCCTCATGTAGTCTAGTTGTATCGCCCCACTGCTCGAATAGCCACTAGTGAGATGCCTTTCAAGTTAGCTTTTGGTTCTGAAGCAGTTATTCCGGTATAAGTGGTTGATAAGAGTTATAGGGTGCTCAACTTCAATAAAGACCCCAATCCTAATATTTTGATAATGGATCTGGACCTGCTGGAGGATGTGCATGAGAGACAGCCAGACTTCGCATTGAGGCATACCAGCAGAAGATGGCCCAGTAATATAATTCAAAGGTGAAGGAGAACCTATTTCAAGTTGGTGACTTGGTGCTATGGAACACTTTAGCTTCCAAACCCACTTAACAAGGAAAATCGATGCCCACCTGAGAAGGCCCTTACAAAGTACTGAAGGCGTCATGACCAGGGTCGTATCACCTATAAACAATGGAAGGGAAAGCTATTCCTCGCACCTAGCACTCCAAGAATCTGAATAAATACTACCTGTAAGCTTCCTTATGATCAATGAATGATAAGTTCTTCTGTCTCGAAACATATTCCATAAAGATTTTGCAATCTATTAGCCTTAGTCGAAGGCTAAGCCTACCAGCTTGGGGGGTGGTCTTTGACTTAAAACATAAAAAGAAATTTGCCTAAGGGCCTGTCAATACATTTGACCATAGTCTATCTATGGACCTGTCGAGACATTCGACCAAGTAAAAGAAAAAGGGTTGTTGCAATCTATTAGCATTAGTCAAAGGCTAAGCCTACCAGCTTAGAGGGTAGTCTTTGACTTAAGACTCAAAAATAAGTCTACCTAAGGGCCAATTGATACACTCGACCAAGTAAAGTAAATTTCCTACGGGCTTGTCGGGGAACTCGACCAAAAGTAAAGGAAAAAGGGGTTTTGGCAAGCTGATAGCCTCAATCGAAGGCTAAGCCTACCAGTTTGGGGGGTAGTCTTCGACTTGAGAATCCAAATAGTACTTATCTAAGGGTTTAAAAAGAAGAGGGGTATTTTTAAGCGGATAGTCTCAGTTAGAGGATAAGCCTATCAGCTTAGGGGGATAACAAAGGAAAATAAAGACAAGATAAGCATATAATCAGGAATCAACTTCATTCAGTAAATGTTAAGTATGGAAGCAAGGTTGAGTAATACAAAAAAAAAAAAAAAAAAAAAAAAAAAGTTACAAATTTTATGCTTCTTCTACTTGCTATCCATCGAGGACTCTGTGCTTTGGGGATCATGTAGAGACTCTGAAGGAATGCTTGAGCTCTTTAAAGGGTCTGTATCTTGAGAGACCTGCAGAAGTGCTGGTAAAGTGCTCGATGAAGGAGGAGCTACTGACAAAGGCTGAAGAGATATCACCATTGTAGACAACTTAAACCCAGGAGCAACTGGAGGAGAAGGAGGAGGCCTTTGAAGATGTTTATCACGGATTACCATCCTCATGCGTGGACAGCTAGAGAAATCATAATCAGGAAAACTTGGGTGCATGTGCTCACGAACCTCTAGGAGGGCACATGATGGCTCGAGCCCTTTCCATTCTGAATTGCTTCTCCATTTCCTCAGACTTCACCAAGGCTATCAGTAGGTCCTTCATATTTGGAGTTGGGGCACTTTGGACCCTTGTGAAGTCTTCGGTCAGTTGAGTCACCTTGGCCTGCAATTCAACCCCTTACCCCTTGAGTTGAATAACTTCTTCCTTAAGGGAAGCTTCTCTTCTTGTTGTCAGATCCAGGTTGGACTGCAAATTGTCTTGTTTAGTCTTCAGAAAGGAGTGCTCACCCTCTTACGTTTCATGGGCGAGCTATAAGTCTTTATGCTATGCTTCCAGACGATCTTGGGCTTTTTACATCATCTTGTTTTGGTCCGTTAGGGCGTCATTTACCAGTCTTAATTTTGTGAGCTCCTTGTTGGCATCTTGGAGCTTTGTCATGATGGAGGTGCAAATCTCATCCAACTTTTAGTACTTTCGATTTAATTCAGACAAGGACTTCCTAGTCAGATCCAACGCAGCTTCTGCCTGATCCCTTTTGAACTTCTATTCACGGGCATGCTGGTCGGTCTCATCTCTCTCTAGGCTAGCAGCATTAAAATCAGCTGGCAGAGATGCTCTCTCCTTTACCATAGCTACCTCTGCAGCAGAACGATCCTGAATAGCCAAGTCGTGATCGCTGACGGCCTGGTCGAGTGCTTTTATAGCATTGGTGTTCTCTTGCACTAGGTTTCAATGGATATTTCGGAGTGTCTTCACATCAGACAACAACTTGGTGGACAAATCCTAGTAGAAGTGGGTACCGTTCAGAAGCTGAACCAAGGAAAAATCAGGCATCAAAAAAAAAAAAGGGGTGGAGTAGGAAGCATAAATGAAGGGAACCTTACCAAAATAAAGGTCACGCACTAGCTTTCATCTACTTTATCCAAAGGAGTACCCCACAGTATAGCTTGGTTAGTAGGGAGACAAACTTTGTGCACAAGTTCTTGGGCCACCTTATGGTTCAGTATGACGCGAACGGTGGACGAAATGTTCCATTCGGGAACGAATCGAGGTGATTGGATCAAAGGGCCTCCCTTTCTCAAAGAAAAAGTTTTGATGTTAAGTGGGGTCGTGCTGGGGACAGTTGAAGATGTGCCCGCCACATAAGACGTAGAGAAAAAGACAACGGTACCTATTTCTTGAGTACGAACACTGGTAGCAGTAGTAGCAGCAACCATTGAGCTAGACTGGATGGGACATGTTCTGGTAACAGGCTGACAGAGGCTAGGCAGGGGCTGGGGACCCTTAGTAGTCACCTTGGTGGCTACACTCACAAAGGTAGAGGGGGCAACAGTGGTCAATCCTGTGACCAATGTGGACGGAGATCTTACTAGTAATGTCAGGGGAGTCTGACTATTTTGGGAACGGAGCTGGGAACAATAATAGCCACGAAAGTGGGGCCCAGATTGGGGGTCGTGGCAGTTGAAGTTATGACTGCTGTAAAAATGGAGGGGGTCAAACTGGTGTAAGTTTTGATTACATCCACTGATGGACTTGAAGTCACGATAGCAAGGGATGCAGCCAAGGTAGTTGAACTAGGGTCAAGCTGATCGCTGAGCTTGTGGGACGCACGAGACTTACGGAACCCAATAACTTGGCAAGAGAAAAAGTTACTGTGGTGGTAGGAGCCAATGTCAAGGGAATGATCATCTAGAGAGGTTAGGGCCCATAAGGTATTTTGCGGAGAATATCTTGTGCTATGTCCTCAGGTAAGATCCTCCTTTTCTTCTTCCTTTGGAAAGTGGCAAGGATCTCATCATCATCATCATCATCATCATCTAAAAAGCGGAAGAAAATACAAGGGTAGGTTAGGGCCAGATAATGAAATCACTATAAAAGGAATTGCAATTAAGGGTTCAAAAAGACTCACCATCATCAGGAATGTCAATGGGGGCCGTATCTGCGGCCTTGCCCGGGAGGGTCGTAAGGAGCTTCAAAAGAGGAAGCCTCAGGTATGCTCGGAACTAGAGGAGCAAGGGATTCATGTGGGACTGCTGGAGGATCTTGGGAAGTGGAGGGCCAACGACTACTGCGGCATTCAGAGCCTAGTTTCTCGTATACAATGACTGCAATCTCTTTCCTCTCCATTGCTTGATGCTCGAATTGATCTGCGCCCATCATGGATTCCCATACAGTGTCATCTAAGCCTTCCATTGTAGAGAAAACATGTTGGATTAGGGGTTGAAGCAGTCACATATCTAGAAACAAAAGGTTTTTGAAGGGTCAACACTTACTCAGCCCATATTTGAATAGGAAGGTGTTGTCGCTCAGATCTGTGTAGCTTAACCACTTGACTTTTTTTAAATCTCTTAAGAATCTTTTTCTCTAAGGAAATTGGTATGGGGGAAATACCCACATTTTTGTACCCAATAAACTGCCATTGATTACCTATGGGGAACGCAAACTGACCCATCAAAGTCTGCCTTCTTTTTATCGACGCCAGGAAAAATCGCTTCTTCTAGTAAGGAGAAGAAAAGGGATACTCTTCTAGCATTGGAGGGTATTCCATGAATCTGTGAGAGAAATAGTACACTCCATTGGGTTCATACTTGTCCATTATGGGGTTGGTCCAATTCATGGGGGTAATGTTGAATAGAAACTGGAAGAATCTCAAGGTAGGAGGCTCGCGGTTCCTCAAGAATAAAATGATAAATGAATGGATGTGGGCCCAAGAGTTGGGCGAAAGTTAAGTGGGAGCAAGCCCTCAATACTCACTGTACACAGCCCATAATATTCAATCAACGCCACTTCGACTCCCAGCGAAGAGCGAACTATCAAGCTCGGGTTCAAACACTTGATAGGTAATTCCATTCGCTTCCCAAAAGAATTAGAGACGAAGGAGTGCGTGGCCCCCGAGTCAAAAAGTACTCTGACGGGTATACCAGCTATGTTTACAGTTCCTGAAATTTAATTATCCCTTAGTTCTACATGCTCACGCACAACAAAATAGTAAGCTAAATAGGAAGGGATGGAATCATACCAGTGACCACATCAGGTGATGCGGCTGCCTCTTCAGTAGTGACTACGAATACCTTTCCTTGCTGTGGAGGTTGCTTACTAGGTAGAGTACATGTTCTTGCAATATGACTAGTTGCTGACAGTTGAAACATTTAATGTTCTGGTTCTGTCCAGTGAACTATGGCGGTGGTGGTGCAGTAGTGTTCCTTGCATGCACCACAGTGGACTGAGCTCTGTATGGGCGGAATGATCTATGATTGCCTCCACCTGAAGTCTTAGTAGCAGGCCACTTTAGTCCCCTGTTCTGAGCAAAGAAGCTGTCTCTTTGACTGGTTTCAATTACTCTGGCAATCTGCACAGCCTCATTATAAACTTTCTTCTCCAGACCCAAGACGTGCTCTCTAATGCTTCCTTGTAATCCCATGGTGAACGTATGAGTCTTGGTTTCTTCTTCTTGCATGCTTGCCGGTGCAAAGAAAAATGGCTCTTCATACCTTTGCTGGTAAGCATCAACAGTCGATTGAGATTGTTGCAGGTTGAGGAGTTCCTTCTCCATTTGATCTCTAAAGCTCTTTGGAAAATATTTATCGAAGAAAGCTCCCTTGAATATTGCCCAATCGATCTGAGTGTGCTTTACCTCTAAGTATGACCGGGTAGAATTCCACCAGGCATTTGCATCTTCCTTGAGCATGTGCGTAGCAAACAAAACCTTCTCATCCTCAGTATAAGTCATCAGACATAAATTCTTCTCCATCTCAGCAACCCACTGTGCAGGCCACACTGGTTTCCCTGTGAAATAGGGGGTTTCAGCTTCAAAAACCTATCCACCGCTCGGCCTAAGTCATTCTGACCCTGTGCATTCATTCCATACCATGGTGGTGGATACAGGTAGACTCCGTGATAGGCAGACAATGATGGAAATTTGTATGGTGGTTGTAGACTATGTCCTTGGCCCATTGGCCCAGAGCTACCATCCATTGGCAGTGTGGTGTTATTTCCCCTATGTTCAGGTGTGCCTTCTATAGGGATATATCCTGGTGGCCTGAACATCTTCAGCATCTCATCCAGGAATGTCTTCTGCTGAGCTTCCATCTGATAAACCAAATTTCTGAAAATTGTCTCCGAGTTAGTGTAAGGAGGGCCTGGCAAGTTTGTCGGTGCCCTAGGGATCTGCCCTTCTCCACTTTCTGGGTTCTGGTTTTGCTCTTCAACATATCTAGTTTCTACATTTTCCTCAGCTTGGTGCACCCTGGAGTGGTGACGCTTCCGTGAGCCTCTTCGACCATTTTTGCCTACCATCCCAAACTAGTCTGTTTGAATCTGAGAAGAAGACATAACACATGAGGTACAGTCGGATAATCGTAATAGTGTTAGTCTTTAACAATTGCAAGGCGAATAATCGAAATGGAAACTTAAAATTGAAATTTTTAAAATTTTTCCAAAACTTTTTCGGGCTTCCTATGGCTGACCGGTCACAACATACCTGTCACACCCCAATTCTGCACCATTCAGAATGGTGTGATGAACCGCTAATAAACCAACAGTTCAACCAGGATCTCTAATAGGTTGTGTCCTTTAAAATTAAACCATACACATCCACAACCATAATCAGAATAAATACACAATAGCGGAAGTCTTAATATTAAATGAACTGAGGATCTAACTGTGATAATCATAAATAAAATATCAAATTATATTGTATCAACCGAGACATAAGTAAATAAAATATCAAATTACATTTCCTTAATAGTTCAAATAAAAATCTAATCGAAAACGCATGAGTTTCACTCGCATGAGGAGTCATGAATCTCCACTATATCTTCAACCTCCATTGCAGCCATGTGCCCGTACACAGAAGCATTCATATATTCTTCCACATTGGTACCTGCATCATCAACTAAAAATATTTGAATTCGAAAAGGGTGAGCACACATCACGGCTCAGTGAGCAAACAAAACAATGCAACAAACATATGCATGCATTCAATTCATATATGTGGTTTGGTATATAAGTTTGCAATGTGCTATAGAAAGGTTCGGTGGCCGCCTCACCTCTATACACGAGTGTGTGAAGCCGCCCAAAGATAACGTTTATTGTCGTCCCGCATTTACCCACCATGGAATAGAGATAAAGCTAAAGTGCTTAGGACCACACCGCATCACACTTCCCCTGATACTCTACCCATACCAACACGTAAGCCCCTACTGGCGAGGGCTTGTAAACTGGGCTCACAACTAACCAATCCTAATGTCAAATAGTGTATCCAAGGCCTCACCCCAGCAGCCCTCAATACATCCATAGAGATAGAGCTAAGGCCCCCCGACAGAGTCGAAGACTACACGGTCCGAGACTACCTCCCCTGATACCCTACAACGTAATAGTTCTGCTAAGGTAATGGTGATACGACAATGTCAGTGGACAAGACTTGAGTAGAGATAGAGCTAGAGTCTGGTGACCAGGACACACCACGATATCACGTCCTCCCCCTAATGCTCGACTCGTATCAAGCACACTAACCACACACATACATTCACATGCCTATTCCTAGCATCATCATCATCATCATGTTATAAATAGAATTAAATATGCATGAACATTAATAGCAGGAATATTGGATGACATGTTGAATGCACATTACAAGCATTCACGCATAGAATCAGTCATAGCATTAGACTCAAGAAATAAAAACAGTTTATTATTAGCCAATTAGTTTAGGTCTTGTTCCCTCACCTTTGCTTGAGTGTAAATCCTCTTTCAAGCTCTAAGAATCACCTTTATATCAATAGAAAAACCTAACAAGTCGATAGATTTTAATTAGATTTCATTCCAACAGTTTTAAGCTTGCTGTAAAGCTAGGGTCGCAAGTAGGGTAGCAGTTTTCTGCGACCCTAGGGTATAGGGTCGATGCTAGGGTCGGATGTTCCATCAACCCTAGGTGCGACTATAGCTTCCCTGGACTTCCCGAGAGCTAGGGGTCGACCCTACATGCGACCACACGTGGTTTGATTCGACCTTTTCATTCTATAGTCTAATCTTTCAAGTTTGGGTCCTTTGGCTTACTTCCACAGTCCATTCTATGCTTGTTCTATGGCTTAAAACTCCAGGTTACTTCCTTACTTTGTCTACCATGATTCCCTCCATGGATTTCCTTGAAATATTCCCATGGATGGATGATTTGGGTTTCTCCTAGATCATACCTTCTTCATGAACTATTCTAAAGTCTTAAATCACTCATGGAAAGCATATCCATACCTGAGGTTTGCTGAGATTCAGAGGTTTCTCTGAATTTCTTCTCTTAGTCTTCTTCTCCAACTTTCCTTCTCTTCTCCTTCTCTTCTCTTTCAATTAGGGTTTCAAAAGGAGTGAAAGAGGCTAAGGGTGTCCTATCTATAGAGGAAAACCTCCCAAAATAAGTCCCATTGAGATTAGGAAAGAATCCCCTTGAAGTTTAGAAAGTTTCCTATATACGGTTTCTATCGGTGATCCTAGGGTCGATGAGGGGGTCGGAGATCCCGTCGACCCTAGGGTCTCAGTTGTCCGACCCTAGGTCTAAAAATTAGGGGTCTGACTTCCTAATGAGGTGGGATCGACCCTGCCTGTTTGGGTATGCGACCCTACCCCCTATTTTACTGTTTTTGGGTCAGTTTAATACCTGGTCTTGCTATTTCCTTCACGCACTTGGTCCATTTGACTCGACCATGATTGGTAGATCTGGTACAAGGTGGTAAGACCGGTTAGTTCAATACGGGTCTTACAATACCGGTCGCTACTCTGTAGTATGTAGGGCGATCGATATAGTCGACCGGTTAGGATCCCCCTCCTGACCGAGAGGCACCGGTCGATGTATCAGTCGCTACCCTGTAGGGTATAGCGTGACCGGTATAGTCGACCGGTCAAGATCTCTTTCCTAACCGAGAGGTACCAGTCGACTTTACCAGGGAGGTACCGGTCGACCGGTATGCCCAAAGTCCTCTTTAAAGTCGCGAAAAGTGAGATTAATCTCACTTTTCTTTCTCTTCTTCCTCTCCGGTGGCGATTCCTCTTTGGCCCTTGAGTTGCTACAGTTCGACCAGTGATCTTAGAAGTCATTTTCTTCCGATCAAGACTTAGAACATCGCCTCCAAGTAAGTTTCTTCCTTTCATTCGTTATTTTTATATCGTTTCTCTTTGGTTCCAAACCCAAAACTAGTGTTTTTCTTTGTTTTGGACATTCCAACCATAGGAACTCTCTTCCTTCGACTTAGAAAGGGTTTAGGGACGTCTATAAGCAAAAGCCCTCAATCAATTTGAGGTTCCACCGAACGGTTTTTGAAAAAATCAAATTTTTATGTTTTTTACCTAGGTTTTTGCCAAAAATCGAATTTTTCTGAAAATTCCTAAATTTCTTGTTGTTTTGATGAATGTTTGGATTCCATGAAGTGTTTGGGGTTACGTAAGTCCTCCTCCCTAGGTTTTTGGGTGAGTTCGAGGCTTTTTCTTAATTTGCTGTCGTTATGCTGCCGAAATTTCTAAAAAATTCTAACAATTTCTCATTATTTGTCTTTGTTTTTGTAGTTTCAATGGTTCCACGCAGAGGTGCCGGTAAACGCTCATAGGGTCTTGGCATGCACCTTCCTCACCCACCTGTTCTACAGCTCAATGAGCGGTGGTTTCGTTCCGAGGCGGCGCAAGCCCATTTTCCTGGTTCGAGGGAAAGAATATTGAGTCAGGGCGATGGGTAAACCTGGAGCAGCTTCAGCAGTTTGATGTGGAAGCCACTTTTGATAGACTTGGGTGGTTGCCCATCATCACTTATTCTGTAACCACCCACCCCAACCTTGTCAAGCATTTCTACGCCAATCTGGAGATAGATGGAGATGTCAATGACTTCAATTAGTGTCGGGCACTCTGCCTAACTACCTACGTTAAGGGTGTTCCCATCTCTTTTGACACTCACCAGCTCGCCGATCTCCTAGGGATTCCCAATGATGGGGACTTGGTTTACAATGCCCCTAAAATGAAGGGCTTTCTCACAGACGATCTGCGCAGGAGATTTCAGAGTAACTACTTAACCCTGGAGCGCCCATGAAAGCTGCTAGTTTGAAACCTGTGCATCGGGTATACAGTCGCATCATCCAGCACAACATTGTGCCTCAGAGCGGCCATTACAGTGAGTTGTCTCAGCTCACTCAGTACTTGACCTACTGCGTCTACACTGGGGAGCGGGTCTGTCTTCCCTGCATCATCATCAGGACCATGCATCAGGCTACACTGCCCGGTCAGGCCAGCAACCTTCCATACGGTCAACTCATCACCTCTCTTCTGTGGCGATTATGAGTGGACATGAGGGGTGAGATCGCCATTGAGGATACTATGACTTCGGACATCGACTGGGATGCCATTCTTCTGATGCAGTTGGAAAACCTGCCGATCAGAAATGAGGACTTAGAGGCTCATCCTCGCCCACTCAGGAGGGTAGCAGCCTCGGCAGCAGCAGCAACAGCAGCATTGCCAATGTTGCTCATGCAGCAGAGGCATAAGGTGATGATGAGGGTGGCGATGATCAGATGGAGGATGTTCCAGCACCAGCATCATAGCCCACACATGCAACAAGACCATCTCAGCCTCCTCCCGACACCGTGATGGGTATGTTCACGGAGATCAGGGATTCTCAGCGTGAGATGACCCGTGACTTGGGGCACTTGGCTCGCAGCCTCCGAGTCACTCAGGAGCAGGTGCACTGGCTCAGGGTCTCCTATGAGCGGGACTATGATATTTCCGACCCTATTCCTCCTATGCCCCCAACCCCATGATAGAGTTCTTATTTTTCCTCTCTTCACAGTACAGTTTATATAACAGGGTAACTGTCCGGCTTGTGGACCGTACCCTGTAGTACTTTTAACTTATCACTCTTTTAATGTTTTAATAGAAGTTTATGGTTTTGCCTATCTAGAGCATGTGCATTTATTAATGCCATATTTAATATAGTATGTTATGCTCTTCCTTATATAGTCTCAGGAATCAAACAAGTGCTTAAGGTGTATTCTTATTAAGGCATTTAAATTTTTCCTATCTCAGTTCATTGACTCAGTCAAGTGCAATATGGTCTGTTGGACAGAGCCTAAGAGCTCTGATACCAAGTTGTCACACCCCAATTCTGGCTGAACCAGAAGTGTGAGTGAACCGTCACTGAACCAACGGTTCACACCAGGATCTCAATAAGACCGTGTCCACTCATACAAACCATTGCACATAACCACAATCAGAATATAATAAATACATCGAAAGTCTTTAAATAAAATGAACTGAGCATCTATTAATAGATTTAAATAAATATTTTAACTATCCAAATTCTCAAACATAAATAAATATCTTTACATCACTTTAATGTCAACCGAAAATAACTGAAACAAATAAAAAAAAATCCTAGAGATACACGCAAAAAGGGCACTCGCATGAAGCGTCATGCTCGTCCTCTCCTGCCTGCACGTCCAGAGCAGCCACGCCTCCGTACGCCGGTGCGTTCATGTAGTCTTCCACCGTATAACGTGCATCAACATCTAAAAATGGTGTGTACACAAGGGAGAGCTCACAACTTAGCTCAGTAAGACAATCAGACAATGTAACATTTATATGCATGAGTAACAATCATATTATATTATGGTCTGGTTTAAGTTTGCAATGTGCTATAGAAAAGATTGGCGGCCCCCGCACGTCTATACACTAGTGTGTGAAGCCGCCCAGTGGATCACACCACTGTCGTCCCACATGCACCTACCATGGAAAGAGAGAGAGCAAAGGCATCCGGATCAACACCGCCAACACCTCCCCTGATGCTCTACCCATACCAATATGTAAGCCCCTATTGGCGAGGGCTTGCAAACTGGGCTCACAACTAACCAATCCTATATGTCATCACAGTAGGTCCTATCCCAGCACAGCTCCCTACGGCATAGAAATAGAGCTAGAGTCTGGTGGCCAGGCCGGAGACCACAATGCCACATCTTCCCCCTGATGCCCTACCCATACCAAGCATGCTAAGACAGAACGATACGAAAGGTAGACCCTATCCCAATATAGCTCCCTACGGCATAGAGATAGAGCTAGAGTCTGGTGGCCAGGCCGGAGACCGCTTCCCCCCGATGCCCCACCCATACCAAGCATGCTAAGACCGATACGAAAGGTAGACCCTATCCCAACATGCCCCCTACGGCATAGAGATGGCTAGAGTCCGGTGGCCGGCCGAGACCACAAGTGCCACGTCCCTCCCCACGATGCCCTACCCGCACCAAGCATGCTAAGATAGAATACTATGAAAAGGTGCTAGTGAATGATCCCAGACCCCAGGCCCTTCCCATTCCACACACCAACGAAAACAATCACATGCCTAACAATCACATCCTAGCATAGCGAGTATGCATGAACAATAATAATAACTGAAAGTAAAGGATGACATGCGAGTATGCACAAACATCAATCTACAGAGTCATAGTTAATAACAACGGTTTACTGTCCATTAGATTATTAGGGTTTAGGTCAGATTCCCTTACCTAACGCTCATTTGATAGCTTGCTCCATGTCGCAAGATCCAAACGTGCTATCACAAAGTCCTATACAATATTTGGGTTTAGTTAGAATAGATTTACGTTGGTCGGAAAACCAACAATGGCAAAACACATCTCACATAGCTGACCGGTCACAGTACTGGTCGCAGCACTGTGGGGAAACCTGCGACCAGTATGGTCAACCGGTCCCCACAGTCCAGCCCCCGAAAGGTACCCGTCGCAGTACCAGTCGAACAGGGTGCAACCGGTATAGTCGACCGGTATGTCTCTCAAAGACCATACGTCCAGTTCTCGACTGTCATCGATCATCCCCTATTGATCCTAGGGTTCCTCCTACACATTCTAGGTCGAACACTGAGTTAGAGTTGTTTCCAACTCCATTCAAGTCCTAGCTTTGACGGTCTTCTTCCTAGAACTTGAATCTAGGGTTTACCGACTAGATTAGGGTTTGTCGGCAAAAATAGGGTTTATCGGCAAAATAGGGTTTTAGATCAATACCTGCTTTGCATGGTATTGATCAAAGCAACCTGACCATCCTAGAGTCATAATCCTAGAGTCATAAAGTAAAAGAGGTTTAAGCACTCACCGTCGACTGGAGGTAAGGTGTTCTTCGTCGAACGACAATATCGGCTCTTCCTAGCTTCTCCTCCTTCTTCAGCCTCTTTTTCCTTTCTAGGGTTTGTGAGGATCAATGGAAGGGATTCTAGGAGGTTTAGAGGGGTTTATATAGGCTAGGTTTAGGTTTAGGAAGCCTCCTAGGATTAGGAAAGTCCTAGGGTTCGTAATTTAGAAAGTAGGACCCGTAGAGATCCGGTTCCGGATCATCGTAGTCTGCTGCGCAGGCTATACCGGTCGACTGGTACCATCGATCGGTATGAATAAAATTCATACTTAAATGGTCCGTTTCGTACCTGTTTGTCATCCGCTCGTCCCGTCTGGCCCGGTGATGATTGGAAGACCTGTTACGACATGAATTCAAGGTTTAGATTGGGTTCATGGAGTGCGGGTCTTACAGGTCCAGCCGAACCGAAAGATGATCCTAGAAGATCTATGATTGGATTCACATTACACCTATCTAGGTCTCTATACCCTAGCGGAAATGAACTGAGAGTAGGGCTCGTCCTAAAACTACCCTTGTAACCTAAACCCCAGGTTTTGGAATTGTTGGGCTAGGCTTCATACTTCTTGATTAAGACATTTATCTTTTCGCTTTTACCCTCCCCATGAATGTGGGTGCCTACATGCATGCCCCCAAACCTAAAATGTCTGCTAGGTGTACAGATATGGCAATTCGACTAGGGAGTAACAAAAATTAAGTTCTTTGCCGACAACAGATATCAATCAAACATTGCAGTATGCACAAAGCTAGCAGTGTAAGCATTCTAAGCATAGTGGTGCACAATATGACAATGTAGACAAATATCAGATCCTCACTTTAACGGTTATATCTCTTCAAAAATTTATGATCAAGATCAACCCTTAGATTTCATCAAAAAACCAAGATCAACGGCTCAGATTTTATAGAATGATAATCCAATGGTTCAAATCACACAAAATCAACATCCAATCATTTAGATTCATCAAAATTGGCATGATCAAGATCCAATGGATCAAACTCCTTTTTTGAAACACTTATGATCAGGATTCAATAGCTCAAATTTATCCATGACCTTCATGATCGAGATTCAAGGGTTTAGATTCATCAAGATCATAATCCAACCATTCAGATTTAGCTAAATCATTCCCAAAGATAATCTAGTGGTTCAAATCACTTATCATGTGAAATCTAACGATTCAAATTTATTTAAAACATCCATGATCAAGATTTAACGGTTTAGATTCACCAAAATCATAATCCAACCGTGCAAGTTCATTCAAATCACTCCCAAGATAATCTAATAGTCGAAGTCACTCATCATGATAATCCAACCGCTCAGATTGATTAAAACTCACTCCCAAAGACAATTTACAGTTCAGATCATTCATCGTAATAATCCAACCGTTCATATTCCTTTAAAACACCCAAAATGAAGATCCAACGGTTGAAATTATTCAAAATCACTCGCAATGGTTGAAATCATTCAAAATCACTCACAATGAAGATCCTATGGTCCATATTTCATCCACCAAAACTTATAATCAAATGGGCCAAATTTAACATTCCTAACGAGAAAGGCTGGGCCAAAACCCAACATGCACACGTGGAAGTCACACGCATATGATCAAAGAATAATCACTTATGTGAAGATACGATAATAAATAAAGTAGACAACCACAAAACGACACACAAGTATGGTGAACTGGAAAAAGAAACCAACCTGATGTGCCTCGGCGAGATTGAACAATATGATGTCGCGAGGATTGGCGATGATGATCTTCGTTGGATCTCGCGAGGGTCGTCATGCTCGACTGCGGAGCTCGAGTTACTGACAGGTGTGGGAGATGGTCGCAAGATGCGGCTGGGTGTAATTCACGGAATGCTGATGGAGGCGAGTCGTGGATAGGAGATGGTCGCGAGTCACGATCAGGAGATGGTCGCGAGATGCGAGATGCTGCTGGACTACAGATGGTGGTCAGGAGATGGTCGCGAGATGCGAGATGCTGCTGGACGTAGATGGGGGTCTGGAGATGGTCGCGAGATGCGAGATGGCACTAGATGTGGATCACAGTCAGGCGATGGTCGTGAGATATTGTTGGGCACGGATTCTGGATAAATCAGACTGTCCGTTGGGCTCGAGATCTCCTCTGGACAAACAGACTGTCTGCTGGGCGCGAGATGTTTTTGGGCACGGATTATGGACAAACAGACTGTCCGTCGGGTCCCAGACAGGGGATGGTCGTGAGATGCTGCTGGGTGCGGATTCTGGACAAGCAGACTGTCCGCTGGGCACGAGATCTCTTCTGGACAAGCAGATTGTCTGCTGGATCGTAGACAGGGGATGGTTGCGAGATGCTGTGTGTGAAAGAAGATGAACAGGCAGACCGGCGAGGGGGACAAAAGGGGATTTTGAAAGAAAGTAAAGGATCAGCCTTCCCAGCCAGAAAAACTCCTCTTTCTTGACTCTGCCTCGGTGGGTATTTATAGAAGTAGGAAGTTGGATGAAGAGAGGTGGAGTGTGGGACGACTGCAGTCAGGTTGGGGCTCAAGAAGCATGGGCACTAGATGGCAGGTGCATGGGAGGTGGAGTGTGGCAGCTGGGTGCGGCTGGTGATGGAGTTGGGCTCCAGAAGCATGGCGGTGGAGTGTGGCTGCACTTTTGCCTATCTTCTCCTTTCTTCTTTCCCTGTCAGACCTTCTCTCTCTCTCTCTCTTCTGTGCCTCTCTCTGCATTTTTCTCTTCCTGGTTTTCTAAAAGAAGGAAAGAGCTTCTAGGGGAGTAAAGAGGTGTGGTGTTTCTCCAACAGGTATGGGAGAGGTGGAGGTGGCAGCACTGGTTTAGGGCTCAAAAAGCATGGGAGAGGTGGAGGTGGTAGCTAGACCTAGACTACCCAAAATGGAGGTGGCAGCGGCAGATTAAATGAGCATGGGAGAGGTAGAGGTGGCAGCACCTCCATCTTTCCTTCCACCAAAAACACCTTCTTTCTCCTCTCGGGTTCTGTCTCTCTCTCTTTCCACTTGAGTTCTCTCTCTCTTTTTCCTCTTGAGTTCTCTCTCTCTCTCTTCCTCTTGAGTTCTCTCTCTCTCTTGCCTCTTGAGTTCTTTTTCTCTCTTTTCCTCTTGACCGACTATATATATATATATATATATATATATATATATATATATATATATATATATATATATATATATATATATATATATATATATATATATATATATATATATATATATATATATAAGAATATGATATATATAAATATATAATATAAAACATAAATGTATATAGTATATAGATATAAAATATACATAACCAATACATAAAATGCATACACATGGGCCGACCCGACTTGGTCTAGACCAGCATGGGCTGGGTCAGGTTTGACTGGGTTAGACTGAATTGGGTTTGAGCTGACTGGGATTGGCTTGGGTCAGAACTGTTCTCTCTCTCTATTATGGGTCCTCTCAGCTTGCAACTCAGCACGAAAAATTTCAATAGCCTATGTCCTGTATTTTCCACGTCCACTTTGAAGAACACCAAGAAAGAAGAATGTTGGAGCTTGAATCACCGAATTTGGATGTCAGATAGTAAAGTTATGAAGGATCAAAGTTTAAACAGGCTCATCGGCTTGTGGCTCTGCATGAGATCCTTCGGGGACTTTTATCCCAGATTTTCCATGTCCACTTTGAAGAGGATGGAAAAAGGAGCGCACCAGTGTTCGAATCACCTGATTCGGACATCAGACGACCAAAATATACCAAAATATGAAGAATTGAAGTTTTGATGATAATCCTACTGACAACTTTGCATTGGATCCGTTGGTGGCCTTTGTTCCGAATTTCCTACGTCCACTTTGAAGAGGATGGACAATGGAATATGCTGGTGCACTTTGGCTTATCTCAAAACACTGTAGAGAGTACACAGGGACTAATTGACTGCTGGTTTGAGAGAGTTCACTCACATCTCCTCTCTCGTTATCTACACACCGATATGGCTGTCCTAATTAGGGAAAGCAAAAATAGGGTGCTTACAGATACCGCTCTTTGGCCGAGATTGTACCAATTGAGGGTAAAGATAAAAGAAGCACATTTTTGTTTCCTGAAAGATGAAAATTTTCAAAACGCAAGATCATCAGATCAAACAACTTTACTTTCACATAAATTCCATGGTAATCTCACTAGCAAAATATTTTGTCATTCGCATCATGCAATCAAAACAAATGACAGTTAGTGTGCACACTTCGAATGAAACTGGGAGAACTGCTGGAAATTGAAATGGTGCTCATCTAGGCTAAACTTTGTCTGATTACATAGTTTCAAAGAACATTCAAATGCATCAGGTATGTCTAAAGAACCCTCTGAAGAGTCCGCTATTCCCACCCAATAGCAATAGCCTTAACCATATCGAGGTCTAATTCTTTAGGAGCTTTACAACTGGTTCCCATTTTTTTGATGTCTCTCAACGCCTATTGACGGACCAACCTTGCAGGTGAATAAAATGAAGTGTGTGTCAGTCCCATGATTTGAACATCTGCATTACTAGGATTGTTTGTAATAACTTTCTCTGCATTCCACCAGCTACACTTCCATCGGATGCTTGAAATGATCATCTTCTTTAGACAAGATGGCCAATCTGTATCCACTTGATAAGTAGTAGGATCTTCTCCTTTCACCATTTGATAACGGTCAAGGCTCGGTGCCCCAAGTTCATCTACCAAACCCAACCTCTCGACCAACCAGATTTGAAGTAAGTATAACGATCCATTGAACTTCTCTAAATGACATCGGCCTTGGAGGTCTACCGCAAGATCAAGTCCCCTCAATGTCTCTGCTAATACGATGGGTACGATATCTCTTTTGCCCTCTGCATGTCTGACGAGATAAATAATGATAGCAGACCCTGTGCCTTCTCGACTCTGCAATAATGTTCGAGCAATGATGCAATAGAAATATACTCGTCTCCTCCGTGCTTTTGCTTCATCATCCTCAGGTTCTAGCCACGCATAAGCCTCTATCATGGGTCGTAATTTCAGCCTTTGGCCTTGAACGAACATACTCACTTCCTCTTCATTCTAGCCAAAGAAGTTTCTTATCTCCTGCTTGTAGTCTTGCTTAGGGGATGGTCTGAATATCATACCCTTTGGTGGAGAAAAGAGGCATGCTCTAAATTTCTCAATCGTAGGACATAATTCCGCATTGCCAAACCTGAATACATGAGTCGTTGGGTTCCAACATCGGTTTACTGTTTTCAGCAAACTTGGGCACAACTTTAATATCATCATTTGGAGGAGGACATCCAAGTGGCTCTTCATTAAAAATGAATGATCTTCAGTGAATTCCATACGCCAACTCCAATTTCGTAGTGCTTTATCCATTTTTGCCATGTTGTTTGGTGAGTAGAGGCTCTAGAATGCTTACTGAAATGACATGTAGAAAATCTTGACCTGGGACAAGGTTAGTAGGGAAATCATTAGAACTTTCTTTCACTGTAATTGTTAGACACATTGAAAACCTTAGTGAGTTGTGCATGAAATGTGTGCATATGTATGACCTTGTCTGGACCTAAGTTTCTAAGTCATAAGTCAGGTGAGAGAAATGAAGGCCAAATTTGGCTGATATGAAGCTATCCAAATGAGATTCCCATCAGGAGGATCTTTTGGTTGTTTATGTGGAATGATTGCTCTCTCCGAGGAGATACCACTTTATGGGTTTATAGAATGAAGGGCTCTTTGGAACCTTTGGACGTCGTTGATGAATGAAAGATAAGACTTCCAGCTAGATTATCATTATAATTTTTCAGAATGACACACCCACTAGGGTTGATATCAAAAGATATGAAAGATGGGCTCAATATGCAACTCTTGGGAAATCCATTGGATAGATGAACGGATGAAAGTGTTTAGCCAAAAAGTAGGAAATTCCTTCCTTGACCATGATGAGATGATGTAACAACCCCTGAGTAGTGGAATGTAATAGCCTCTTTAGATAATCGAAGCCAAATGTGCGGTGAAGTCCAATCGAGATGGTAGAATTTCATTATCGTCTTCTGAGAGTGAAGTGACCAACTGCATCCTCTGGTGCCCCCTACCTTTTTTTCTGAAAGATGTAGGGGTCAAACATGATACTGCTTCAACTTATCGAGGTTGGTTAGATAAGCCTTTTACCTTTTTTTTGGTGTAGCTCTTCACCCCCCCCCACTCTTCCCCAAACAACTCCCAATTTCTCAAATCGGGATACCAAATTCCTACCATTTTTATTCGGGTACCGGATCTATTTTTGTCTTTGGTTTTTGGCTTTCCTATCCCTTTCATTGTGACTTTTTGGGCCTTTCCTTCCGGTAAGATTTCTTTTTTTCTTCACTATGAATGGCCCAGCATGTTGGAAATATATTCAAATTTAGAACAAATAGTAAAGATGGAAGTGAGATGTGAATCAATAAAAATGGTAAGTGTGCTCCAACTGACGGAAACTTAACCTTAGGGTCATGGATAGGCGCTCTTTGTTCCTTTAATACAAAATATCCTACCGTCAGGTGACGAAATCTGATCTTCTTGTTGAAAGTGGCAGCCATTCTCTGTTGGTATTTCTTTACATTATTAGCTACTTTCATCCTCTTTTCGTCAATGAGACTCAACTCTTCATAACGGGATTGAAGCCATTCAGCTTCAGGGATTTGGGACACCATTAGGATCCTCAAGGATTGTACTTCCATTTCTACAGGGAGTACTGCCTCCATACCATATACCAGAGAATATGGCGTGGCTCCAGTAGAGGTTTTTATAGAAGTTTTGTAGGCCCATAGTGCATATGGTAGCTTATCTGCCTAGTCAGTGTGTGACTCTACCATTTTCTGGAGGATGACCTTGACATTCTTATTAACGGCCTCTACTACTCCATTAGTTTGTGGCCGATAAGGGGAAGAACGATGCCTTTGGATACTGAAATTCTCACACAATTCTTGTGCCTTTCTTCTGAAGTGTTGACCCTGATCTGAGATTAGAGCATGAGGCATCTCGTGCCGACAGATGATATGCTCTTGAAGGAACTTCGCTACCTTATTCGCAGTGAGCTTGGCGTATGATTGAGCCTCCACCCACTTGGTAAAGTAGTCGATGGCTACTAAAATGAACTCATGCCCAGTTGATGCCTTTGGGTGAATCTTTCCGATCACATCTATACCCCAAGTTGAAAATGGCCAGGGAGAACTGAGAGTGTGTAATTCTGTAGGTGGTATATGTATCAGATTGGCAAAGATTTAGAATTTGTGACACTTCTTCACAAACTCCGCACAGTCTGCTTCCATTGTATTCCAATAATACCCCATTCTCATAATCTTCTTTGTGAGCATCCTGACATTCATATGAGGTCTGCAAACTCCTTGATGTATTTGCTCAATCAGGACTTGTGCTTGTTCTTCGTTGACACAGACTAATTGTACCCCATCATAGGATCTTTTATAAAGGATATCTTCACAGAGGATGAACTGCGTAGCATATCGCCTTAATGACTTCTTCTCTCCCGACATTGCTTCCGTTGGGTATTTACCTTCTCTAATGAAGTCCACTATGGGTGCGAACCAAGGCCTACCATCAATTGTCAGTGCATTGATTTCTGTATATGCTGGCTGTCTCCTTCTTTTTATTACCAAGGGCCTTATGAGTTCAACAGGATCATCACCGATCATTGAAGCCAAAGTGGCCAATGCATCAACATATTTATTTGTGTCCCTTGGAGAATAGTCAAACTCGATCTCTGTAAAATTCTTTGCCAAATTGCTTGCCTGCTGCTGATAAGGTATCAATTTTTCATCTTTTGTCTTCCAATCTCCTCTAACTTGATAGATCACAATAGATGAATCTCCATAGACTTTCATTTTCTTGATGCCGATGGAAAATGTTGCCTTGAGTCCCATGATGCAAGCTTCATATTCTTCCGTGTTGTTCGTGCATTCAAACTCTAAACGAAGGGAGAAAGGTACAAATTCACCTTCCAAATCTATGAGAAGTGCGTCTGCTCCGTGCCCTCTATGATTGGCCGCACCGTCAAAGAACATCATCCATGTGTCTTGTTTTAGCTCTTTTTCGGCCATATGAACTTCTTCATCAGGAAATACATCCTCCAAGTTTCTAAAATTGTCTTCAATTGGGAGGGCAGATAGATGATAGCTAATACATGAAAGTGTATACCATGATTCTTCTGTCTACCACGATCGCACTCCCTTTGATGGACTTCTATGTAACATTTGTGATATCAAATTCGGATAACAATAGGAGCCATCTAGCCAATCTCCCCGTCAGTGCCGGCTTCTCAAACAGATATTTCAGAGGGTCCATTCTTGAAATAAGCACGATGGAATATGATAGCATATAATGCCTCAACCTTTTGGTTACCCAAACTAGAGCTGCACATGTCTTTTCCAGCAGTGAGTAATTGGCTTTATAGCCTACAAACTTCTTGCTCAAGTAGTATATGGCCTTTTCTGTTCGCCCATCGTCATCATGTTGGGCTATCATTGACCCCATGGAGTCTTCTAATACTGATAGGTAAAGGAGCAGTGGCTTCCCAGGGACTAGAGGGGCCAACACAGGTGGATTTAACAGATAGGTCTCTATCTTGTCGAAGGCCAACTGACATTTGGGGTTTCACTCTTTGGGTTGATTCTTCCTTAGCAACTTGAAAATTGGATTACACGTTGCAATGAGGTGTGCGATGAACCGATTGATGTATTGGAGTCTCCCCAAGAAACTTATTATCTCCTTCTCCGTAGACGGGGGTGGCATTTCAGATATTGCCTTTATCTTAGCAGGATTTATCTCAATCCCTCTCTGACTGACCATGAAACCAAACATTTTACCTGCCGTCACCCCAAATGCACACTTTTGTGGGTTAAGTCTGAGCTTGAACTGCTTGATTCTGTCGAAGAATTTTCTCAGTGCTGTGATGTGGTCTCTTCTGGTAAGTGATTTTACAATCATGTCATCCACATATACCTTAACCTCCTTATGGATCAGATCATGGAGTACCGTCATGGCCATCCTTTGATAGGTCGCCCCAGCATTTTTTTAGTCCAAACGGCATTACAGTGTAGCAGTAGGTACCCCAGTCTGTGGTAAAGGCGGTCTTCTCCTTGTCTTCAAGCGCCATCTTGATCTGGTTATACCCTGAGAATCCATCCATGAATGACAAGAGTGCATGGTTAGTCGTGATATCAACTAGGATATCTATCTTTGGCAGTGGAAAGTCATCCTTGGGACTGGCCTTATTTAGATTCCTATAATCCACGCACACTCTCAGTCTACCATCTTTTTTAGGCACAATTACCACATTAGTCAACTATTCTGGGTATTTTGGTACTTCTAAAAACCCGATGTCAAACTGTTTCATTATATCTTCTTTGACTTTTAGCGTCCACTTGGGTTTTAAGTGCATCAACTTCTGCTTATGTGGCCTAGCATTATGGATCAGAGGTATCTTATGTTGTACCACTTTCGGGTGTATCCCTAGCATATCTTCATAAGACCATGCGAACACCTCCCCGAATTCCACCAATAGCTCTGTCAATTGGACAGTTTCCTCATCTGTTAAGGTCATGCCAATTTTTATTTCTCGTGGTTGCTCTTCTGTGTCGAGATTGATCATCTTGAAATCCTCACCGACAGGTTGGGTTTTGTGCTCTTCTGAGGCTTCAATGGATTGTAGAATTTCATGAGGAAGTTCATCACTTTCATCATCATCAAAGTTAGAGTTACAAGAAACGGGATTGGGAGAAGTAGATGCAGTATAATTGGAAAGATTTCTTTCATTAATGCTTGAAAACAGAGGTACAGAGGAGGAGGTTCCAAATGGAACGGACTCAAAGCTTTTTAAAGACTCAACCCTAACTAAGGACTCTTGGACTTCGGGCCCAAACATGGCTATACTATAATGATTACATGACAACCCCTTTGGTTAGATAAAAGCATCTAAACAAGTCTAATTAGGGATTGTTCCATTGATTGTAAGGATGAATTGTTGTAGTTCGGGATTTCTATCATGATCTTCTCCATTGAGCATTAAAACTTGGTCTTCGTTGAACAAGTTACTGATGCTAATTGACCCTGTCTCTGACTTTTGCTCTTTTTCCTACTTTTGGATCTTGATCTGCTCTAGCTCTACCCAATCAATGGTGCAGTCAAAAAATATCTCAAAGCTGGGTACTCATCTTTGAAGGTTTACGTCTAGCCATGGTTTGGAGAAACCACAAAATGCAAAATCCTCTCCTTCTTTGACGAAATACCCACAGAGTGTCTTTGAGTGTGGAACGACTTGTTCATCTTCATCCAACTTTTCGAACTGTGTTTGAAAGACCGGTTCATCTGTCCTTTGTGGTTGCCATTTTCTACGACCCATGCCTGTTGCCTTTCTTGTACCCCTGTTGTTGCTCCCATACTTCCTCCTTTTGAGCCTCCAAAATGCATCTTCGGCTCTCCTCTTCTTTTCTTCTATCAAACTCAAATCACGCTTGGTGGGGGTATATCCCAGTCCAAATCTGTACTCATTGATTAACAGAGACAACATGTTGACATTACCCTGTTGATTTGAACCGAGGCCCATACCTGGAAAATAAGACATGTTAAGTAATTGACAAAATGGAAATGACAAATGCTTACCTGAGGGATTTGGTTCTATGGTGGCTAAGATGTTACTGACTGAAACCCTCTAAGAGGATGGTCCTTGGGATGATTTTGTCCTGATCCCATATTACTCTGTCTAGTAGCTAGCGCATTCACCGCTGCCGAATCTACAAATATCGTCACTGTGGTGCCATTGTGGATGAACTTGACCTTCTGGTGCAAACTAGACATCACTGCATCAGACATATGTATCCAAGGTCTACCTAAAAGTATACTGAAAGATGATGAAATGTCTATGACTTGGAATTCAGTTAGAAATTCTGCAGGTCCAACTTGTATGGGCACAGTGAAAACACCCAAGACAGCCCTCCTTGTATTATCGTATGCTCGGATGGTCATATCGGAAGGCCTGAGCTCAGATTCACTGAACCCCAAATACTTGAAGGTACCAACAGGGAATACATTTAGAGCTGATCCAGTGTCAATGAAAACTTGAAAGATGCTTTTACCCCGGCATTTGATGGTAATGTACAAAGGATTGTTATGATTTTTGCCTTCTAGGGGAAGATCCTCATCTCCAAAGACGATGGAGTTTACTACATACTTTCCTCCTACTATTTTTTCCAATTCATGACAATCAATTGAAGTTGGGACTTGCATGCTCGCCAAAGACTTGATGACCACATCTCTATGAGTTTTGGAGGCCATCAGTAGCCCCCATATGGACACATTTGCTTGAGTCTTTTGAAGATTCTTTAACACTAGGTCATGAGGTTCTGGTTGACTACTCTGACCCTTGTCTTTCTCTCTCATTAAATGAGCTGGGTTCTCAACTGCAAGGTGAGCTGGTTTGAAATTTTTACCGGTCCTAGTTTCTACTATTTCTTCTTCGTCTTCCAGGAAGACCACTTCCATTTCCACAAATTGCTTGTTCAATTGAGCTATCTCTGACTCATCCTCTGAAAAATAGATGATGAGTGGTTCCTCTGAATCTGCTTCTGCCAATAAGTACTGATGATCTTCTGGAAAGATTACCTCCATTTCCATAGATTGATCAGCCATATAAGTGTCTTCCGCTTCATCGTCTGATTGGTAAATAATGAGTGGCTCTTCTGCCTCTGTCCCTGCCACCGTATGTTGAGGAATTTCTAGGAAGTATCTCACCCCCTACTTCGATGGAAACTAAGCTCACCTCATCACCAGGTGTGGCACTTCTTTCGTTCACAAGTTGGACTGTTTTAGTTGGAATATCCTTGTCCGAATGCACATCCCCCCATTCTATAAAATTCACTACATGATGAGGAAGGGGGTTGTTTGCGACAGACGCTTGCCTTGGTTGGAGCTTGAATTTCTCAGAATCCAATGGATCTTGTATGGCATGCCTCAAAGCGGTGCAATATTCAGTATCGTGCCCACTTTGATTATGGTACTTGCAGAATTCATTCGGGTGCCAATAGTGAGGTAACGGGTTTAGAACAGGCCGTGTTTCCAGAATTTTGAGCTTTCCTCCTTTAACCAACTTGTCAAAGAGCGATGTTCTAGTCATGCCCAAATCTGTGAACTGTCTTCTGGGTCCAGACCTTTGTGTAGTAGAGGAAGGAGCTGTAGTCTCTACGATCAATGGTGCTGAGCTTGTAGCGGCCACTTGCTTCGATGCTGCAAGTGGGTTAGATCATGAACCCCTGGATGGGTATGACTTTCGATTTAAACCAAATTCTGACCTTTCTGCCTTAGTTGGTAGGACATCTCCGTGATTGATGGTGTCTTCCACCTGCTGCCCCGCCACCAAAAGTCCTTCGAAAGTGAGTATAGCTTGTCTAAAGATATAGGTCTTATAGGTCTTGTTCAAACCCCTCATCATCATTTGGACCTGATCCCTCTCTGACGGCCGGTCCCAAAGTTTTGCGCCAATGACCTGAAGCAAGACAAGTATTCTGTGAAAGTTTTATCTGACTTCTGTATCATGGTTTCGAGCTGCCTTCTATGGGTCTCAATCTCAGTATTGTAAGAATAAAAGTTTATGAATGCCCTGGTAATATCCAACCATGAGTGGATTTGTGACGGGTTTAGATTCATTAACCACCTGTGGGCCCCACCTGTCAGTAAGAATTGAAATGCTTGCGCCAACTGCTATCAGTGAAACCTTGGCCTTGTTTTAGTAGACCGGTCAAGGACCTTAAATGGGTTTTGGGATCACCCGACCCATCAAATTTTTCTGTGGTCCATTTTAATTTAGGAGGCAGCTTCACCTCTGGAAAGAAACATAAACCTTCGGCATCAATAATCTGACTCTCTACCCCTTTCAGACCTCTCAGAATATTCTCTACTTGGCTCAACCTATCTCTGTATGGGCCATCCTCTTCTCTTGATTATCAACTGTGAGAGCATTTTGTATGGTTGGGGATTTCCTATATTCAATTTCTTCTACCTCCTCAAGAGTAGAGCTCAAAGGTAAATGCGGTATCTCCACTCTTTCGGTTCCTGACCCTTGGGACTACAGTTTTGCATCCATTTTCTTCATCAGGGTAGCCATCATGGTTATGGCATCTTCCATCTTTGCCATCCTAGCTTCTGCTTCCCCTTGGGCGGGATTCTGTCCTTCACTCATAGCTTCAACCGGTCTCGTCGAGGTAGGGCAAATGGGCTTAGGTGTGGACTCTCTTGATAACCTCCCAATGATGGGATCTCTCACCCACGAGGTAAAAATGATTGTTGACTAGGGTGACTCCTGATATAGGTCCTAGAAAAGGCCAATGTTGACAAGTATTAGGATTCTTGGATGGAAATAGGATAGAGAGGAAATTAACATGCACAAACAGGGCTGACTCAACCATACAAATGTTAGCTCTCTTATGAAACCCCTTAAACAAACATTATCTGCACCAATTTAGTTGCTTTGAATGACCATGTGATCGGGTTTGAGCCTCTTGGCCCAAAACGGTTCATTGGGGTGATAAGGTCTAACCACTTGGTTTATCAAAAACAAAGAAATTGAAACGAATATGCTCATCTTTAAACTTTCATAAGGGATAACTTAGCAAAAAGTGGTTTATGACTGAACAAACTGGTAAACTCCCATTCGATCATAATAACCATGCCATGATAGAGATTTTTCGATCATTTTTAAGACTTGATGTATCAACAATGAAAGGTTCGACAATTGAATCCTCAAGTGTGAATCCAAACATATTGATAGAGCGAGAATCAAAATGGGCCGAACTTCGACGTCATAGGCATAGATGTCGTAATTGAGTTGGAATTTACATAATCGGTTCAAGGATGAACTAAAAAATAACATGCATGTGGCTCACTCTGGGTTAGGACCGCCAAAGGCTACCTTGACGAGGAGGAGTGGAGCTATTCCCGTCTACACGGTGAATCATGGGCCCCTCGATTCCTTTTGATACACAATTTTGTAAAATATCAAACGACCTAGAGGAGTATAACGCCTCCCCGGGCGGACCCAAGAAACAAACGTCAGAGGCTCTCCATAGTCGAGACTTTTACAAGGTACGTGTCAAGGTTGTGCTTTTCACCTAGCGGGCGATCCCATATGTATGAGGACCTGGGTCGGCTAATAGCACGATGTATGACTGAACTCAAATCCCCTCAAAATAATATGTACAATCATAAATATAGTAGCCCTAGATCTAGCATCCAATGTCAATCAATCAATGTACGAAAAGTGAATCAAGAGTCTGACGTGGAGTCCCCAGTGGAGTCGCCACTGTGAGGACAGATGGGAAAAATGTAATAACCACGCTGAAATAGACTGTGAAAGATTTGGAGTCACCACCTAGATTAAGGTCTAGGACCTAAAATGTAGCCTCATCCTGAGATAAGACTTCTATTGATTCATGACCCAACATATCGGCCTTGGTCCATCAGAGAATGGGTAAGCATTCAAGGTACAGTTTGGGAAGGTGTTAGGCAACCAAAGCTACCCGATCCAAAAATGGCCTCCTATATGATTCTACTTTCCTTGGACTTTATGGTTATGATTGTTCGTGGTCAATGGATAACGACTAAGGCTAATGGGGGATCCTATGCCAAATTGCTAAGTTCTTCTAGTTTAAGTTCAGCCAAACTTGTTCTCAAAGTAAGAAAACAAATAAAATAATGTACAATGAACCGAACCAAAGATGGTTAGGCGATGGACTGAATTTGAGATGTCCAAAACGTCTCAAATTGCCTACGTATTCCAATCCTGAAAATGAAGTCCAAAAACGTAGTTCGAAATGTAATGTGATTAAAGTTTATGGATGTAGATTATGATAAGCTTTCTTAGATTCAATTTATTCAAGTTGAAGTTTATGCTTGATGATGATGGGGATTGAATCTAGAGATAGCTTACATGGATCGAAGTGAACAAGGATATGGATATGGGGAACCTAAGGATACTAAGATGGGGTACCGTACTTGGAGAATCTTTCAAGTTGCCTATGTATCCCAGAGGTCTTGGAAATCAGGTACAACGTAGTTCATTTTTTGGTGGATTAGGTAGCCTCAGGGACTAAGATATGCAAGCACTCTCAGGGTGTAAAGCATGCGTACTCTCAGGGAGTAGAGTATGTATGTCTCTCAGGGAGTGAGTATATGTACTCTTAGGGAGTAAGGTATGTATGTGTGACTCATGGAGTCGGATTTGTACTCTCAGGGAGTGAGGTATATCTCTCAGGGAGGAAAGTATGTATACTCTCAGGGAGTAAGGTATATCTCAGGGAGGAAAGTATGTATACTCTTAGAGAGTAAAGTATGTGTATACTCCCAGTGAGTAGGGTATGGAACCGTATCTGGGAGATTTCCAGACTACCTATGTATCTTAGGGTTTTCCTTAAGATCAGGATCCGCGTAGTTCAGACTACTAGATTGTTCATTGGGTGACCTGCTTGGGTCGGAAAAAGGGGGTGGTCCAGCCAGACCGAAAGACGATCTTAGAAGATCTATGATTGGATTCAAATTGCACCTGTCTAGGTCTCTGTACCCTAGGGGAAATGAACTGAGAGTAAGGCTCGTCCTAAAACTACCCTTGTAACCTAAACCCCTGGTTTTGGAATTGTTGGGCAAGGCTTCATACTTCTTGATTAAGACTTTTATCTTTTTCGCTTTTACCCTCCCCATGAATGTGGGTGCCTACATGCATGCCCCCACACCTAAAATGTCTACTAGGTATACAGATATGGCAGTTCGACTAGGGTGTAACAAAAATTAAGTTCTTTACCATCAACAGATATTAATCAAACATGGCAGTATGCACAAAGCTAGCAGTGTAAGCATCCTAAGCATAGTGGTGCACAATATGACAATGTAGACAAATATCAGATCCTCACTTTAACGGTTATATCTCTTCAAAAATTGATGATCAAGACAACACTTAGATTTCATCAAAAAACCGAGATCAACGGCTCAGATTTCACAGAATGATAATCCAATGGTTCAAATCACTCAAAATCAACATCCAATCATTCAGATTCATCAAAATTGGCATGATCAAGATCCAATGGATCAAACTCCTTTTTTGAAACACTTATGATCAGGATTCAATAGCTCAGATTTATCCAGGACCTTCATGATCGAGATTCAATGGTTTAGATTCATCAAGATCATAATCCAACCATTCAGATTCAGTTAAATCATTCCCAAAGATAATCTAGTGGTTCAAATCACTTATCATGTGAAATCTAACGATTCAAATTTATTTAGAACATCCATGTTATATCAAGATTTAACAGTTTAGATTCACCAAAATCATAATCCAACCGTGCAAGTTCATTCAAATCACTCCCAAGATAATCTAACAGTCGAAGTCACTCATCATGATAATCCAACCGCTCAGATTGATTAAAAATCACTCCCAAAGACAATTTACAGTTCAGATCATTCATCGTGATAATCCAACCGTTTATATTCCTTTAAAACACCCACAATAAAGATCCAACGGTTGAAATTATTCAAAATCACTCGCAATGGTTGAAATCATTCAAAATCACCCACAATGAAGATCCTATGGTCCATATTTCATCCACCAAAACTTATAATCAAATGGGCCAGATTTAACATTCCTAACGAGAAAGGCTGGGCCAAAACCCAACATGCACATGTGGAAGTCACACGCATATGATCAAAGAATCATCACGTAAGCGAAGATATGATAATAAATAAAGTAGACAACCACAAAACGACACACAAGTATGGTGAATTGGAAAAAGAAACCAACCTGATGTGCCTCGGCGAGATTGAACAGCAGGATGTCGCGAGGATTGGCGATGATGATCTTCGCTGGATCTCGCGAGGGTCGTCGTGCTCGACTGCTGAGCGCGAGTTACAGACAAGTGTGGGAGATGGTTGCGAGATGCGACTGGGTGCAAGTCACGGAATGCTGATGGAGGCGAGTCGCGGACAGGAGATGGTCACGAGTCGCGATCAGGAGATGGTCGCGAGATGCGAGATGCTGCTGGACTGCAGATGGCAGTCAGGAGATGGTCACGAGATGCGAGATGCTACTGGACAAGGATGGGGGTCAAGAGATGGTCGTGAGACGCGAGATGGCATTGGACGCGGATCGCTGTCAGGCGATGGTCGCGAGATGTTGCTAGGCACAGATTCTGGACAAATCAGACTATCCGTTGTACGCGAGAACTCCTCTGGACAAACAGACTGTCTGTTGGGTGTGAGATGTTGTTGGGCACGGATTTTGGACAAATAAACTGTCCGCCGGGTCGCAGACAGGGGATGGTCATGAGATGCTGCTGGGCACGAATTCTGAACAAACAGACTGTCCGTTGGGTGCGAGATCTCTTCTGGACAAGCAGACTGTCTGCTGGATCGCAGACAGGGGATGGCTGCGAGATGTTGTGTGTGAAAGAAGATGAACAGGCAGACCAGTGAGGGGGACAAAAGGGGATTTCAAAAGAAAGTAAAGGATCAGCCTTCCCAGCCAGAAAAACTCCTCTTTCTTGACTTTACCTCGGTGGGTATTTATAGAAGTAGGAAGTTGGATGAAGAGAGGTGGAGTGTGGGACGGCTGCAGTCAGGTTGGGGCTCAAGAAGCATGGGCACTAGATGGCAGGTGCATGGGAGGTGGAGTGTGGCAGCTGGGTGCAGCTGGTGATGGAGTTGGGCTCTAGAAGCATGACAGTGGAATGTGGAGTGTGACAGCTGGGTGCTGCTGGTGATGGAGTTGGGCTCCAGAAGCATGGCAGTGGAGTGCGGCAGCACTTCCATTGATCTTCTCCCTTCTTCTTTCCCTGTCAGTCCTTCTCTTTCTCTTCTATGCTTCTCTCTGCATTTCTCTCTCCTGGTTTTCTAGAAGAAGGAAAGAGCTTCAAGGTGGCTGAAGAGGTGTGGTGTTTCTCCAATGGGTATGGGAGAGGTAGAGGTGGCAGCACTAGTTTAGGGCTCAAAAAGCATGGGACAGGTGGAGGTGGTAGCTAGAGCTAGACTGCCCAAAATGGAGGTGGCAGCGACAGATTAAATGAGCATGGGAGAGGTGGAGGTGGCAGCACCTCCATCTTTCCTTCCACCAAATACACCTTCTTTCTCCTCTCGGGTTCTGTCTCTCTCTCTTTCCACTTGAGTTTTCTCTCTCTTTTTCCTCTTGAGTTCTCTCTCTCTCTTTCCTCTTGAGTTCTCTCTTTCTCTTTCCTCTTGAGTTCTCTCTCTCTCTTTTTTCCTCTTGACCGACTATATATATATATATATATATATATATATATATATATATATATATATATAATATAATATAAAACATAAATGTATATAGTATATAGATATAAAATATACATAACCAATACATAAAGTGCTTACACATGGGCCAACCCGACTTGGTCTGGACCAACATGGGCTGGGTCTGGTTTGACTGGGTTGGACTAAATTGGGTTTGAGCTGACTGAGACTGGCTTGGGTCAGAACTGTTCTCTCTCTCTATTATGGGTCCTCTCAGCTTGCACCTCAGCACGAAAAATTTTGACAGCCTCTGTCCTGTATTTTCCACATCCACTTTGAAGAACACCAAGAAAGAAGAATTTTGGAGATTGAATCACCGAATTTGGATGTTGGATGTCAGATAGTAAAATTATGAAGGATCAAAGTTTAAACAAGCTCATCGGCTTGTAGCTCTGCATGAGATCCTTTAGGGACTTTTATCCCAGATTTTCCACGTCCACTTTGAAGAGGATGGAAAAAGGAGCGCACCGGCATTCGAATTACCTGATTCGGACATCAGACGACCAAAATATGAAGAATTAAAGTTTTGATGATAATCCTACTAACAACTTTGCATGGGATCCGTTGGTGGCCTTTGTCCCGAATTTCCTATGTCCACTTTGAAGAGGACGGACAATGGAATATGCTGGTGCACTTTGGCTTAACTAAAAACATTGTAGAGAGTACACAGGGACTAATGACTGCTGGTTTGAGAGAGTTCACTCGCCTCTCCTATCTCATTATCTACACACCGATATGGTTGTCCTAATTAAGGAAAGCAAAAATGGGGTGCTTACACCACTAAAACGTTTGTGTACATAAGGGTGAGCTCTCCAACTTGAGCTCAATGAGAAAACAAATAGACAGACGACAATATGCATGATCATATTATTATTCCTAGTTCACACTATTGGTATGGTATAATGTATGCAATAGCTATGGGAAGGCCTGACCACACTCACTAAAACTAGCCATAACCTCCATGCATAGGAGAGAATGGGGGCTCACCAAACTACACCAATATCCCTAGTGTTCCCATACGTCATCCCAGAGACAGATAGTACTAGGACAAAGGTTTGGCCAATAATGTGACAACAAACATTCCAACACCTTCCCCTCTTGCCCTATCCATACTAACACCTAACCCCCTGTTGGCCAGGGTCACATACATGGGTTATCACACTAGTCATCAATCTACATGTTATCCCTTGTAGTTTCCTCACACATACCCAACACGAATCCCTGTCCATCCATTTTGTCCCCCCCAAGATGCTGTCATCTCGTTAAGGGTGCGAGAACATCACAAGCCAACCAACCAGTGAGTTGGATCCTGTGGTCCTCGACCATTTTACTGCTGCTCACGATGCACATTCATATTCATAAATAAAATATGCAAACGCATGTAAGCACAATAAAGAGGATGACATGTTATCATAATCAATTCAGCTTTCATATTCATATTCAAGACAGAAATCATTCCAAACATGGGACAGGGATTCTGTTCCCTCACTTGAGATTTGCAGACAATCACTATTCCCAGTCAAAGGGTCACTCTTGGTCACTTACAAGTCACCTATTGTATGGGAATCTCATTAGTTACTTTTTTTATTTGATTTAGCCTTAAACAGGGCTTTCTGGGGCTAACCGATCGTGACTGATCGGTTCCAATTATCAAGACTGGTGGTCAGGACCAGATGCTCTCAGGAACACTTCTAGTCCCAATCGGTCGCGAATCTTGTCATAGATGTCATGATCGGAAGTCAAGACTGGTGACTTCCCAGGGGCTTCTCAAATGTATACAGTCGTAAATCAGATTGCATATTTCGCGACCGGTATGTAGCGATCGGACCTCCTCCGAAGAGTTGGTCTAGGTTTTGGCTCCTCTGGGATTCCAACAAAGGATTCCTTGTCATAGGACCTCATTGTTGAACTACTGGCCTGACATCCATATGGGCTTATCTACCCTATTCTAGGCTTTATGAATTCATTAATACCTTAATTACATATGTTTTAGGGTTCACAATTTAAATTTTTGCAAGTATTATCCTAGGTTTGACTTTATCAAAACTTTCTTTGGTGCTCAGCCATTAATGGACAATGGCTCCATTGATGGTTATTGAACCACGGTCTCATCCTCTCTACTTGGCCTAAAAATCCAACACAACGTAGGGCAGGGTTTACTCACAGTGGATTTGAACTGCTATTCAATGGCGTTGAGACCTGACGGTGATTCCCAAGGCACTTCTTCCTTTCAGCCTCCTTTTTCTTCCTCTAATTCTCTTCTCTGTCTGAGAACGCATCAAAACACTAGGGTTTGGAATAATTCTCTAAGAGAGGTAGGATTTTAGAGAAAATTTTATGGCTTAAGAGTCTCCTTTTTTGGGGTAAAACTCCTTGGAGAGTTGGAGACTACAAGGGACTGCCAAATGGCATCCAGACAAGTCCCTTAGGTTCTCTACCTCCTCAACCAACTCTAGATCAGTTAGGAGTGAGGTGGGACCCATTGGGATCATATCTAGGTCCAGAAAATATTCCCATAATAACTTAAAATGGAGTTTTGAATTTATCTTCAACGGGTAGTTTGTCCTGGCCTTACTGATGGTGATGTCCGACTGGGACTTTTCGGGACTGGTAAGTCGGGACCAGTAAATAGTTTTGTGAGTTTTAGTCTACAGTTACAAAAATGATTGAAATGGTTTATACTTAGTTCAAGTAGATCTTCAAGCTGACATGGGGTCAAGTTTGTCGATGGTAGAAAACCCTAGCACAGTAAGAAAATCCGAGTTAGGCTGGGTTTTCTGGGTGCGGATTTTACAACTAGATTCAGAATCTCAATAGCACCCGATGAAAAAACATTTTGAACAATATAACGGCCCTCCCAATGAGATCTAAGTTTACCAGGAAAAAGATACAAGCGGAAATCATAAAGCAAGACCTTATCACCAAGGGTGAAAGACTTTCGAAGGATATGTCGGTCATGGTAAGCCTTGGTCTGGTCTTTATAGATATGGGCACTATCGTAGGCATCATTTTGTAATTCTTCCAACTCAGAGAGCTGGAGACCTCTATGAGTACAAGTAATCGAAATTCAATTTCTTAATGACCTAAAACACACGGTATTCCAATTCTACTGGTAGATGGCAAGCTTTCCCATACACCAAACGGTAGGGGGATTGACCAAGAATGGTCTTAAAGTGGTCCTATAAGCCCACAAAACATCTACGAAGTGAATGAACCAATCTTTGCGAGTCAAATTGGAAGTCTTTTCCCAAATCTACTTGATTTGTTGATTGAACACTTCAACCTGTCCACTGGTCTAAGGGTAGTAAGGAGTCGCCAATTTATGGCTAATACTATATTTGCAAATAAGGACCTCAAATGATTTGTTGCAGAAGTGCTTCCCCCTGTCACTAATGATAGCTCGGGGGGTACCAAATCGGGAGAAGAATTCTCCTTTAGGAATTTGATGGTTACCTCGTGGTCATTGGTCTTAGTAGAAACAGCCTCTATCTATTTGGACACGTAGTCTACCGCCACCAAAATATATTCATTCCCAAAGACTTTGGGAACGGACCCATAAAAGTCAATGCCCAAGCATCAAAAACTTTAACCACCAGAATTGGGTTAAATGGCATCATGTTCAGCTTTGTGATGCAGCCTAAAGACTGGCAAGAAAGGTATGCCTTACAGTAATTAAAGGCATCCTTAAAAAGATTAGGCCAGTAAAATCTAGACTGTAAAACCTTGACCGCAGTCTTATTTGGCCCAAAGTAGCCACCACACGCCTGATCATGACATAATGACAGCATAGATTGCTATTCATGGTCAGGTACATGTCTCCTAATAATCTGATCAGGGCAAGTCTAATAGATACGGATTGTCCCAAAAATAATACTTGACTTGGGAATGGAATCTATACCTATCATGGGTGAACCAATGGGAAGGGGTCGCACCCATACCCAAGTAATTTACAATATCGGCGAACCAAGGTTCATTAGATACTGCAAACAACTGCTCATCTCGAAAAGACTTATTAACTGGTGAATTGACAATCAAAGAATTAGGCAGTTGGGATAAGTGGTCAGCAACCAGATTTTCTATTATTTTTTTATCCCTAATCTCTAAGTCAAACTCTTGTAAAAGCAAAACCCATTTAATGAGACGGGCTTTGGTATCCTTTTTCTGTAGGAGATGCTTGAGGGCTACATGATCCGTGTACACAATGACGTGTGATCCTATCAAGTAAGCATGAAATTAATCTGACGCGAATACAATAGCTATGTATTCTTTTTCAGTGGTGGTGTAATTAAGTTGTGCATTGTTTAGAGTCCTACTTGCATAATAGATCAAATGGGGTAGCTTATTGATCCATTTCCCCAGGACAGCCCCTAGTGCAAAATCAGAAGCATCACACATAAGCTCAAAGGGCTCTATCCATATGGGTGCTTGAATGATGGGAGCCGATGTCAAAGCTTTTTTGAGTTTATTAAAACTCTCAAGGCAAGCAACATGAAAGTCAAAAAGATGGTCTTTAGCAAGTAAAGAAATGAGAGGGCGAGCAATCTTTCTAAAGCCCTTTATGAATCGTCGATAGAAACTGGCATGTCTCAGAAAGGAGCGAATGTCCTTAACAAATTTTGGAATAGGTAACTTTTCTAACTCTACCTTGGCTCTGTCAACCATGACCTCCTCTTTGGAAATGATATGATCCAACACTATGCCTTATTTTACCATGAAATGGTATTTCTCCCAATGTATAAATAAATTTTTCTCTGTACACCTAGCAAGAACCAAGGAAAGATTATGTAGGTAATTAGAAAAAGTAGACCCATACATAAAAAAATCATCCATGAATACCTCTAAAAATTTCTCTACTATATTTGAGAAGATGCTCATCATGCACCTTTGGAACGTGGCAGGGCCATTGCAAAGCCCAAAAGACATGTGTTGGTAAGCATATGTTCTATAGGGACATGTGAAGGTGGTCTTGTACTAGTCATATAAGGCAATGGGGATTTGGTTCTAACCGGAGTATCCATCTAAGAAACAATAGTATTCATGTCCGGCCAACCTATCTAACATTTGGTCAATGAAAGGCAAAGGGAAGTGATCCTTCCACGTTGTCATATTTAGCTTTCTATAGTCTATGCACACTCTCTACCCTGTTTGGATACGGGTTGGAATCAACTCATTGTCAGCATTAGCAACTACAGTGACTACTGACTTCTTTGGTACAACATATATCGGGTTTACCCATTTACTGTCAGATATGGGATTTATGATCCCGTGATCTAAGCATTTTAGAATCTCTTTCTAAATGACTTCCTTCATCACAGGATTTGCCCATTTTTGAGGTTCCCTTGAGGGTTTGGCACCTTCCATAAGGTGTATATAATGCTGAACAATAGACGGTACCCTTGATATCAGCCACAGTCCAACCTAAAGCTTCCTTGTGGTCTTTTAAGAGTATGATCAACTCTTCTTCCTGACTAAAAGTCAAATCAGATGCAACAATAACGAGAAGAGTCTAATTAGGTCCTAAGAAGACATACATTAGATTAAATGGTAACTCCTTTAATTCTAAGGTAGGTGGGTCAACAATTAAGGGCTTGGGAGTGGAAGTGGATAAGGGTTCTAGAGGTTGTACAGGTGTGTGGATACTCCATGCCTCTAAGGACAAAGTATCCTTCACTCCTCCCAATTCTTCTATACACTTCAAGAATTTTGAGTCAAAGTCAATGTCAAAAGTAGTCTCTACATGGTTGGAGAATCCTTGGAGCATATGTACTTCCTCATTAGGTTGCTTACCCAACCTAAATACATTTAAATCAATAGTTTGGTTGCTAATGAAAGCTTCATTAGAGCATTCCTATAATTTATTAGTGCATTGCTTGTAGCAAAAAACGGTCTTCCTAAAATGATAGGGATTTAATCTCTATTGGAGACAGACGTGTTTTAAAATAATAAAATCAATAGGAAAAAGAAATTTTTCTACCTTTAATAAAACATCCTCTATCATTCCCTTAGGAGTCTTTACAGAACGATCAGCTAGTTCAAGTGGGATTAACATTGGTTTCAACTTTTCCAACCCTAACTATTAGTAAACATGATATGTCACACCCCAATTCTGAACTAACTAGAATGGTGTGATGAACTATCCATAGACCAATGGTTCAACTAGGATCTCGTATAGGTTGTGCCCATTCGATTAAACCAGATACATTCTACAAGCAAAATCAGAGTAAATAAAAGATAGCAAAAGTCTTTAATACTAATGAACTGAGTATCTGACAGTGATAGCATAATTAAGTATCCAATTATCTCCAATATACCTCAAGACATAAAATAAAGTAAAATAATCAATTACATGTTTTAATAACTAAACAACTAAGCTAATCAAAAACACATGAGTTGTACTTGCACGACGAATCATGCGCATCTTCTTTAGCTTCTACGTCCATCGCAACAACGTGTCCATATGTCGGTGCATTCATATATTCTTCAACAGTAGGACCTACATCAAGAATTAAAAATATTAGATGTCAAAAGGGTGAGCACACATCACGGCTCAGTGAGCAAACAAAACAATGCAACAAACATATGCATGCATTCAATTCATATCTTTGGTCTGGTTTTTAAGTTTACAATAAGCTATAGAAAGGTTTGGTGGCCCCTGCACCTCTATACATGAGTGTGTGAATCCATCCAATGGATCAAACACCATTGTCGTCCCACATGCACCCACCATGGAATAGAGATAGAGTTGAAGTGTCCGGATCAAACACCGTCAACACTTCCCCTGATGCCCTACCCATACCAATACATAAGCCCCTATTGACGAGGGCTTGTAAACTGGGCTCGCAACCAACCAATCCTAAGTGTCATCCAGTGTATCCAAGGCCTCACCCCAGCGTCCCTCAATACGTCCATAGAGATAGAACTAAGGCCCCGCGGCAAAGTCAAAGACCACACAGTCCGAGACCACCTCCCCTGATGCCCTACAATGTAATAGTTCTACTAAGGTAATGGCGATACAACGATGTTAGTGGGCAAGACTTGAGTAGAGATAGAGCTAGAGTCTGGTGATGAGGTCAAAGACCACCATGCCACGTTCTCCCCCTGATGCTCCACTAGCATCCAACACACCAACCACATACATACATTCACATGCTTATTCCTAGCATCATCATCATCATCATGTTATAAATAAACAGAATTAAATATGCATGAACAGTAATAGTAGGAATATTGGATGACATGTGAGATGCACATTACAAGCATACAAGCATAGAATCAATCATAGCATTGGACTCAATAAAATAAATGATTTATTATTATCCAATTAGTTTAGGTCTTGTTCCCTTACCTTTGATTGATGGTTGTTCCTCTTCTAAGCTTTGTAAATCACTTTGGACCACTTAGAAACCTAATAAATTTATGAATTCTAAGTTAGAGTTCATATTCATTTATTACAGTGTTTAAATGTCTCATCTGGAATCAATCAGACCTCCAGAAGCTGAGTGGTCGTAGGTGGGGCTGCATCTGTGGTCTCAATTTCTGCGACCACAGGGTGTATGGTCGATACGTGTGGTCGCATATCATGCGACCACACCCTCCCTGGAAACTTCCCGAGGGCATGTGGTCGACACATGTGCCTCGTGTGGTCAACCATAGCTGCGACCACACGAGTATTTGGTCGACTTTCATTCTCAGTCTAACCCCTTCATGATTTGATTCCTTGAACTATCACTAGGGTCCTTCCTACTTTGATCTATGGCCTTAATTTTATATTTTTCACAATTATCTACTCTAACCTACTCTTCATGGATTTCCTTTTAGTTTTCATCTATGGATCTCATGGTTGAGATCCTACTTTGAATCAATACTTCCTCTATGATCTATTCTAAGCATTCAACTAATGTAGGGGATGTTTTCATACCTTAAACTTGCTGAAGAATCAGAGCTCTCTCTAAAATTCCTTCTCTTAGCCTTCTTCTTCAATTCTCCTTCTCTTCCTCCTCCTCCCTTTCTCTCTCTTTCAGTTTGAGTTCTAAGAGAATGAAAGAGACTAAGGGACGTCCTATATATAGAGGAAAACATCCATATAAAGTCCCACTTTGATTAGGAAAGAATCCCCTTTCAAATTAGGAAGGTTTCCTAATTTTGGAGTCAATTATACCATCGTGTGGTCGTACATGGGGTAATAGGATCCGTCGACCACACGTCTTAAAACTGCAACCACACGTCTCAGATTCGAGTGGTCTCAACATTCTGAGGTGTGATCGACCATACCTGTTTAGGTATGCGACCACATGTCTCAATTAGATGATTTATGATTTAAATTACATACCTAGCCTTATGGTTTCTTCACGCACTTGGTCTGTTTGGTCCAACCATGATAGGAAGACCTGATACAAGGTGGTAAGACCGGATTAGTACGATACGAGTCTTACATGATATGGTAGAAGATTTACACTTGCACCTAGGTCTAGCAGAGCATTATCAACAAAAGTGTTGCCTACGATGCAAGATATGGTAGGGCATCCAGGGTCTGTGTGTTTGGCTACCACAGGATGGTTTATAAGAGAACTTAAATGTGCAGCCAAGAATACCTTTTTGGGTACTTGACTAATCCGCTTTTGTGTGCATAAGTCTTTAAGGACTTTTGCATAAGTAGGGATTAGTCTATCGCATCCAAAAGTGGAATGTTCAATTATACCTGTTTAAAGACTTTTAAAATTTTATCAACTGAAGCAGTCTTCTTTTGATTTACCAACCTATTAGGGAATAGGGCTGGTGGAGTAAAGACTCTTCTGGGATAGTCTTTTTGGTTCTTTGAGGTTCATCAAACAAACTTGAAGAAGGAGGCTTGACAGCTGCCTCAAATTGGGTAACATCAATGGGGTCAGCCATGGGTTTGGTCTATGGTGCATCATCCTGTTGGTACTCTCGGCCATTCCATAAAGCATGGACTGCATTACATTGTTTGTAGGGCCCTGATTGACTCTATGTGCCATTCACCTGAGGGTTTGGCCTATTTGGTTGTGGGTGATGGTGTGGATTGGTCTCTGATTGGCTGGGCAAAATACCCTCGTTCTTCTCACATATTAGGGTACCAATTGGGTGAGTGTCCTCTCCATACTGGTATGCTCTACCATAAGAGCTGTCACATTCTTCTCTAACTCACTGAATTTGACTGGCTCACCCGTGTTAGAAAACCCAAGGGGTTACTGAAAATTACCTTGGAGAAAAAAAATTAGGTTTAGGGAGAGCATATGGCCTTGAGTGACCGGGTGGACCTTGATTTGGAAACTAAGGTAGGTCCACAAGGTTCCCTTGGTTCCAAGAGAAATTTAGGTGATTTCTCCATCCTAGATTATAAGTATTACTATACGGATTGTAAAGTGTACTTACATTAACATTCTGATAATTGCCCCCGAAAGGGCATTCCTCCACTGTGTTTCTAGAAATTTGGCACCAACTGCATATTAGGACTTGCTTTTAGACATGGTCTCTGGGAATTAAAGCTTCTATCCTTTTGATAAGGCTATCTAAGTGTGTCTCCTTAGATACTATGCCATCAACAAAGTAACCTTTACCTTTTTGGGTACCGTCTGTTTCCTGTGTAGCCTCCCACTCTCTTGCTCTTTCGACAAGTCTGCCATAAAGTTCTAAGTGTCAGTAGCATCCTCATAGGAAGTGAATCCTTAAGGACACATATACTCAAGCATCTACTTGGTAGGGAAGTCTATCCCCTCGTATATAATTTGGTAAAGCTGCCACGTCCTAATACCATGGTGGGGGTACTCTTGAAGTAGGCTTTGGAACCTCTCCATGAGGTGCCAAAAAGATTCATTTAGCTCTTGTTTAAACAACATTATATCCCCTTGAAGCTTATTTGCTTGTAAAGAGAAAAAAAAAAACTTTTTGAGGAATAACACAGTCAATTGGTCCCATGAAGTAATAAAATTTATGTGAAGACCATAAAGCCATTTTTTCACTGCATCTTTGAGTGAAAAAAGTGATGCACCTCAATTTGACAACATCATCACTGAGCTGTTGCATCTTGCGCTTCTTACCTAACCAAGTAAGGAATGAGCCCAATGGAAAATCAGGCGCATGATATGAAAGAGATCACCAGAGTATAGCACAAGATCGCCTTTTCTTGCTGCCATGGGGTCGACTGAGACTAATGGGTGGGGATTGAATCAATGACTCGAATCGCCCCTATCAATATGATAGGGATGAGGGCACATACTCATGGAGGAACAAGTACGCATCATCTGAAGGTAACCCATGAAAATGGGGAAGCATGGTAATGAATTGAGTTTTCAATTCATAGTTATTGTTTGTCGCAGCAGGCAATTGTATGCATGAGGGTTATCGCCAAAGCTATTGGTCATTACTTGCCTTGATGATTTGATAGCCAGCATCCCTTATCACCACATCATGATCAGGATTAAACCGTCGATTGTACTTTTCCAACCTAACGGAATAGAGGTGCAAAGAAAGGAATGAAAATAAGTGGAAACTTTTTGAATTTTTAAATTTTTTTAGTCACTTTGAACTATTTAAAATAAAAAAATTAACAGCTTGCCTCCCCGACAATGGTGCCAAAAACTTATTAGAGATTTAAAAGTGTAACCACAAGTGCATGGTATTGTGTAGTAACGGGTCCAACTCAGAGAGGAAGCGGTATTTTTCTAACTTAAATAGGGCAAAGTGTACCCAAATGAATTGAATAAATGAAACAATCTAAAATACTTTAATAACAACCTAATCGAGCAACAAAAATAATGATAAAACGGATTCCTAATTGTACAAAAATTTTAGGCATCCAAAATTAACCCTAGAGTAACAAATAGCAATTGCATGAAAGGAAACGAAATTAAAAATAAAAAGTGTAAAAAGAAACTTATCTCGAGAAAAATTTTCCGTCAGCGCTCGTCGTCTCGTTGGCGATGCGCATACGATTATAAAGGGAGCCTTCTCCCTTAAATTAAAATAGTAATAGGGTACAACGTAAATTGATCTACCCTACTATAACATTTTAAATCTGAAATTAAAACTTGAGAAAAGAAATTAAGCAAGAAGAAAAGAAAAAAAAAACTCAGAATTCGGATTGCCTACTAGCAGAACCGTCGAGTGTTACGAAAATGAGCATAATTCTTTGAAGGAACGTCGAAACAACTCGCCATTTTTTTTTTTTTGCTGGAAAGTAAACTCGACAAGTTTTCTAGTGATATATGGCTCGTATTTAGGTGATATTCTATCGACACAGTAATCGTTCCAAAGTTGACTATAATGCAAGGCTAACAGAAGAACACAACTTGAAAGAAGGAAACTAAGACTCTCAAACTCTCCCGTAAATAAATTTTCAAAGCTAAAAAAAAAAAACTTACAATAGAATTCCCACCAAAATAATCCCATCGTATTGCCTTTATAGGCTTTCAACCAAAAATAAAAATTAAACTACCATTCTAGCTTTCAAACTCATCCTATGGTTAAAAATAAAAACAGCAAATAAAACCATTGTTGACCAATAGAAAATACGAATAGCCAATCCCGAAGGCAATAAAAGAAAACAAAGATATGCATTGGAATCAATCCCAAATTGAGTCGCCTAAGGAATCCCTTCTTTCTTTGATAACTTCTCCACCAATCCTCTTGTGACACCTTTTATAACATGATTCTAAATCCACAAGATAACACACATATAGCATTCCTATGCAACCACGACGTGGTACTCCAGATCTCAAAAGTTCCATTGGAAGTAGATTTCCTTCAATCGTATCATAGCACACATTAGTTCTCCTTGAAGATAGGATCCCTTGAACGTCTCCTCAACAATCTCATTCATGTGCTGCCAAAGTCCATAACAATACTTTTTTTTCTACTTTGTTGTATCGTTCTCCAAGACAATCGATCCTTACTAATATGTAGGAATCTAGAAGATAGACTCCTCCCATATTCAGCTGGCCTCTCTCTCATCTTGGAAACTTCCACAACCTGTAAAGACCCATGCCCAAACCCTGTTACGATCTGACCATTTTGGGCATGTGTCGGGTCTTCCCAAGTGCAAACATATCGTATCAACATGGTCGAAGGTGTTGACCTATTTGTAAGGTTACCCAAAACCACTATCTTGAAGCTCTCATGTCATTGGAGCGCACGAAGGTGCATTAGGAGAAACCCCAAATGTAAAACCTGCACCCAAAAATCCGGTCTAATTTGGATTTTCTTTCGTGCCAAAGTTTTCCACCGTAGCCGAACCAGACACAATGCCAAATTGAGGACCAACGCGATAGGTACCCCTTTTAAAATCATTATATTCTTTCTAACTATATGCAGCATGATCTGTAGCTTTAAAGGAGAGCCAGTCGATACTAGCTAATCCAGAATCCCAATAGTCCAAGGACTAGTACCATCGATCGGTAAGGCCGAATTTAACCTAATCTCGGAGCTACCAATTAGTTTTACTTTGGGAGACCGTTTAGGATATTCCTAGGACCCATAGATGAATCTAGGAGGGGTCCACACCCATCTTAACTACCTTGGAGTTGGAAAAGGGAAGGAGTCCCTCCCTAAGTCTAAACTCTTGCCACTTGGAAACTTCCTAGGAGTCCCCATTTAAACTAAGAGTTAGACCCCAACAAGGAAACCTTAGAACAATAAAAACCCAACCTTTTACCCTCCTCTAAGTACATACCAATCTCAGAAGTTCTAACACGTTCTCAAGAGGAAGGGAGGAAGGAGAAGAAAAAGGTGAAGCTTTGTAGCACCTGTATAAGAGAATTTCCGACGACGTGCACCGCCGATCAACATTGATCAAGCCATCATCGGTAAAACCCTAAACTTATGTAAACTCTAATGCAAAAACTTAGCGTCCCAATGAAGAATGAAATTCCAACGTGACAAACACACACCCTTCTACAATACTGGAAGTAGTGTAGACTATTGGGAGGGAAAACACCTCTTTCTAACGAACGCCCTAGTTTAAATAATTGATTTCACGCTTGCTAGGATGGTATATAGACCTAAGAGACACCCCATCATCGGACTATGCAATGCTAATAAGGAATGAATGGAATCATAAGGGGAAATCCCAATTTAGTGAACCTAAAAGTGACCATCAGGAGGAGGCGATCGATACACCGAACTATATGTTAAAGACCGGTGTAATGACCAACCAATCCTAAAAAGGCCTGGAGAGTTAGCCGAACAGTGTCACGGTCGATACTCTGTACCGACCAGTACATCGTCCAACTAATGGCAGAAGGTCTAGGTTTTTCGTTGGACCATACGTCGGTCACTAAGGTAGCGATCAATCCAACGACCGGCCAGCCCTAGACTTATGTAAATCAAAAAGTAAATCATATAGGACTTCAAATTAATGACCTTACACCTTGTATAGGAATAGAACACCTCGGAAACATAGATTTTGCTAATGGGAATAATCTCAAATAAGTCGTATCAGGTGAAGAATAGAACCCCTGACTAATTTTGGAGTGTTTTTAATCCATGATTATTATGCTACATGCTTTCTACGATAACATGTCATCCAATAACTACTTTGTGCATGAATTTGCATTTATACTGTGATTGTTGTGTAAATGTATGTAACTGAAAACTGGTAGGAAGTGGTGAAACAGTCGAAGACTACTGGATCCAACTTTTCATATGATTATTGACGAGTCTGTCACTTATCCTTAGCCGGATGACAGCATCTTGGGGGGCAAAACGGATGGCCTGGGGTTCCTGCTAGGCTTGGTAAGAGGGATACATCGGAGGAAATGTAGGGTTTTGGTTAGTGGCACTACCCTTGTATGCAACCCTGGCTAGTAAGGGGTCAAATATTGGTAGAGTGAAGTAATGAGGGGAAGGGTCGACAGTGTTCATTGGAATGTCACCGGTCGAACTTGCCGCCCAATCACCTTCTGGTTGGGACGTCGTGTGGGGGCACCACGGCTACCCTTGTAAGGTAGTGAGTACCCAGCATGGTTGGGACGTCATGTGGGGACACCAGGTGTCACACCCCAATTCCGCACATTTCAGAATGGTGGAGCCCCCCCCACCCCAACCCAAAAAAGCCCCCCCCCACCCCCCCCCCCCCAACACCCCCCCCCAAAAATAGAAAAAACACCAATAGCGGAAGTCTATAAATAAATGACCGAGAACTAAAATGGTATCATAAATAATAGCAAATTATTCGTGTTCAAACCGAGACATAAATAATTAAGTATCAAATACATGTCTATAAATCCAATAAAGAAACCTATAAAAATATCTAATCGAATACACACGAGTTGCACTCGCAAGAGGAGTCGTATGTATCGCCTTCACCCAACTTCCATAGCCGCTCGTTCTCATACGCCGACGCTCATAAAATCTTCAACCTGTATAACCCGCATCATCAACTAAAAATATTCGACGCGAGGGGTGAGCACACAACACGGCTCGTGAGTAGCCAAAACAATGCAACATTACATATGCATGCAAGAAAATCAATTTATATCTTTGGTCTTGGTTTATAGTTTGCAATGTGCAATAGAAGTTGGGTGGTCAAGGTTAACGCTTTTGACACCGCCTCTATACACGGGGTGTGGAAGCCCGCCTGGTTAACGTTTATCGTCGTCCCCATCCACCCTACCATAACATTTTACAACAAAGGTTAACGTTTATTGCTATATAATGCTATACCAACACGTAAGCCCCTCGTTAGCGGGGCTTGCAACCGGGCTCGTTGCTAACCAATCCTAATGCCAAACAGGGTATCCAAGGCCTCACCCCAATCCCCTCGAACATCCATAGAGATAGAGCTGGCCCCCGGTAGAGTCGAGACTACAAGGCCGAGACCACCTCCCGATACTCTACGACATAATAGTTCCGCTAAGGTAATGGCGATACGACGATGCCAATGCACAAGACTTGAGTTAGAGATAGAGCTAAAGTGTGAGACCCGCCAAAGGTTAACGTTTATTGCGTTCTCATCACACCTCCCCGATACTCGCCGCATCAAGCACATCAACCACACACATACAAGCACATGCCTATTCCTATCATCATCATCATCATCATGTTATAAACAATAAAGTAAATATGCATGAACAAGTAATGAATATTGGATGGCATGTTGTATGCACATTACAAACATATTCGCATAGAATCAAACATGGCATAGGACTCAAGAAATAGAAAATAGTTTATTATTAACCAATTTAGTTTGGGGTTAAGGTTCCTCACCTTAGCTTGCTAATAGATACTCTTCCAAGCTTTAGAATCACCTTTATAATGTTATTATATTGCTAGAAGACCTAACAAAGCCGATAAAATTTAATTAGAATTTATTCAGAATTTAATAACCATTCTGTTAACCGAGGGCTGGGTAGGGCCTGAGTCCCGATCGACCCCGGTGCGACCCTCCCCTAATCCGAACTTCCCGAACACCGGGGTCGATGCTAGGTCGGATCTGCCATCGACCCTAGGTGCGACCCTCCATGGTTTGGTCGAAAATATCATATTTCATTATCTCTTTCATGGTTGGGTCCTCCGGCTTACTTCCACAATCCATTCTATACATGTTCTATAGTTTAGACTATACTTTATTCCCTACTGGTTTTAATGATCTCCTCCATGGTTTTCCATTTAAACGAAACCATGGTGGATGTTTGGGTTTCTTCTAAGTCATACCTCTTCATAAACCATTCTAAAGTCTTAAACAATCATGGGGAATGTATTCATACCTTAGGTTTGCTTGAGATTCGAGTTTCCTCCGATTTCCTCTCCTTCCTTAGCCTTTTCTTCAGTTTTCCTTCTCTTCTTCTCTTTTTCTCTTCTCTTTTTCTCAATCCAATTGGGTTGTAAAATGTAAAAAGGTGAAAGAGGCTTAGGGGCGTCCTATTTATAGGGCAAACCTCCCAAAATAAGTCCCATTGAGTTTAGGAAGGTTCCAATTGAATTAGGGGTTTCTCAATTTTCGGTTCGTGCTATTTTTCCCGAATGCGGGGTCGATGGTGAGGGTCGATGGGGGGTCGACAACTCGAGACCCTGCGACCCATGGTTGGGGTCGATGGTGAGGGTCGATGGGAGGGTCGGACCCGCCGTTTAAAACATGCGACCCTACCCTCATTTTGACTATTTTTTGGTAAATTTTCATATTGGGTCTTGGGTTTCTTCACACACTTGGTCCACTTGGCTCGACCATGATATGTAGATGGGTCCCGACACGAAATGTAAGGTTAGGCCGGGTTCGTGGCGTGCGGGTCTTACACCAGGGCTACCCTTGTAAGCTGGTGAGTACCCAGCACTCCCATGCATGGAGGTTGTAATCAGCCTTTGGGAGGTGTGATTAAGCCTTACCATAGCACATGGCATATATGATACCTGACTATTGCATTGTTGTATGTAATAAAAACTGATCATGCATATTTGTTGCTTGCCTGTCTGTTTCTCACTGAGCTTATGTTAGAGAGCTGACCCTCGCGTATGCCACTCTTTTAGATGATGATGTTGTAGGGACTATAGTTGCTGACTACTTGAATGCGCCAACGACCACTCACTTAGTCAGGTTAGGAGGAGTACCGTATCAGGATGAAGCACATGACGCGAACTGCGAATGTGATGCGTGTGTCTTCGATGGATAGTTGTTTTGGGAAGGAGTTCTGGAACAATAAATGGAATTTTGTTTTCTTTATCTTTCAGTTTATTTATTTATAAGGCTCGTGATTATTAGGACACTGCTCCTTAAGGTTTTGTTTTAAGGAATTATTTGATGAACCTCGTCTGAGGATGTAATACAGTGCTACTACTATCTATTATCATTAGTGTGCTCATGGTTATTTAGTTATCTTCCACTATTTACTACTCTGGATTATGATGGTAGCATTGTGTGGGTAGTAGTTGGTATGTATGTGCACCGCTTATGAGGTCCTGGTCAAACTAAGGTGTTGATTCAGTCGTGTCCCAAAAGAAAAATTTTCTGACCAGTATTTTTTGGTGACATCGAACCCAAACAATGCGACCCCTAAGTGCCTAGCACGCATGCATCTAACTAACCGGTCAAAAAAGAGGTCTGGCATGAGGCAGAGGTGGTGCGGTAGGACATCAGCCACACACTGTGCCGCCGCACCTCCAGGCGTGAATTGGATTAGAAACTGATTGATTGTTGGTCCCATCGATTTGAACCTGGACTCTCTCCTCTCATGGAAAGCCTATCCCCAATGGCTTACTCATGGTAATCTGATCCTGCATGAACCAAGAATGGAAACATAGGGAGGAAGATCATGCCCATTACCATCATGGGATCACCTCTTACTGATTTTGTGTAAGAAGAGATCTTTAATCTCTATTCTTCCATTCAATCGATCAAACCAAGAGAAGGGATTGAGAGAGAGTAAGGTTCTGACGTATGAACTATGAAAGAGAAGAGAGAAAAGAGAGGAAGAGAAGCCTCTCTCTCTCTATGTACCACCTAGGAAAGAAAGAGAAGAGGAGGGAGAAAACATCCCTCTGCAATAGCGTTTACCCAATAAGGAACTTGCCTCTGCAAGCACGAGTTCGTCAGAGGGATTGACATAGACAAACCTTGTAAGTATACCTTCACTCTGAGATATGGATCAATTAATGGAAATTAGCAATAGTGATTCGATTATAACTGATAAGAATAATAGCCATATGTTACAGTCTGTGATGGTTGAAAGAGGATATCTCTATTACTAAATCCAATGAGGAAAAATACCATCTACCATTATGGGTAAAGTTTTGTGCCATTTGAGCTATAGTTCACAGATGTGGGTTGTGAATGGTAATACATCTAGTACAGTGCAGGGACAGGAACGAATCCTAAAGGACTAAAAAAATTGTTATGGACTGTGTAGAGACCTTGGAATGACTCTAGGAGACTCGGATCATGGACCAATGAAGGGATCTGAATGTTTAGAAATCGGATTTGGAGTTTAAAACCAGATCTGAGATCTTAGCAATTTGTTGAATCGAAATGGTATCCATAACTTAACGTAGGAATCGAGTTTTGAGCCCAAACTCCTTATTCCCACTAAGAAAAATATGAGAAATATGTCGGAGAAGTTTGGTGACCATTGGACCACATTTCGACGTGCGGTGGATGGGATGAGCCGTACGACTTGGTTGTCGAGACGTGCGGTCGATGTCATCAGCCGCACACCATTCTGATGTCGAATTTTGGCCAAACTCAAACAATGAATCTATAATTTATTTTGATTTATTTAAGGGCTTGGAACCCAGTAATGACCATTCTTTGATGGGGAACCTCGTGTGCATCATGTATGCCAGAGGTAGAATTTGGTCTACACCCTAAAACGACCAATGACTTGCTAGCTCTATGATTTTAGACCTTAAACCCAACTTACAGGAGCTAAGTAACCTTTATGGGGTGTGGGCATTGTCATTGGACCATGCAAAAGCATGTTGTCGATGGCACGTGACGCATGCCTGGTCGTCATGACCGTGCAATCGATGCCACGTGCAGCATAAGATTTCGAACCTAGTTGTCGACCATCTTTGGTCAGTAACTTTGTCTGATTTTTAGAAACCTAATTAAGGGGTTGGATCCCTGAAGTCATGTTTATAGCTATGTATTTTTGGTTATTTCGATTAATAACCCGATGACCTATTTTGTGCTTTCTGTTAATTATTCTAAATGTTAAAAACCTCTGGACAGCGAGTGTTGGACCCTAGAGATTAATAATAGGACCATTATTATGGTGCTAGAACACCCCTAACTTCGTTAGAAGAAGTCCTTCTTAGTATTAAGGCTAATAAAAGGTGATTTCTGACTAATGAGTGTGTTGTCTTGTGGGAACCAGCCTACTCGTTATTTATCTCGTGTGGACAGTAGGTCTATTTAGGTTAGAAGCACCCTAATGCTATAAACAGTAATGAATGAGGTTAATAACAAAAGAATCTTAATGCTATGACATGACAAACAGGTAGTAAATAGTAGGCATGGATTGTCAGATAAGCTACTAGAGCTGTGAACACCAGAATAATAAACTTAAGGAGAAACTGGAATAACCCTTTTAGATAATACATTAATGAATATTATTGTGTATGATCTTGATAGAGCCACAAGGACTCTGGTAGGTAGCTACCTGATCGGATTTACTATAGTTACTCTCTATCTTTGTTAAGGAAACTAAACCCTTGGATGCATGTGTTTCTCTATTTACTATGTTGTATGATGGTGTGAGATTGATAACATGCTTTTGTGTGATAACATGCCATCCAATAAGCTGTATTGTTTGCTCATGCATATGCATCTCTCTCATGTGCGATCAATGATACTTGTAGTGGTTTAGAAGTGGGGTGGTATGGGATGCCTCGTGACCTCTCCATGAAAGGTAAAGCTGGTCTTGGTGATTCATGATGTCTGATTAAGTCAATAAGGAGGAAGGTGGGTGGAATGGGATGCTTGTACCACTTCTTACTGGCACTGCTTTGCATTGACCACATATAACCTAGCCAAGTCACGATGTCCTATGTAGCGAGTGGACTGGGTCGAAAGCTTGGCGATGTTACAGTCCAGTAATATGACTAATTAAGTGGACATGGTTAGTTGAACATTAATATCTGTATAACTGTACCCCCAGCCATTAGAGGATTATGTAGTGGCATGGGTTCAATAAAAAATTGGTATGAACATAGCTGCGATGCTCCCCACGGTCGACATAATACAAGTGGACAGACAAGTCCACTAGTGAGATTACCATCTCCTTAAGTGCCTGATGTAATACAAGCTCGGGATGAGTAATGGGCAAGTGGTCGACTTAATACGGGCTTGTTCCATAATGACAAACCCATACTTGGGGATGTTGCTATGCTCCGTGTGTGGGACAGTACCATTCATAGTAGAGACTCGTACAGCCTGGAGACTCCTTGCGTGGGTTGTCTTGAGTTGGCACTTATAGTTATCATACCTGACCGTAGTTGATAGTTGCATGCATTTGCTTGTTGTACGTTTAGTTTTCTAGCTAAATTTGGTGGTTGAGCTTACCTTGCGCCCACAAACTATTTTTAGATGTTGCAGGTTCTTCCCTTTATGGTTCTGTTTGCCTTTCATTTGGTGTCGAGGATGAAGATAGTGAACCTGAGGAGGACATCTCTGATCTGTTGTGCTATGCGTAAACTTACTTCTAGGCCTAGGATGAGCCTATTTTGTTATTAGTTTGGCTTTGGGATTTTATTACTTTGGGTTTACGTTCTAAATAAGCTTTGAATAATGATTATTACTTAAATTTGAATTATTCCGAATAATTGGATAATGATTTTAATTATTTTGGATTTGAGATAATACTTTAATGGTTTTTTTTAAACTTTAATAATTATGGGGATTTGAATAACTTAGATGAGTTCATTTTAAATCTTTAGATGTCAGCATATAATAATTGGTTTTTAATTCCGCTCATAATCATTCTCCGGTTTCTTAATAAATGTTTTAATTGGGTATAGAAATTGAAATATTCATATTACTCTGATTAATTTTGTAACAAATGGTTGGGGGTTAACTTGTGAAATACCGTGATGTGCGATCCTAGAAAGGGATTTCTTGTGTCCGAAAAGGATGGAAAGATCTCGTTGCATTCCATAGTATCGATACATCGAAAACGGGGTGTGACACAACCGATTGGAGCTTTCCATTCTTCCATGCCATGCCAATCTTCACATGTGATATCAACCTTGAGAAAAATTAGGAAACCTCAAAGATGTGGCAATCTCCACCTAGTAAATTTAATCCCAAATAAGTAGGGAATATTCTCTAGAGAGAATGGAATCTCTCATGAGATTGGGCTGCTTTTTTACTTGGTCCATGGCTAATCTTATACATAAAATTCATAGCTCTCCATATAAATCCATCCCTATACATGGCTGTTGAATTGATTGAGTCAGTTCACTAGGCAGGATCACCAAAAATACATAAAGTGGTCTTTTCAAGCTCGGATTGTTCCATTCTTTCACTTACACCCTACAAATATAAAAACAACATTAAACACTCGAGAAGCATCATAAAAAAAGAATAAGAGATGCAAACTTTATGCCCTAAATTCACATATAAAATGTGTTCATCACCTCCCCGCATAAATCGCAGGAAAATGAAGGAAAAATAAATAAATAGGGAAAGAAAGTTTTTGGATCTAATACTTCACATATTGCTTGCAAATTCTATCATTGCTAAACATTAGACCTTTGGTCGAAATTTTTTGGATCCAATTACTTTGAGATGCATAATGGGTGTTTATGTTGTCAGGATTTAACAACGCAACAAAAGAACGATAGTAAAAGAAAAATGAAAGAGAAACAAAACACAAAGCAAGCAAGAAAGAATGTCCTTGTTGAGATAACTTGCCATTTTTCTTACCTCTTTATGATGCTTCCATTTTCTCTCTTTACCCCAACCATGAAGATTAGGATGATTGGATGATCCTAATATAATAGAGTGGAAAAGTGGTGAGGAAAAAGAAGCAATGTTTTAGTTCTAGGTATCGGACACAGTATCGGCTGTGGTCAAAACCAATCCGATACCTATCCAAATCAGGTACCAAGACAATGATTGCACAATCGATACATGGCCATTACCAATAAAAAGAATAAAAGAATACGAAATATTTAGTATTGGATCGGGATCAGTCATGGCCAAAACTGACATGAATCGACCAATCCAAACGATCTGTTACCGATTACTAAAACTATGAATAGGAGTATTTAAATTTTAGAGATGTGAGGACAAAAGTACTCGTAACATTGCAACATGGCGTGGACCATTGAACACACCTGCCTACAAAGAAAAACAGGGATTAGGTTTCCTCTTGAACCTTTGATTCCCTATTTCATTCATCTCTTGAACCTTTGATTCCCTACTTCATTCATTCTCAAAAAATTTTGAATCCAAAATCTTTTCTTTTTTTTTTGGGGGGGGGGAAATATTGTTTCCTCCCCTGTGGTTTGCTAAAAGGACAAATGCCCTCAAACTTTTTCGATAAATACAAATACCTCCCCTAAAAGTACTATTAAAATACAACTAAACCCACACCGTTAGGTATATTCCATTAGATATTGACGATGAGAAGCCAATATTGTTTTAATAACCAAACTAACCCTTTACAAGGTTGAAGTACCTATTTTACCCTTATTGAAATAGGGAATCTATTTCCGCTTCAATTACTGCAACCCTGATTCGAAACCAAACCCTTGAAGCCCTCAGTCATTGTAGCCCTCAATCAAAACCAAACTGTCAAGAACATCTTCACCTTTGCAACCCTCAGCCGAAATCAACCCATCAAGAACTTCTCTTCCGCTGCAAGCTTCGATGAACCAAACCGTCGAGAACTTCTCCGCTGCTGCAAGCTTCGACGAACCAAACTGTCGAGAACTTCTCCGCCGCTACAAGCTTCGACGAACCAAACAGTCGAAAAGAACAGAAAGCTTAGGTGGAAGAAATACAGAATGCTTGCCTTTTGTTAGCAAAAGTGGGTCTCTGCAACATGGAGAAAACCAATAAAGGAAGAAGGAAAAGGGAAAGGCTCAGAAACCCCATCGTCCTTCTGTAGATTTGCTTCCTCTGTTACAAAAGTAAAATGAATTTCTCTTTCCCCAGTTTCTTAAAAGCTCTGTTGCTTTATCCCTTTGGAGTCGAAATCTTTTCAAAAAAGGGCAACGTGTAGAGGTAGATGCGTTCTATTCTAATCAATCAGACTATGGATTAAATAAATAGAGAGTTAAGAAAGAAGATTGGATTTTATGAGAGTTTTTTTAGAGCAAATCATGGCAACTCTGCAATTCCAGTTTCTAAAATATATAATTCCTTCAATGTCAATAACCCATTTCCATTATTTACTCAGTTATCAAAACTGTATTATTATTATGCTATCTATTGGTCACTGATTGCAGTTTAAACTGCAGGAAGCAATGACTTTTAGGATGAGCCGCCTTCGACGCCTTCCAAAGAATTTGGAGAGGATGATTCACAAGATGATTTTTGCAAAGGCTTTTGGAACAAAGGTGAAGGAGAATGAAAAGGAAGAGAAGAGAAGGTATTGGAACTAATTTTAAATGGGGTAGGAGGGTTATAATAGTCTTTTAACAATAATAGGTTCTTAAATTACAAAATGTCTAGGGATAGAATTGTCCATAGAAAGATTAACTTTAACACTGTTAAAAAAAGGGAACTGTTGTATTTATCGAAAAATTTTGGGGCATTTGTCCTTTTGGCAAACTTGAAGGGAGGAACAGTATTTTTTTCCTTTTTTTTTTTTTTTTGGTAGAAGTGTCCAAAATCATTAGGGTAAAAGACAGTTACCTCCCCTGTAACTTACCTTAATGACCGTTGACCCCCAAAGGTTTCAAAAAAGACAGTTACCTCCCCTAAATAACTATTAAAATCCAAATAGCCCCACGCGTTAAGAATATTCCATTAGATGGTAATGGTGGGAGTCCAATATTTTTTTAAAGACCAAATTACCCTTTTCAAGAGATGAACTACCTATTTTACCCTTACTATTTAATAGGGTTACTACTTCCCCATTTGCTCTCTTACATTTTTTCCGATTTTCAAACCCTTGAATCGCCTTCTTCTTTGGAGCTCTCTGCCGCTGCAAATCCTTGAATATTGAAGCAATTTCTCCTAAAATCTCTCTAGATTTTCAATCCCTATTTTTACTCTTATCTTCCCTCATCTTTTTCCCATTCCAGTGACCCTTAGTTGACGGTCATTTTCTCTCCTATTCTTCTTTGGTTTCTTCTCTCCTAAAATCTATCCAGATTTTCAATCCCTATTTTCACTCCTATCTTCCCTCATCTTTCTCCCATTCCAATCGTCTCCTATTCTTCTTCGGTTTCTTCTCTCCTGAAATCTCTCCACATTTTCAATCTCTATTTTCACTCTTCTCTTCCCTCATCTTTCTCCCATTCTAGTCGCTCTTAGTCCACGGCCATTTTATCTCCTATTCATCTTCGGTTTCTTCTCCTACTTCCTCTCCAGGCAGATTCTGCTCTTCCCTTAATGGCGAAATCAAAAACCATGCCATTTCTCCTCCCTTTCCTAGCTCTCTCTCTCTTCAAACTCCGATTCTTCCCCTTCTTTTTCTGTTGCAACTAATTTCTCACAGGTTTTCTCCTCACCAAAATTCGGAGATCCCCAACCCCTTTTTTTTTTCCTCCGTCACACCTCACTCTTCTCTCTTGATTCGACAAGTACTTTAATTAACTCACCCATTATATATATCCAAAGGAATCAGGAGGGCTGTCAACAGGGAAGAGCGAAGGAGAACCATAATATGAATTTCATATTAAGAATGAGAATCCAACATGATTAAACACAAATCAGAATACCAATTCATGGAAATCAAAATTAGTGCTTAATTAAGGAGTTTTGCCTCACTGGTCACCTGTAATCGTTCCGCTTGCATCTGAGTCCATCATATCATCTCCGCCGGAAAGAACGTGAGGGAGAATGAGAAGAAGATAAGATTAGGGTTTATTTTAGTTGGATATAAAAGGGTTATATTGGTCTTTTAACAGTAATAAGATTTAAAGTATGGATAAAAGGTTGAGGGTAGAGTTGTCCATAAAAAATTTAACTTTAACACCGTTAAAAATTGGGGCTATTTGGATTTTAATAGTTATTTAGGGGAGGTAATTGTCTTTTTTGAAACCTTCGGGATCAACGGTCAATAAGGTAAGGTATAAGGGAGGTAACTGTCTTTTACCCAAATCATTAAGAGTATAGGAACTCTAGGATTTAGACTTTTTATTTCCTAGAATCTCAGATGTACAAGAATCATAATATTTTCCAAACATGGCCTCGAGGAGATCTAAATTTTAGAGGTGAAAATTGTTTGAGATTCAGGTCTAGCCTTGGTTTAAGGGCTGAGGGTTAGGCAATCTCATTGACTAGAATTAGGTGGATTTAAGCCCATACAGACAAGATGGGCTAATAACTAAGGCCAGACCCATGCTGACATAATTCAATATTTCAAGCCCCAGCCATATGCACTCACATGGGATGGAACTAATAACGTCGAGATTCAAGAAACGATGATTCATTTAAAGGATGTAACTTTCATCCTTCCTAAATTTACAAGCAACACTTTAGAGAGAGAGAGAGAGAGAGAGAGAGAGAGAGAGAGAAGAGAGAGAGATAGAGAATGTGTGTGTATGCGTTTATTTTTAAAGGCAAAAGGTTTCATATACGGGCATATATACATGGTCATATTTTCAACTGTTGGATGAAGAAGTGTAATCTAAAAATTAACCCTCCCCTATTAAATGAAAGGCTAATACCCTGACTGTGTACATACATAGTCCATGTACAAAAATCATCTCCTTTTTAAATAAATACTTAGGGCTGAGATTTCTTGTCTGGGCTGCGTGTATTCTGAGTCAACACTCAACACAGGGTCCAATGGGAGTGCAGGCATAAGTATCCAAGAGGAAGCATAAGAGAATCATTTCAAAGGCTATGTGAGAGAGTGCAGGAGTCGTAGTCGAACAATGAACTATTTCCTAAATATATAAATCCCCAAGTGATATACCTCACAAAATGACCCACCACCTGATGGACGACACAAGGCAAACAACTCAATTAAGAATAGGAGGTTATAGATAAACATGGTGCATAAACACGCGTGGAGTCTGTGTTAAAGAAACTAGGTCAAGGGTAAAATCATCCAAAGGGAGACGAGAACATCCCTAGCGATGATCCTACACCCCGACCCCATCAACTAAGATTAGATTAGACAATCTGTCACTATTCTATAAAGAGAGCAACTACAAGCATCGTAAAGGTATTCTACTCACCTCACTGGAGTATTCATTCTTTTTCATTTTTCTGCATTTACTGTTAAGGGTGTCAAATTTGCGCTCGGCCGGGTAGCACAGACCGAGCCAGTCCGATATAACCCAAACCCAGCCCAGACCGTGCCCTTAATGGAAAGGTTTCGGTCTGGGCTTGTAAAGCCTGACACCGTTTCAACCCAAACCAAAACCGGACTAGTAATACTCAACCCAAACACCGGTAAGGCCGGTTAAGAAGCCCGAGCTAACCCGAACCGATTCTTTTTGCTGCTCAAATAATAACCAACTAACCAATGATCTAAGATAAATGTAACTATGCAATCCATTATCTATGTTCAGATGCCCCTAAGATCAATCAAAACTCAACCACTTATAATTTATTAAATACGAACAAAAAACGCCACAAAAAAATTATTGTCATGCCAAAATAACTAAATGCGAAGGTAGCCCGGACCGAGCCAGCCCGAAATCAACCCGATACTAACCTGACACCAGACCGACCCATTAATTATTGTGTCCAATGGAGCCCAAACCAATTCGAACCCTTAATAAACAAGTTTTAGTCTAGGATTGTAAAACCCAACACCATTTCAGCCCGGATCAAAATCGGACCAGACCAGCCTATTGATACCCTTATTTATTGTTGTTGCTCTGATAATTGACTTAGGCATCAAAGAATCCTTAATGTATCCCAATCCGACCCTCTTAGTTGTCTCTTTTGACTCATCACCTTGCCGATCCCTTAACCTACGGTTCAGAATCAGATTTCGACTGCAACACAGAGAAACACATGAGTCATGAGTCATGACTCCTAGCATCTCCTTTGTTCATTAACCATGCTGTCTCATTAATTTGTAATACCTCTAAATGCATCAACACTAAAAAGATGAAGGTTTCATCTTCCCCTTTCATCAAAAAAATAAAAAAAAATAAAATAAATTTCCATGTTGTTTCATTCTAACTAATTATACTTTGGACCATGGTTTTAGTATGACGACCCAAGCCCATAATTGCCCTAGTTGATTCTAATTCGATTTGTCAGTCCATTATACAAAGTCATAGAATCTGATTAAGGTTCCATTTGTTTGACATAAAATTTATATGTAAAATCATATATTTAAAAAAAAATTCCCAATATTTATTTTCAAGAAAAAAAATATAGTGATCTCTAAAAAGGAAAAAGAAAATTCGTCTTTCTTTTAGTTCCTGAAAATAAACATTAGAAATTTTTTAACATGTACAATTTTATGTTCAAACAAAAGGAACCTAAATAAATAAATAAAAAAAGGGCCAAAACTGTGTTGCCTTCAAGAGTTGCACGAATCAAGTAGACCGATTTCAAACCGAATCAACCGATCCAACTGAACCGAACCCAATCCCTAAAACCATGCTTTGAAAAAATTCATCTTTGTATTTGATCAATCCACATGGCAATAACCTAATCATATTCCACAAGGCGAAAATGAGGAATTGTTGAGGAACGCTGCTATTATCATTGAGTCAATCTGGAATCCTTTTACCCAAAGGTTTGTAATGGGGTAGCCCATACCTTAGCAAAAAAGGGTTTGGATCTTCTGCAGCCATGCAGCCTGTGCAACTACATGTGTTCTCAATGGCTTAGATGCTATTGCAAGAACTGCACGACTACAAAAAATCTAAACTCGATTAAAAAGATCCTCACGGTGACTGAGACGATTGTGTGACCTATTATTGTGACCTGGATTCAAGATCAGTGCTCTAATTGTAGCCCAAAACTTCAGATATTAATCATCAATAGATATTGCTTGCACCAAAAAAAAAAAATCTAAAACCGCCTTCCTGGGTGCTCCTATTTGGATTTTGGACACTTGTCAGATTCCAATCATGCAGAACGAAAATTCCATCCTACTACCATGTTATATTCTCTCTACCCTTTGCGCAACCTTGATCCCCTCCTTGTTTCCTGGTAGTGAAAGTCTCTCTCTCTTTTTACCACAAAAAAAAAAAAAAAAAAAATCTCTCTCTCTCACTCTCGTTGTTTTCGTTCTTCTCCAATGTCGACGAGCCAAAGCCACCATCTCCTGAGATTGGTCCTCAGTTGCCGAAAAATTACTGCCCAGGTCACCAGTCCAAGTACTGATTCCATAGTGGCTATGGCTTCTTCCTCCGAGCAAGAATTTGTGGCTCAATACAGAACGATGCTCAACAGGTTCCCAAGATCTCACAGTTTCTGGGACGCAAGGATCGCTTCGAGGGTAGGCGAGAAACTAGCGTTTCGTCTTAAAGAGATTGGCGTTTCAGATGTAGAGATCGACCTTCACGAAGAGCTTTCCAGGCCGGTCCATTACCGGAGGATGGTTATGCCCCTCTTCGATTCGGTTAAGCGGACTGGGGTTTGCGTGTCTGGGGCCGAGAAATTGGATTCCCAGTAATCGAGGTGAGCTGATTCTTGTGTTAGGGTTTCAATTGGGGAGGATCAATTTGAGCTTTTGGGATTTTTGTTCTTGGATTATAGCCCTTTTATTATACTGCATTATAAGAAATGATGTATACTTTATTAGATGCAACGCAGAAAGATGGAATTTTTGTAACGGAATTCCCTAATTATCAATTTTTGGAATAAATCCTTTTACTTCAGAAGTGATTTTTAAGATAAACAATTTTCCGTGGAGTGGAAACTAGATGGAATTTTTGTAATGGAATTAGCCTTTAATTATGGAACTTTGGAGTAAAAATTTTACTTAGATGACCATTAAAACATGGAATTGTTTCATGAAAAAGAATATCTTTTTATTTTTTAGGTGGCAGGAAATAAAAGAAAGTTTCCTTCTTAGGTTGGCATTATCAGTGTAGGGATAAGACTTGCAAGTGCAGTTTTGATTTGGGTTGGTATGTCTCATTCATGACCTGGTATTTTAATGAGGCTGCATGGCTGCAAACTCCCTGTTGGATCAATTTGATCTTCATAGCTGCAAACTCCCTGTTGTTGTATTACAGAATTGCTCAATTAGTTACCTATGACCCTTCCTCACCATCGACTGCTTTGATCAACATGGTGATGACAAAATTTGATGATGGCGTAAGTTATTAAATTTGCTTTTTACAGAAAGTGGTAGAACATATATTTTCTGCTTTCTTAATTGGCTTCAGCAGCACCTTATGGGCACTTTGAGAACTAATAATATAAAAATGCTCATAGATGACCTATTGTATAGTTCTTCAGATTACCTTTCAGACTTCACTAAGGACCCTATATTTTCCCTTATTAACGTGATACATATTTGCTGGCTAGGCATTTCCAAATTGCATAAATGGAGAAACAAAGAGCTTATGAAAACCTTTCATTCAGTAAAATAGGATTATAAAAAGGTGATGGAGAAACTGATAGGTATTGGATGAGGTGAAATGAAGGTTCAGCAGCCTATTGATGGAAAAAGACACCATTAAACCTAGAGATAGAACATGTTCTGAGTCTCTAAGGATTTGAGATACTGCCCCGTCAATCTGTTCCTAAATCTTTTGAAAAAGGTAAATAGAGGAACAATATAAATAAACTTAGTGTGGCTGAGATGAGGATGTTGAGATGGATGTGTGGTAAAACCAGGAAGGATGAAATAATGTTCGTGTTAGAGCTGATTTAGGAATAGCACCGATACATGATAAACTATAAGAAAGTCGTTTGAGATGGTATGACCATGCTCAACGGAGCTGTTAGATGCTCCTGTATGGAGGAGTGATTTGATTTAGATTGAAGGATAAAAAAGAACTAGGGGCAAACCTAAGAAGACCCTAGGGGAGGTTGTGAAGAAAGACATGCATAGCTTAGGCCTTGTTTCAAGTATGACATCGAATAGAGTTGATGTAGGCTAACCTAGGGTCTCTAATTTATCCTACTCTTACACGACCAACTAACATAAGGATTAAAGAAATAATTAACTAATGTGTAGGGACTGTTATGGGCAGCAACGCACATGACATGCTTACGAGATTAGTATCATGATAACCACAAGTAAAGAACAGTATAAAGCCAAGTAACATGATCAACTAAGCAATTATTAATTAGGTTTCATGTCATGTTCATAATAAACCATAGGTTAAGAAGTACTAATGTGCAAAAGATTTCAAAACTCCTAAAACTAACAAGATTAAATGCCTAATGATTAGAAAAACCCATGAACATGTAAAAACAGTAACTTCCCAATAATTAAAGAGATGAAATCCTAATCATAACATGCTAAATATGAAGGTTCAGCTGTAACGATGCTATCAAAGTGACTGCCCACGTTAGTAAGCACTAACTTGGCATTCACTATGGCAGAAATTATGTAGATTAGAGTTACAGCTCAATATAATGTACTAGAACAAAAAAATAAATAACCCAACAGCAGGTTGTGCTATGATAATGGTTAACAGAAGGGGTGAATATAAAGAAAACACTAAAAGAACTAGGGTTTTAGGTGCTGCCAGTGTTATAGCAGGGTGTCTTGAATCAATTTCTAATAACCAGAAAATAAAACAGCAAAGGAAAAGGGAAGAGAAAGCACTGCCAAGAACAGTATAAACAGGGGGAGGGGAATTCTGTAACAAGAAAGAGAGAGGGATAGGAAGATGAGAGAGAAAGAGGGGGGAAGTGATCTATGGACAGATCAGCAAGGGGGGGAGGGGAAGCATACCTGTCTTCAGTAGAGAGAGAGAAAGCCGAGAGAGAGATAGTGGATTGGGTATTTCAGACCTGCACAAAGAGAAGAGAGAGAGCACGAGAGCTTTTTCTTTTTTTTTCTGCATTCAATAATCATTAACTACTAATTTCATTAATAATAATGTCTTTAAATAAACTTACAATCCTAATTGGACTGAAACTCTAAAAACACAATTAGAACTCAAATATGACCTTCATATAAAAGTTCTAATTAAACTCAACTACTAATTAGAAATCAACTCAAATACTAATACTCACCTACATCTAAGGGATAAGGGACCCACATCTAAAATAAATAAATAAAAACAATAAAAAGAGAAACTACCTTCCTTATAGAAGTAAAACTCTAAAATAAAACTAAAGCAATAGAAATAAAATTTACAAAGATTTCTAAATTAAATCTTCCTATCCAACGGATCTTGGCCTGCATCAAGAGTTGATTGGAGAACCAGAATCCATGTAGCCGACCCCATTTAGTTGGGATAAGGCTTTGTTGTTGTTGTTGTTCACACTGTGGCTGGCCTTAGGAGAATTTTAGAATAGAAGGTTCTTAGAAGACATTCTTCTGTAGATTTGTACTTTTTGTTGACCCGAAGATGAGATTAGGAGAAATAGGCAGGTATTGGGTCAGATTCTTGATTTGACCACTGGAGAAGCAGTGAGAAATTAAAAGATATGGGTTTCCTTGTGTTAACAACAAATATGATCTAAAACAGAGTTGAATAGCAAAATAGGATTTATGTTGCCAACCCCATTTAGTTGGGATAACCCTTGGTTGAGTTGACTTGATGTCTTATTTTTTATTAACACAGCCCTCTTAAACTTCTTGTAGTTTGGTGACATAATTTCTTGAGGTTACCTATGTGCCAAATGAAATTCTAGATTGTCTGGATATCGCAAGTGCCTTGCATCTCTGCAAGTTTTCATCTTCCCTTCGACCCTGATATTCTGTTTTTACTCCTGTATGTTATCTCACTGTTTCATATTCCAACTGAACTGTTGAACAAACACGAAGTCTGTATAGCAAATGCAGAAAACACATTTGTGAACACACATCTCATCCTTTGTGAGACTTCCTCCTTTCCATGAATGATTACCTTTTCAATTTGGTTTGAGATGAGGCGATTGATCCTTTAAATGCTGTATTTTCTTACTTTCCTTGATTTCTCTGCCATTTCTCTGTGGGAAGAATTCAAGCCAATGAGTATAGTCGGCCAATATCCACTTTCTTGTCTCTGCTACTAGTTGTGTAACAAAACAGCTCAGAAGGAAGGAAAGATAAGAAACAAAACCATAATATCTGTGCCTGTGTTTGTACTTTGTATCTGTGTAAATCTTATATGCGAAAGGGCATGTCTAGGAACTTTCTTGGGATAGACCCAAGAGCGAACACTTTGGATTGTCTTCGTGTACTGTGCTGATATATATGAGAACCCAACACAATGCACTGTATTTGAACTTTCACAATACACACAGCATCTTGAAAGTCTCTTTATCTCAAACGAAACTGACAAGAAACTAATCCTTATTCCCACTTCTTTGAAAGCTCTTTCACTTGAAACTTTCCTCATACTGGACAAGGCGAGTCAGCAAACATGTGAAACCTTTCCAGGAGACAGTCTTACCACAGATTTGGGGCAAGAATGTCGTAGAAAACACAACATGAAACTAATCATGCGTTTGGAATGCATTCTTGGAATGTGCTCGAGTTCAATAACACATTCTGAACAGGGGAAAAACATTGTTTCATATGCATTTTTGTTCTTGGATTATAGAATGTGAAGAGTACATGGACTTTTCTGGAATTAGTTCTTTTGCCCATTCTGCATTGTGATCCCAGAACAGAAATGCCTCACACTTTTGCCCATTCTCATTCTATAGTAGGAATGTATTTTTCATTTTTGAGAATGCATTTTTAAGAATGCATTCCAAGAATACATACAGAACGTAGTTCGATTTCATTTGTAATTTTATGTAATACCCATTCTACTGATTTGGGTAGTTAGAAAGGATATCAGAGGAACCGACAGATCTTTCACTGAAGATCTTTGATTTTGGACTTTAATCAAATATATCCATTAATAAAAGGGAAAAAGACAATTACCTCTCATGTACTATACCTAAAAGACAATTACCCCCTAAACTTTCTGGAAAAGACAAACCTCCCCTACAAACACTGTTAGAAGACAACTAAACCCATGCCGTTAGCAGTTTTCGTTAAATACTAATGGTGAGAGACCCAAATTTTTTTTAATGACCAAAGTAACCTTGTATAAATGTGAAGTATTGTTTTACCCCTGTTGAAATAGGGCTTCAATAACTGAAACCCTCATTCAAAACCAAAACCCTCAAGCTCTCAAATATAATGTTTCAGAAACTCTGGAATGTAGATGGTTCACCACCATTGTCTTCAAAAGTGCCCGAGGATCATCCACGAATTTCCAATTACCCAAATGAAGTGGAAGTAGAAGAATTTCGACTAATTAATTAGAAAAGAAAAGGCACAAACTGCTCAAAAATAAAATGTTTCAGATTGATCGGGCTCCTCTGTAGTGAAGGAGCTCACTGCAGAGGGAGCCGTGAAGAGCAGATCACTACACATGACCCAAATGCATCCTGGGGTTGGGTTTCGTTAATGTTTCATGAGAGTTTCGTAACGTCAAAGTACCAAATCTTTTTCAGCAAGCGGCCTCCAATTGATACTCACTTTTGAATTGTTCAAGGTCTTTTGCTTCCTGTCATACAAAACAGAGCAACCATGAGAGGTAAGATTAAGCTGTAATTTAGGTGAATATCAAGTAGGGACTACCTTCAACATTGAGCTTCATATTTATGGTACAAGCAGATCTGGTCTAACCAACATTCTTGAGCTTTGTTAGAAAATTCGCAACTTATAAGGAAAACAAATTAACAACAAAAACTATTCAAAGAATCACCAAAACCTCACTCGAGATAATCAAATTCCCAACCCTCTTCTAGTCCAAAATCCCTTTTCTACTGTCTTCTTCCCATGTAGAGCAGAATATCTCAGTTATTCTGAAATTTGATAATTTTTTCATTTCCTTATTTTCTAAACCGATGGTGTATGAGGCAAATAAGGAAGAGAAAGAAAATTTTAAAAAAAATACAATTGAGGAGGAAAATTACCTCTAAGCTGAGATAGAGAAGAGGCAATCGATTCAAATCCTCTGAGCAGAAGAGAACAATCGTCGTTCAAGTGTTTTCCATGTTCAGACTCTCCAAAAGCCTAAGGAAATCCAAACAGAGCAGTCCATGATTTTTTTTCCACAAAGAAAAAGAAATTGGGGGAACTGTGATTGGGAAAAACAAAAGCAAAACTCTGAGAGTTGTAGAGAGATTTTGCTTAAAGCGATGATTTGTCAGAGTTCTGGTAGAAGAAGGATATGATACTTTATTGCAAGTAGAAGACAAGATATCCAAGAGAACAGCCATGCGAGATCACTGAGAGTTGCAGAGAGAGAGAGAGAGAGAGAGAGGGGAATCAGGAAAAGGAAGAGTGAAGAGGGAGATTCAGAGAAATAAAAGCAAAGAGACATTTTGTTAAAAGTTAAAACCTAATTTAGTCTTGTGGCAAACGATTCGATACTTTGACGTTACAGAACTCTCATGAAACATTAACGAAGCCCAGCCCCAGGATGCATTTGAGCCACGTGTAATGATCTGCTCTTCACGGCTCCCTCTGTAGTGACCTCCTTCATTACAGAGGAGCTCGATCCGAATGTAGATGGTTACTCTCAGTTACCAGTTGTATCCAAACACGAAGATATCGCAACTCATTTCAGTAACACCAATCAGTCTCGAATGTTTGGGCACAATTCTGGAGGAATTGGGGGAGCTTCCCCTTGAGAAACTGAGGGAGGGATTCTTTTACCTTTCGAATTCCTCTGGTCAATATTTGATTACAGGACAAAGAAAAAGAAGAAAACGAAAAACAATGAGAGACTCGAAAACGGTGAAAGGAGAGTTAGGGAAGAGATGGGTTTTTCTTACTGAAGACATGGGAGAATAGGATCTTTGCCTGCGTAGGTCTTTATGTTAGTGATCAAGGAGGAAAATAGCTCATTGTGAAACCCATCTGCCATTCTCTCCCCGTTTTTCTAGAAGCAACAACGATAAGCAGATTTGGCAAAGATGAAACATACCTTTTTCAAATTTGAAATAAATAGCACAGCCGCTTCTTTTGGTAGTGTTTGGTCTGCGCTGTAAGAAAACCTTCCGCGCCTGCAGGTATTACGTTTTTTGTTTTTCAGTATATGGCTGAGATAGTTTCATTTTTTTTTAAATGGCGTATGATTGAAAATTTGAATTCTGTTCAGGGGTAGAATTGTCTATAGAAAAATTCACTTTTAACACCGTTAAAAATTGGGGACGTTTGTCTTTTCCTGAAACGTTAGGGCGTAATTGTATTTTAGGTATAGTACAGGGGAGGCAACTCTCTTTTTCCCTTAATAAAATAAATATTGCATAAATTTATCTCCAAAATTGCCACTTTTGCATTTGCCTCACCACCAACCCCCCCAAAAAAATGAAAGAAACAGAGAAAAGAAAAGCATTAGTGGGCAGCTTTTTAAGAGCTTGTTTCAGTTTGGACCTTGGACTTACTACAATAATGTCAACTTGCTATATGATTATTTTGAATAAAATTATTTCCCTCTAGCCGGCAATTGACTGTTGCTGATTTTGAATAAGTTTATTTGCCCTTTTGACCCCAAAAAAAAATTGTTATATGATTATTTTGCCTCATATCTTTTTTTCAAAGCAATGTATTTAGACCACACCCCTGCAGGAATTATACCAAATGGTATCTTCTACTTTATTGTCTTTTAATTTTCTCCCCTTAGGAGCTTCTTGTTTCAGGTCCAATCTACTTTTGGATCTTCTAGATGGCTGATTACCCTAAGGGTCAATATGGGTAAACTTGAGCCCGAGCCCACCTGAAAAATTCAGGGCTTGCGCTGGATTTTCTCAATCCGTGGGCTGGGGTTAGTCAAGAAAACACCAACACGAGGGAGGATGTGAGACTCAAGTTGACTCCTGGAGCTAGCCCTGGCCTTGTATTTCACATTTGTATATGTGGTTGGTTTGCCATATCATATAACACTATTTACATGTGAAATTCGTCATGGATTCAGGTAGGGACACCCATGGTCTGGAGCATCTCACTTTCAAAAAGGTGCAAAGCCCTCTTCCCCCTGTATTTGAAAATTTTCTTGATATTATTTTCCTTTATCTAACCCCATCCACAAAACTTCCCTTTTGAAAACTGCTCCCCTAGAGAACCCTCTCCTTATTTTAGAACCTCAAAAATTGTATACAGATTCCAACCTTTGCTCAAAGCCCAAAGCCCGGTGGGCTGGGCTTAGGCTGAGGCCATCCCAGCCCAACGTCACCCTTACCTAGATATTTCTCTATCCGGAAAGCAGTGTTCACTGTGACTGAACGTGGATACCCTACGGTGCTTGTACAAATTCTGATGGCTATTATTGCTCAGGTTTAACATATTAGATGAGATGATGATCTTGGTAACAAATCTAGACGCCAAGGGTATGGAACAGAAATCGTCTCCCGCCTGGGTTTGGGCGGGAGACTGGGCGGCCTGGATGGATGGCCGCCATGTGGCACTCGGAGGGATCCGAGCCCTCCATCCGAGCCGACCGCCCAGTCAACAAGCTGAGCCGACTGGGGGGTTGGCTCGATGGAGGGCTCAGATCCCTCCGAGTGCCACATGGCGGCCATCCATCCGGGCCGCCCAGTCTCCCGCCCAAACCCAGGTGGGAGACGATGTGGATCCCAAGGGTATGTATGGGTAATGTTCTAAAAAATTGTTTCTAGTTTTTTTTTTTTTTAAGTTTTTCTTAAACAGATCTGGCTAAGAACATATATGGAATCGTCGATTCGTTTTAATCTGTAAAAAAATAAAAATAAAAATCATAAAAAATTGTTTTTATGCGGCAACTCATAGTCATTTGTTGTAGCATCTGTTTCATATTTAAACTAGCAATAAACAACACAGAGACCTACAAATTTTTTATTTTTCAAGTTTTACCATACAACACATACTAGAGCATAGAAGTATTTAAAAATAATAGAATGCATAAAAAAAATGTATATGACCCAGAACTATTAACGTTACCATGCGGACCCCTAATTGTCATGGATTCTGATACCCCAAAAAAAAACCCCCTCCCCCTTAATTTTCCCTTTTTTTTCCCCCTTTATTCACCCCCTAAATTCCCCTTCATCAACCCCCCCCCCTCCCTCCCCCCCCCCCCACACCCCCCCCCCACCCCCCCCCAAAACCACAACCCCCCCCCCCCCATCCTCCCTTTATTTTTTTCTCCCCACCAAATCCCAAACTCCCCCCCATCCTTCAACCAAAATCCCCCCCCCCTCCTAAACCCCCCCCCCCCCCCCTTCCCCCTTCCATACCCCCCCCCCCCTTTCCTCCCCCAAACCCCTCCCCCTCCCACTTCTCTCCTCCCCCCCCCCCCCCCCCACCCCCCCCCTTCTCCCCCCCCCTCCCCCCCCACCACCCTCACCTCAACCCCCCCTCTCCCTTTTTTCTCCTCCCTCCTCCATCCTCTCCCCCTCCTCCCCCATATCCTCCCCCCTTTCCCCCCCCTTCCCCCCCCCTCCCCTCTCCTCTTCACATTATATTATTCCTCCCCCCCCCCCCCCCCCCATCACCTCCCCCCCCTTCCCCCCCCCCCCCTCCACTTCCCCCCCCCCTTCCCCTAAATCCCCCCAACCCCCTCCCCCTTCCTCCCTACCACCACCCACTACCTTCTACCATCACCGCCGCCACCACCCCCCCCCCCTTCCACCTCAGCCCCCCCCCTTTGGTTGCAAGGGAAATTAAAGGGAAGGGAAGTTTGGTTGCAAGGGAAATTAAAGGGAAGGGAAGTGAAAATTTTCAAACCTAAAACGGAAATTTTTTTTATAGGCATTATTAAACATGATTATATTTACTATCTAAATTTCATGTCATATTTAGTAATGATATTTTTTAGATGTAATTTTTATTTTATGTTGCAAATTCAAGGGATTTGGATGCAAAGTAAAATGTTAATTAATAACCAAATATGAAATGATATGGAGTTACTTACATAGTCATGTGATGGTATATGATGTAATGATTTATTTCTTTTATATTTAAAATTTTCAATTCCCTTTCCATTAATTTCCCTTTCAACCAATCAAACCCCACAAACTTTTGAGGAAATTTTGTTTAATGGAGATTACCCTCCCGAATTCATGCCTTAGCTCTCAAAATTGGATGAGGTGGGACCAGCGTCTTATCCTACCAAGGAAGGCTCAATCAAAATCTACTCAAGTTTTGTTGGGCCCGACCAAAGGTTCTAATCCAGGTATTGGACATGGTATCTACCATGACTACAATAGATCCGGATCGGAACGGATCGGATAGGTGTACGAATCCAATGGGAAGCTGACATGTGGTCGATAGCATATATAATTATATTAAGACAGGATCGGATCAAAGATCAATCAAGTCCCAAACCAATACTAATTAGCTGATTTGACTGATCCATGCCGATTACTTAAACCATGGGTTGGACTCTAGGTGTTGTTACTAGTCCCAATTCCCTTAAATTATGGGCTCTGGAACTGCTTTGGATATTTCCATCAAAGGCCAAAAGTAGGTTCTAGGCCCAACGAATTCTGAAGGACCAAGGTATTGCAGATTCTAAGTTTACTTCTAATGAGGGTTTTGTTGTGTTGAGTCTAGAAAGACTCAAGATCAAAGTTCTAGTTGGAATGTTAAGGGATTAAATGCTCCAACAAAGAAAGAGCTGTTGTTGAAAGATGTAAAGATGTAAAGTACAAATTCTGCATTATAATGGAGAAAAAAATGGAGAACATAGATAATATTTTCAATTCTGTTAAGCCTTGCAACATAACTTTGGGAAGCAATATATTAGTGAAAGGGTTATAGCTCTAAACTACGTAAAGTTGGAAACAAGTCTAGCGGATATCTTCACAAAGCATCAGACAACGAAGGTTATACATGATTCATCTAAAAGAATGAACTTTGCCTATGACATAAGTTATGTGATAGACACTCAACCCATTTGATAGGAGATCCCTAGATTTAGTTTTAAAAGAGTACAAACAAAGTCACTGGATGACTTGACTAGTACTATTATAACACGGCTCAATTTGGGTAGATGGGAAAGTAGAGTATGCCGAGATGAAAAAAGGATGAATGTATACTCTTAATCAGCTACACTTATGAATGTGTTCCACAAATGTGGGGGTGTGTTAACCATGTTGCACACTGTGAGACTAACATAAGTGAAATAGGAAGTAAGACTGTTTTTTATGAGAATTCTAAGGTTGAATTCTCTCTCTAAATATCCATGACACCAAGGTTGGTACAAGGCCATTAATGTTCTCATTATCGAAAGGAAAACTCGAATTAAGGCCAAGTGGTTGGATATGGCTAATAGGTCAATCTGTTACGTAGATGAGGAAATGCTTCTTCTTTTTTTTTCCCCCTTTTTTGATAGATAGGCCTCAAGAGAGTTGAAAGAACTCTATCACTGTACTCTGTAACACATTTCTCCGTGAAATGGAGGTAAAGCTGTGTACATTAGCCCCTTAGACCCCACAGTGGTGGGAGTGTCATGCATTGGGTAAACCTTTTCTGACAACATAATAGCTAGTAATAAGGTGGAATCCAAAGAGATTTAGTAGGAGAAGGCGGTAGGTGAAATCAAAGGGGAAAGTCGTAGGAGGATATCCCACATTGAGTAGGTTTTCTCTTGTATAAAAACACCGAAAGATACATATGATTCCCTTCCAATTATGTAGGGAACAGCTCTATATACAGTTGTAATATATATCTATAAATATATTGAAGCGCAGCTCATACAATTCATTGAGTTAGATTCCTATACACATCTCTCTATTTTATGGTATCAAAGCCACTCGCTCTCAATTAATTTTCTTTTTCTATCTTCTCAATGACGACCTCCAGTTCTGCTATGGCTACATCACCATTCTCTTTTGGAGGTAATGTTTCTCAAATTCTCAACATCAAATTGGATCGCCACAATTACCTTCTCCGGCGTGCCCAATTCTTGCCATTATTTCGCTTCTATGGATACATGGGGTATGTCGATGGTACTCTTAAATGCCCAGCAGCACCTACGTCATCTGCCTCCTCTTCACTACTACTATCACTAGTGCGGCTCCCTCTTCAGACAGTCAAGCCTACACTAACTAGTAGAAACAGGATCATATGATCTTATGTTGTCTTCTCTCCACTCTAACGGAGCAGTTATTCTCCTTGGTCGTTGGCTTAGATACTTCTACTGCTGTCTGGACCACACTTGAACGCCATTTTGCTTCTCATTCTCAAGCACGTATTATGCAATTAAAATTTCAACTACGTTCCCTCAAGAAAGGAACCTTGTCTTTAGTTGATTATGTGCATAAAGCTACGACTATTGCTGATCATTTGTCTGTTGTTGCCAAACTGGTGCCTGATAATCAACTTGTTTTAAGTATTTTGAGTGGCCTTGGTCCTGAATATGACAGATTTGAGACAAGCATCAGCTCTCATCTAGAACCTATCTCTTTGGATGATCCAAAGTTGAACTCTTGAAACTTCTCTCTCCACCCCATCTATCCATGTTGCTGCGAAACTCCATTCGGACCAGCTGAGTCACCGAGGTGTGGCTGAGGCCGAGGTCGTGGGCGTGGCCGTGGCCGTGGTTGGCCTCACTGGATCATATGAACGAAGGCCTAAAATTTTCTATCAAGTTTGCACTCGAGTTGGCCACTCTATCATGCAGTGTTATCAGAAGTTTAATCCTCATTTTACTCCATCTCCAGCACCGATGGCAATGTATGCCACCCCTCCATCTAGTGGCCTAGATACACCTGGTACCATGATTCGGGGGCCACCCACCATCTGACATCTTATATGGCTAATCTCTCACTTCCTTCATCATATACTGGGAACGATCATATGAAAATTGCCAATGGCTTAGGCTTGCAAATCAACCATACTGGTTCTTCTACCTTTACTACTCCTTCTACTTCTTTTCAACTACAGCAAGTTTATTTAGTTCCTCACACCCAGAAAAATTTGTTGTCTATTTCTCAATTCATAAGGAATAACAGTTGCTTTTTCGAATTTCATCCCTCTTTTTATTGTATCAAAGATCGATTCTTGGGGAACCTCCTTCTCAAAGGCCTTAATAAGAATGGACTTTATAGCATCCGTAGTACATCTGCTTCCAATAAACCAACTCTATCAGGGGTTTGACGCTCTACTTTGTCTGCTTCAGTTTCTCCTTTGGATAATATTGGAGAACGTGTGTCAAAAATGGTATAGCATGAACGATTTAGGCATATTTCTTAACCAATTGTGTCTTCCATTTTAAATAAATATACATTGCCAGTTTCAGCTTCTTCCAATTTTCATTTTTGTGATTCCTGTCAATTGGGGAAATCCCATTGTTTGCCTTTTTCTGCACGCACTTATCTTTTTTTTTTTTCTTTTTTTTTGGTAAGTAGAATATTTCATGTGTTGAAATGGCTAATGTGTTGCACGCACTTATCAATGTACTGCACCATTGGATTTGGTTTACTCTTGACTTATGGGGACCCTCTCCATGTCTGCCTCTAGTTTTCGCTATTACATTTCCTTTGTGGATGATTTTAGCCATTATACTTGGCTTTTCCCACTCAAGGCCAAATCCGATGCACTTAGTACCTTTTTAGATTCTTAAAACTCAAGTTGAAAATTATTTCACTATAAGGATTAAGTGTTTTCAATCAAATGGGGGTGGTGAGTATCTCTGCTTTAAAAATTACCTAAAGCAAAAGGGCACCTTACATCGGCTTTACTATCCACATACACAACAACAAAATAGTTGTGTGGAACGTAAACACTGACATATTATGGATTCTGGTCTCACTGTGCTGTCTCATTCTTTCGTCCCAAAAAAATATTAGGATCATGCCATCTCTACGGTAGTTTACCTATTGAATCAAATGCCATCGGCTGCATCAAGGATATCACCTTATGAAAAACTCTTTAAAAGATCACTACATTACCTGTTTCTGATTGGGTCGGCCTGTTACCAATGACTATGGCCTTATCAGACTCATAAATTGGATTCTCAATCCAAACAATGTGTTTTTTTGGGCTCCTCAACGGCGCATCATGGTTACAAATGTCTTTATGTTCCCACTAGATGGATTTATATCTCCCATCATGTAGTGTTCAATGAAGGGCTGTTTTCTTTCAAAATTAGGGGTCCTTCAGAAGCCCTTGTGACCCAAACCCCACCCCCCTCCTTCTACCCCTTTTACCTTTACCTTTCCCTAATCCTCCACATGCGGTGTTAACCACTCCCATAACACCCCAACCTCCTTCCCATACCCCTGTATTACCTAATGCACCTATAATCGAGTCTTCTCTCTAACTTACTGAGCATGATAGTCCACTCTTTGAACCAATACCACCAACCCCTCCTCCGCCTCCACCACCTCCTCCATCCACCAGTCATCACGTGCAAACTAGGTCTAACAACAAGATATATTTTGAATTGTACTGGCAGCCTCCATTGATTAATTAGTGTAAGATTAATGTCGATGGCTGTAGCTTGGGTAATCCAGGAGCAGCTTCTTTCAGCAGTGTTCTTAGGAACCATAGCGGCATAGTTCTGATGGCCTTTGCAGAATACATGGGCACTGATACAAATTACAGAGCTGAGTTGCATGGAGCCCTTCATGGAATACGAGAAGTTATAAATTTAGGCTTTGAAGCGATCTAGCTAGAGAGTGATTCAAAGTCAGTGGTCTCAAGCTTACAAGAAAACAATGTTCCATGATATGTTAAATATGTCTGGATGGTGCTCCAAAGGGATCTTGCGACAAGAAGAATCCATTTTACTTGGGAGATAAACAAAGTGGCTGACAAGCTGGCTAAATGTGCAGCTCATGACAAACGTTCATATGTTTGGTATAGCTGCCCAAATTTTGTCAATAAAGAGGTCGTATGGGATGCATCCCTCCGACCGCATTACAGATTTAGTTGATTCCTTTCTTGCATTGATATGTCTATGTTGATGGCAATGCCGAAGGTGGATGCATAGTGTTAAGGGTTGCAATTTATTTTTTTATTTTTTTATTCTTTCTTTTTCTTAATACAAAGGATCTTTAGCAAAAAAAAAAAAAAAAAACAAAAAAACAAAAAAACAAAAACAAAAAAAAAACAAAAAAAAACAACAACAACATTAGAAAATTCAAGGCCTTCATGACTACTTTGCATCTACCTTGTCTTTGTTTTTCAGCCACCGTTGAACCAGCTTCTTACACAGTGGCTTCCAAGGACCTAAAGCGGCAAAATGCAATGACCTTTGAGTTCAATGCCCTAGTTCGAAATGGAAACTGGGAATTGGTTCCCTACGACAAGTCTATGAATTTACTCAATCGTAAATGAATCTACAAAATCAAGACAAAATCTGATGGGTCGATTGAGCGGTATAAGGCACGTCTTGTTGCTCGTGATTTTACTTAGTAACCTAGCTTTGACTTCACTAAGACATTTAGCCCAGTGGTCAAGCATGCCACTATCCGGCTAGTTTCTCCTTGGCTGTTACTTTCAAATGGGAGATTAGACAACTTGATGTGCAAAACGCTTTTCTACATGATCTTCTCACTAAAAAGGTTTTCATGCAACAACCTCAAGGCTATGTTGATCCAAATCATCCTACTCATGTCTGGAGGTGATGGGGGAGGCGGTGCCTCGCGGTCTCTGTCATAGTCCTCAGCATACACCCTAGTCAACCAGGCTACCTGAGTTTGGGTCGTCTGAAGACTAGCTGTGAGATCAGCCACCCGCCGATCAGTCACGCGCTGAGCATCTAGAAGCTCTCCCACCCTCAGATTAGACATGCGCTGAGCCTCTCTAATCTCATACAGTAGCCCCATCATGTCATCAGAAGGTGGGTGTGAAGGACCAACTGCATGTGAAGGACCAGCTCCAGTAGTATGTGTAGGTGATGGAGGAGGTATGGAGTCCACATCCATGTACATACAGTCCTCATCCCCAGCATCACCCCCATGAACCCCTGCTCCAGCGGCTGCCGTTGTTGCCTCAGCGTCTGCTATCTCCACCCGAGTACGAGGACGCACCAGAGCGTTCTTCTCCTCATCACTGACCTGAGCATCTCGCATGCCCATCTTACAGATGGCCTCCCAATCCAGAGTTGATGAGAAGGATTTCTTCTGAATCCTCTCATCCACTAAATCAACACCCAGGTAAGCAATATGGTAATCAGACGTCCATAGGGCAGGTTGCCTATCTGACCAGGCAGCGTAGCACTGATCATCGTCCGCATAATAATATAAGGGAGGCAGACAGGCTGCCTAGTGTAGATACAGTAAAGTAAATACTGGGTCAACTGGGAGATCCTCTCATAGTGTCTACTCTGGGGTATCAGGTTGTGCTGGATGATCTTACAGTACACCCAAGGCTCTGGACGTAGGTTGATCACCTTCATCTCCCAGCGATCCTCTCTGATAAGCTGACAGTCTATCTCAGCCCGCATCTCCAAGGAAAAGAACTGGGGCTCTCTGGGAGCACAGTATACCAAGGGGCCGTCATATGAAATTCCCAAGAGGTCCGTTAACTGTCGACAATCAAAGGAAATCTCTACTCCCTTGACGTAGCTCGTGATCCTGAGCTCCCTACCCCTCTCAGTGTCATTGTGATCTCCCACCACCTGGAGATTACAATAAAACTGTCTCACCAGATCCGGACGGGTACAGGCGTTGTAGGTGATCACGGGAAGCCAGCCCATGTCACTAAAGGCTCTCTCCACGTCGAACAAGGCTAGACTAGCCAAGTCCACACGACGACCTCCCTCTACCTTCTTACGAGCATATTGGGCATATTGAGCCTCGGCCTCGTTAGAACGAAAACGAACTGGGTCTTGAACCCTAGGTACTTTGGTACGAGCCATATTATCTGCAAAAACAAAAAAAAAAAAACAGATAGTAGCTTAGTAATGGTGAAAAACCCAAAAATTTTGGTATTATAAAGGCATAAATTGGGAAAAAGCCTCACTTTTCACCCATACACTTGAGCAGGAGGACTTATATAGATTCTAAACTATCCTGCAAGACTTATACAGTTGGAAATTTTATCTAAGAAGATTGAATTTGAAGAAATTTCAAGAAATTCAAAAATCTCAAAAAATTAGGTCAAAATTGGAAATTTTCAAGTTTCTTGATAACCAACCGATGAAACTTGAATATTTTTGAGGGTTTTTGTCCATTGAGTCACCAATAGCAAAAGCCCTCAATAAAAATCGAATTTTTACGGTTGGAGAAATTTTAATTTGAAGAAAACGATAGAAATGGGTGAAACCTTAGTTAGGAAACCTTAAAAACATGCAATAGTAGAGCACATACCTGAAGAGAAGGAGTGAGAGTCTCGGAAGTATGATAGAATCACCAATGGGTCGGAGTTGTCACTGTAGCAACTCAGAGGAATGAGCTGAGTCGGAAAGGAGGAGAAAGAATGAGAAATGAATCCAAAATCGGGATTTAAAACCTGATTCTAGGTCCTAGGGTCGCATAATTCGACCAAAACATGCAACCCTACCTCCGACCCCCTCATCGACCCTAGCCTCTCGGTGATCTGACAGAGAACTAGGGGTCGACCCTAGGGTCGGACATATACCAACCCTACCATCGACCCTAGGCTCTCGGTGTTGACAGTGATTCTCAGGATCGCATACCCTAGGGTCGCATAAGGATCGACCCTACCATCGACCCTACGATGGAAAATACAGTATTTTTAACAGAATGATCTGAAAATTTTGAAAATTATCTTGATTAGTTGAAATTTTGACTGGAGAACAATTATATTGATTGCCTCACATGTGCTATGATTACTTACAGACACTACTATCTTCAGAACGGAAAAATGGTTGGGCGAAGAGTAACCAGATAAAGCCGAAACTCTATTCTACCACCACCACCTGTGGAGGAAGACAGCCATATACATCCTGAAACACAGGAGAATCTAAACACGGCACCGTCCGTAGTTAATGGGCAGACAAATCCTACAAATCTGCCAGCTCCACCTCCAGACCTGGCTACAGTCGTAATGAATTTGGCACAACAGCTGCAGCAAATACAACAAGTACAAGCTACTATACAAGCTGCCATAGGCATGGTTTTTCCAGCTGCACAGACGACACCGATGCCGAGAGGACAGAAAGCACAAGCACTGTGGGGGAAGTAACACAGTACCCCATGCACCTCAAACTCCCATCATGCAGGCTCAAGTGCAGAACCCTGAAGTAGCTCAAAGTGGTTATCAATACCAACCACCTATGTATGGGGCTTATGTTCCTCATCAACTAGACCACTCCAGACTAGTTGAGCGTTTTCTGAAGATGAAGCCCAAAGAGTATAGTGGTAAGCCAGCTGATCACGAAGATGACAGTGAATGAGGAGGAGAAAGTGTTGTGCACCACATTTATGCTAAAGGGTGATGCACACCATTGGTGGAAGTCTACCAGGACATATCTGTTAACCAAGCACACCCAATTGGCTTGGGATATATATAAGGAGGTATTCTTTGAGAAGTACTTTCCTAGAAGTTTCAGAGATTCTACGGAGAAAGAGTTCCTGAGTTTGTATCAGGGACAAATGACTGTCGATGCATATCAACAACGTTATGAGGAGCTATTCTTCTTTGCACCAGTCAGTATGCAAGCGGAAGATACAAAGACCCGAAGGTTCGTCATGGGACTTAGGGGAAGTATTCGTGAACATGTATTAGGACTTGAGAAGAAAGTCTACAATGAAGCAGTACAAATTGCTCGAGTAATAGAGTCGAGCCAGAAAGAGAGCTATTTTGCTCAAAACAGGGGTATTAAAAGGCCAACTGGAAATTCATATAACGGAGGGAATATAAGGACATTCAAACCCTTCCGTACTCAAGGTTTTAACGCTGCAGCCAAGACTACTCTAGCAGCTCAACCGCAACAAAAGCAAAATAACGAAGGAGTAAAATGCTATAACTGCAATCAAATAGGACATTATTCAAGGGAGTGTCCTAAACCCAGGAAGCAGCTACAGCAAGGAAAGGTTTATGCTGTTACATCTGAGGATGCTACCGCATCGCCTGATGTGGTCACAGGTATGACCTGAACCTTTTCATTTTGTGTTACATTGTGTGCGCATGTAGACTAAATAAAAACAAATCACAGGTATCGTACCTATTAATGGCATTCCCGCCAGAGTACTCTTCGATTCAAGAGCTACTCATTCTTTTATATCTGTGTCATTTGGAAAGAAGCTGAATATACCCATCAAAAAGTTAGACTATAAATTGCTTGTACGATCACCGATGGGATTAGAAGTGGAATTAGAAAAAGGTTATGGATCATGTCCAGTCCTTATTGACGAGAAAACTTTATATACAACCCTGATTCAACTTGAGATGGCAAACTTTGACGTCATCTTGGGAATGGACTGGTTAGCTCGGCATTCTACAAAACCTATTATGTGCCGAAAAGAAGCTGACATTTAAAGACAAGGAAGGAGCAGAGTTCAGTTTTGCAGGAACCAAACTTTCCCGTAAACGAAAGCTCATACTCTCTGCATTAAAGGCTAGGAAGTGTCTTGAGAAAGGAGCAATTGGGTATCTAGTATCTGTGGTTGATCTTACCAAGGAAGCACCACGAATAGAGGATATTGATGTTGTGCGTGACTTCCCAGATGTATTTCCTGAAGAGTTACCAGGACTACCACCTGACCGAGCCACAAAATTTGTTATAGATTTGATACCCAGAGCCGCACCAGTGTCTAAAGCACCTTATCGAATGGCTCCTACTGAACTAAAGGAATTAAAAGTACAACTACAAGAACTACTGGACAAGGGTTACATTAGACCTAGCATATCACCATGGGGAGCGCCAGTATTATTCGTAAAGAAGAAGGACGGTAGTGTTCGATTGTGTATAGACTACCGGGAACTGAATAAGCTGACAATCAAGAATCGGTACCCATTGCCTCGGATCGATGACCTGTTCGATCAGTTGCAAAGTGCCAAGGTGTTCTCCAAGATCGATCTTCGGTCCGGATACCATCAGTTGAAGATTAAGGACGGTGATATTCCCAAGACAGCATTCAGGACCAGATATGGACATTATGAATTTTTGGTCATGTCTTTTGGATTGACAAACGCACCAGCAACTTTTATGGAACTTATGAACCAGGTATTCTACGATATGTTGGATACGTCGGTTATTGTATTCATCGATGATATATTGGTCTACTCCAAGGACAAGGAAACTCATATTATGAATCTAAGAGCCGCTCTACAGCGATTACGGAAGGAGAAGCTTTACGCCAAATTTAAAAAGTGTGAGTTTTGGCTAAATGAAGTCGCATTCCTAGGCCATGTTGTATTCGCTGAAGGAATTAAAGTGGATCCTAGCAAGATCGAAGTCATTGTAAAGTGGGAAGCACCAAAGAGCGTTGCAGAAATTAGAAGTTTCTTGGGTCTAGCTGGTTATTATCGACGATTTGTGGAAGACTATTCCCGAATTGCCGTACCTCTCACCAGTTTGACTAAGAAGGGCAAAAAGTTTGTTTGGACTGAGAAATACGAGAAGAGTTTCCAAACATTGAAGGCTAGATTGATATCTGCTCCGATCTTGACCATTCCGATTCCAGGACAACAATTTATTTTGTACATTGATGAGTCAGGGTTGGGATTAGGATGTGTACTTATGCAAGGAGAACAAGTAATTGCTTATGCCTCAAGACAATTGAAGACACATGAGAAGAATTATCCCACTCATGATTTGGAATTAGTGTCAGTAGTACATGTGTCAAGATATGGAGACATTACTTGTACGGAGAGAAATTTCAGATTAAATCAGATCATAAGAGTCTTACTTATCTCTTTAATCAGAAGGAGTTGAATATGAGACAAAGAAGATGGCTGGAACTATTGAAAGACTATGATTGTGATATCCAGTATCATTCGAGAAAAGCTAATGTGGTTGCTGACGCGCTGAGTAGAAAGGCAATGATAAAATCTCAAGGAGAGGTTAGCACAACTGCCGCAATGTGTACTACCAGAAAGGTGTTCAATTACGGTAATGAGCAGTTTATGATAGATACACCAGGTGAATCAACCAACCAAGGATTTATTCATCGGTTTTCAAGTATGTTTGTCACATTGAAGATTGTACCCGATATAATTGATGAAGTGAAAACAGCTATTAAATCAGACCCTTATCTAAAAACGGTACAAGAAGACATCGAAAAAGGTAGGACTATTCCTGAGTTCACCTTAGATGATCTCCGAATCTCGTGTTTTTTGGTATATTTTTATTTATTTTATTTTTATCTTTCGATTTTATTATAAAAAAATAAATAAAAAAAGCTTTCGCCTTAAAAAGTACTGAAATACAAAGGAAGAATATGTGTACTTGAAACAAAAAGTTTAGACATTAGACACCGACTAATGAAGGAAGCCCATACCACCGCCTATTCGGTATATCCTGGAAGTACGAAAATATATCATGATCTAAAGAAATTATACTGGTGGAGAGGAATGAAAGCAGATGTAGCTATGTTCGTGTCTAAATGCCTAAATTGTCAAAGGGTGAAGGCTGAATGACAAAGACCTACAGGACTGTTACAGCCGTTACCGGAACCAGCATGGAAATGGGACTGCATCACTATGGACTTCGTCACCGGGTTACCATTGACTTCCTGAGTAGTTGACGTGGTTTGGGTGATTGTAGACCGCCTAACTAAAACGGCTCGATTTATAGCTATACGACCTCAGTATACATTGGAGAGGTTGGCTAAGTTGTATGTGGATAATATTGTCAGATTACACGGTGTACCTGAAAGCATTGTGTCCGACATAGATCCACGATTTACTTCGAAGTTTTGGGAAGGATTGCAAAAGGTTATGGGTACAACATTGAAGTTTAGTACTGCATTCCATCCTCAGACAGACGAACAGTCGGAGCGTACCATTCAGATTTTAGAAGACATGCTCCGAGCCTGTGTAATTGATTTTAAAGGATCATGGGATGAAAAATTACCACTGATCGAGTTCGCTTATAACAACAGCTATCAGGCTACTATACAGATGTCACCCTATGAAGCACTGTATGGCAGGAAGTGTCGAACTCCTTTGTTTTGGAATGAAGTTGGAGAACGTAGCATAGTTGGACCAGAATTTGTTGAAGAGACATGTCGAATAGTCGACATTATTAAGGAAAGAGTAAGAACGGCTCAGAATCGTCAGAAACAGTATGCCGATACTCGGTGCCGAGACTTTGAATTTGCCGTAGGTGATAAGGTATTCCTCAAAGTATCACCTATGCGAGGTTTGAAATGGTTCGGACAGAAAGGGAAACTAAGTCCGAGATATGTCGGATCATATGAGATTCTAGCTAAACGTGGAAAAGTGGCTTACCAGTTAGCACTACCACCGTTTATGTCAAGTGTGCATGATGTATTTCATATCTCCTTATTAAAGAAGTACGTCAGAGATCCAACGCACGTTTTGACAGTAGATCTACTTGATTTGACTGACGATTTGACATTTGAAGTAGCACCAATTGAAATCACCAGCCGAAAGGTTCAATGACTACGCAACCGTGACATCTATTATGTTAAAGTCACCTGGAGAAGCCGAAACATAAAAGAAATCACATGAGAAGAAGAGAATGCTATGCGAAAGCAATACCCTCATCTTTTCGACTCGGAAGGTATGTAAAAATTTCGAGGATTAAATTTTTATAAGCAGAGGGGAGTTGTAAGACCTGTACCGAACTAACCGGTCTTACCACCTTGTACCAAGTCTACCTATCATGGTCGAGCCATACGGACCAAGTGCATAAAGGAAATCACAAAAATCAGGTATGAAATTGACCCAAAAATAGTAAAATGGAGGGTAGGGTCGCATGCCTAAACAGGTAGGGTCGACCCCACCTCAGCAGGGTCCAACCCATGACTTTTGAGTCCTAGGGTCGGATGACTTGAGACCCTAGGGTCGACGGATTCTGTGACCCTAGGATCGAACCTAGGCAACCTGACAAAAACCGAAAATTAGGAAACTTTCCTAATTCAAAGGGAACCTTTCCTAAACTCGTTGGGATGGATTTTGGGAGGATTTCCTCTATAAATAGGACGTCCCTTAGCCTCTTTCACTCCTTTTGAAACCCTAATTGAAAGTGAGAGAAAGAGAAGAGAAGGAGAAGAGAAGGAGAATTGGAGAAGAAGACTAAAGAGAAGAAATTCAAAGAAACCTCTGAATCTCAGCAAACCTCAGGTATAGATATGTTTTCCATGAATTGTTTAAGACCTTAGAATAGTTCATGAAGAGGGTATGATCTAGGAGAAACCCAAATCATCCATCCATGGGAAAATTTCAATGGAATCCATGGAAGGAATCATGGTAGAGAAAGTAAGGAAGTAGCCTGGAGTTTTATGCCATAGAACAAGCATAGAATGGACTGTGAAAGTAAGCCAAATGACCCAAACATGAAAGAATAGACTGTAGAATGAAAAGGTCGACTCAAACTACGTGCGGTCGCACGTAGGGTCGATTGGGAATCGACCCTACCAGACCACAGGATCGACCCCTAGCTTTCAGGAAGTCCAGGGAAGCTGCAGTCGCACCTAGGGTCGATGGGACAATCGACCCTAGGATCGAACCTATACCCAGGGGTCGCAGAAACCTGCGACCCAACCTGCGACCCTAGCTTTACAACAAGCTTAAAACTGTCGGAATGAATTCTAATTAAAATCTATTGACTTGTTAGGTTTTCCTATTGATATAAAGGTGATTCTTAAAACTTGAAAGAGGATTTACACTCAAGCAAAGGTGAGGGAACAAGACCTAAACTAATTGGCTAATAATAAAATATTTTCGTTTATTGAGTCCAATCCCATGTGTGATTCTCTGATTGTATGATTGTAATGTGCATATCACATGTCATCTACTATTCTTGTTATTACTGTTCATGCATATTTAATTCAATTTATTTACAACATGATGATTATGATGATGCTAGGAATAGGCATGTGAATGTTTGTGTGTGGTTAGTGTACTTGATGCGAGTGGGGCATCAGGGGAAGTGTGATGCGGTGCGGTCCTAAGCACTTTAGCTCTATCTCTACTCAAGTCTTGTCCACTGACATCGTCGTATCGCTATTACCTTAGCAGAACTACTACGTCGTAGGGCATCAGGGGAGGTGGTCTCGGACCGTGTAGTCTCTGACTCTATCAGGGGGCCTTAGCTCTATCTCTATGGACGTATTGAGGGATGCTGGGGTGAGGCCTTGGATACACTATTTGACATTAGGATTGGTTAGTTGCGAGCCCAGTTTGCAAGCCCTCGCCAACAGGGACTTACGTGTTGGTATGGGTAGAGCATCAGGGGAAGTGTGATGCGGTGCGGTCCTAAGCACTTTAGCTCTATCTCTATTCCATGGTGGGGTAGATGTGGACGACAACGGTGTTTGATCCGTTGGGTGGGCTTACACTCCCTGTGTATAGAGGCGAGGCGGCCACCGAACCTTTCTATAGCACATTGCAAACTTATATACCAGACCACATATATGAATTGAATGCATGCATATGTTTGTTGCATTGTTTTGTTTGCTCACTGAGCCGTGATGTGTGCTCACCCTTTTCGAATTCGAATATTTTTAGTTGATGATGCAGGTACGACTATGGAAGATTATATGAATGCTCCCGCATACGGGCACGTTACTGTAATGGATGTTGAAGATATAGTGGAGACGCATGACTCATCATGCAAGTGCAACTCATGCGTTTTCGATTAGATTTTTATTTGGACCATTAAGGAAATATAATTTGATATTTTATTTACTTATGTCTCGGTCATTACAACATAATTGGATATTTTATTTATGATTATCACATTTAGATTCTCAGTTCATTTAATATTAAAACTTCCGCTATTATGTATTTATTCTGATTATGATTGTGGATGTGTATGGTTTAAGCAAACAGACACAGTCTATTTGAGATCCTGGTTGAACCGTTGGCTTATTAGCGGCTCATCACACCGTTCTGAATAGTGCGGAATTGGGGTGTGACAATACCTACCCAGGCATGCGACCTTAGGTATGTTTTTAGTGTTTTTAACTCGATTCTCATACCTGGTTTGTGATCTATCTTCACACGCTCGATCCACTTAGTCCAGGAATGATGGGAAGACCTGACACGACACGGTTAGACCAAATTAGTGGAATGCGGGTCTTACAACATATGAGTAAACCAAAAAGTGCCACCTTATGAGACACCTAAACGGAAGGATTATCCCCATAATTTTGGAGATAACCATAGATCCACACCTAAAAGGGTAAGATTCCCTCTTTTTGCCACACGGCAGCTAGCAAGGATTTATCCAAGCTAGGATCGTGGGATCCGTCCAAGAAGATCCTCCACAAGATTGACATTCAATGGACCAGAAGGTCCCTTACCTACGTCTGGTCCCTACTTTCAAGGGATTAGATCATGGGAGTCATCTCCTTCCACGACTGGACTATTATCATAGCTAGTGGAAGATTGTACGTAGGTACAGACATGTCATTACTTATCAGAACTGCCTCAATCAAGGCCGAAATCCATGCCACCTGCTACCTTTATAAAAACTCAGATTGAAGGTAACATGATCCAACTTTTCATGCTTTTACGTCCTCTCTCTCTATCGAATTGTTTTGACCCTTCTTTACATGAACTCTCGTATTCTTCCATACAGGGTTTCATCTACTTGTTCCGGTTCTAACTTAGGCATTGGGGTGGCCACTAGGTTTCTGAACCGACCCCTCTGTTGCTTAATTGCTTCTTTCTTGACAAGTGTGACCCACCAGAAACTCCAGGCGAGAATCAGCTACAACAATACCCATATATATCCATATCCGACCTTTTTTCATACCCGAACTTACCAACTATGCTCTCGATACAACAATTGTTTCTCCAATGAAACCAACATACCATTAGGAAACATCCATATAACTGTCCAAAATTGTACATATGTGGGCAAAGTACACAAACCTCCCTTGTACTTTGGCTAAAAGATATAAATCTCTCTTGTCATGTTTAACAGGACACTCAACTACCATGAACTAATGATGTTAACATTATCAGGTAAAATGTCTTATTTACCCTTGGTACTATCTTTCATGTTTCTTCAACCCATGAGAGGGAATTGTTCGAAGAGTTAGGGTTCTACAACTCGATCCGGCATTCTGGCTTTCTTGCTATGATCAGCTACTTCATTCGATAAGAGATTACAAAATGCTTGTCTGAAAATAGAAAAAATACCGATGCGATCAGATCACAAATGTGAAGTGAAAGAGTTTCAATTAAAGTATTTCTCTTTCCCTTATCGTTTAACACAATTGAGAGATTGTATTTATAAACTTTGAATCTATAATAGAAATTCAAAATACTATACATACGTAGAGATGTTTATACAGATAGAGTTTGAGAGGACTCAAATTCTTGCTAACACATTCGTTCCTTGTATTAAGGAGGATTTTGAACTTGCAGAAAACTTGCAACAGAATTATTCTACGATCCTTTTGATTTTGAATATTTTAATTTTGAATTTGAATTGCACCTTCCCTATGCTTAGGAATAATTTGAGGTTGTAGATATATCTTGCAACCTCTAGAGAACTAGTCGATGAACCATTTGAATTTGAATTTGACTAGTCATCCTTTCCACGAAGGAACCCTAACCTTCGTGAGAAAAAAAAACCAAGATCCAAAACCATAGAACTAGGAGAAAAGTTTGGAGTGCATCCACACACAATTCTAACCGTGAAAATTACAAAACATGTCAAGAAAATCCCTAATGAAGAGAATTAGGGAAGGGAACAACGAATGCAACATAAATCGGACATGGTAGTTGTGAGGTTCCGATTAGTATTGGGGCACTCCTTTTTGAGCTGAAATGTATCCATATTCCACATTTACACTTTTGGTGTTTAGCGGGAGCACTTTGCCTGAAACTTCTCTCTGAAATGGACGAGATAGAGAGAGAAAATGGTTTAGTTGATGGTTGCCTAATTGCAAAGGAATGATTTAAGGGTAAACTTATAATTTCATTACTATAAGAGTAGTATGGTCATTACAATTAATTTGCCTAAGTGACATCAGTAATTATCGTCCTCCAACTAATAGACTGTAGCTAAGTGTCATGAATTTTAAAATTAAAAGGAAGTTGGAGTCCTGTTAAACATGACAGGGGAGGTCCAAGGTCATTGTCTTTTAACCAAAATATAGGAGAGGTTTGTGTATTTAACAAAAAAAAGAAAAAAACTCCCATATGTAAATTTAAATAAATATAAAAATCTTTCATGGAAAATTTAGTACATTTATAAAACTGCTTGTACATATTTCATATCATATACATACACATGTGCATTTATTTCAAAAGTCACATGTGCAATTATGTTATCGGGTTAGACATAATGAAAGTGGATTAACATATTCCATTTGAAAAAAAATAAGACACGGTTCCCACTAAAAAAATGAAAAAGGAAGGAACCCTTACTTTTAATATTTTTTTAATTTTGGAGGAAGAATCCCATAAGAATAATTCTTTCGGTTGCTTCTTTTATGATTACATCTCATGGAGGCATGAAACTTTACCCAAAAAATAAAATAGAGGCATAAGACTCGGTCAACAATATGGTGATGTAAGTATTTTAACTATTTTTTTTTGTAAAAGAAAATTTTATTCAAAAAAGAATAAGTGCAAGTCAAGGCAACATGAAAATAGGATTCAAATCATCTTCCGCGCGCCAGCCTTTCAGCCCATCATCTGACGGGCTGGAATGCACCGGCACGTATACCGATGCATTCCAGCTCGTCAGATGACGGGCTGGAGGGCTGGCGCATGGAAGACGATTTTTTTGCATGAAAACAAAGGTTATGAAACTAAAGAGAAGAAACAAACCAACTGATCATCCCTCTTAAGTTGTCTTCTTAAAAATTCAAACTAATAAATTAAGGAACTCTCACATATATAAGACATCTAGGATTTTGGACTTTATCAATGTAAGATTATTCCCAATACCCTTTCGCACATATTGCCCCTCTTTTAGGTGACGGTATTCATGTCATGTGGTTTCACTTTTGGGTGATTGTACGGAGGGAACCTGAAGTTTTGATACCGTATTTAGTTTCTATCTTAAAAGTTCAAACTAGTAAATTGAGGGATTCACATATATGAGGCACTCCGATCCAAATCGTCTCCTGTCAGGGTATCTGCAGGAGATTTGACTGCCAGGCCTCAATGCATGACATGTGGTGAGGTGAGAATCCAATGTTACTCATAAGCGCTGGTGCAGGACAGAAAGTAATGAGCAGAGAGCAGGGGAACATTTCACAAAAGCTACTTTGGATTGAAATCGTCCCTTCCATGACCTCTCCTCTCCCTCTGCAAATCGTCTTCCCCGTTGCTGAGATCGGTCCGCTCGCGACCTGTCTTCTTTCCCTTTGCAACCCCCTCTTCTCTCCCTTTGTTTTCCAGAAGAACTTATGACTTACAAGGGCATTTGCAGCTCTGATAATTTTTACTGTTCTTACCTTGTTAGAATCATTGTTCTTTAGTTTTTACTCTTCTTTTGGATTTGAGACAACGAAAACTGATAAAACCGGAACACCCAGGTGGAATTTCCCTTTCTTTCTTCATCAATGTTTACTTTTCTTTTTGAACTTCTCTCTCTACTGTTTTCTTTCATGTCATGAGGGATAGATGGGTTTGTTCAGAGTGCTTAATTTTTAAGCTGATCCATGAAACTGGAATCTACAAATAGTCTTCTCCACTATTTTCCTAAAAGTCTTCAAATGCTTCAGTAATGGTGGTGTATATATGGAGAAAGAATATGGGTTAGTTTAAGATGACAGATTTTCTTGGATTTTCTTCATTGGTTCTGGAGGTTCCTCTGTGCTACAAACTTAACCTACATTTGGGATTTTTTCTCCTCAGTGATTTGTTTATAAGCTAATTCCAAAGAGCATTTTTGAAGAGATGGGTTGTGTTGCTTTGAAAATCGACAAGGAAGAGAGAGTGCAGAGATGCAGGGAGAGAAAGAGGCTGATGAAGCAATTAGTTGGGTTTCGTGAACAATTCGCTATTGCCCAGATGACTTATTTGCAAGCTCTGAAGAACACAGGTATCACACTTCAGCAATTTACTGAAGCAGAGACGTTGGAGCTCGAAGATACCCCATTTGGCTTGCAACGCCTCCATCTCCTCCTCCGCTGCCTCCTTCACCTCCACCTCCACCTCTTTTTAGCCCTGATTTAAGGAAGGTTGTGAAGGTGGAGGAAGAAGAAGTTGTTCAAGAAGAGGGAGTTGTAGAGGGAGAGAAGAGAGGTCGCAGACGGGACGATTTCAATCTAGCAACAAGGAAGACGATTCGCAGAGGGAGAGAAGAGAGGTCGCAGACGGGACGATTTCAATCCGGAGCAGCTTTTGTAATGTTCCCCTGTTCTCCGCTCACTATTTTTTGTCCCTACACCAGCGCTCATGAGTAGCGTTGAATTCTCACCTCGCCACATGTTGTTGGGTTGGTGTCTTGTATTCTGTGGGATCCACATAATTATAAGGGGTAGTTTTGTATTAGGGTATGAGTCTATTACATGTATGGGGGTAAACTTATAATTGTGGTGGGATTAGGATTTCTAGGTTTCCCTATATATTGTCTCTGTGTGGAAAAACCTAGGTAAGGTCTAAGCAAAGGAGGACACTGTGTCAGGTGGAGAGAATTATAGAGAGTTTTCTTGGCAATAAAGAATCTCTGTTTTTCTGTGGTGGAGGTAGGCATTCCGGATTGAGTGCTGAACCACAACAAATCCTGTGTTGTGTGTTTGCTTGATCTTCGTTTCTTTCTCGTGGTTACGCGTTCATCCCTAACAAGTGGTATCAGAGCCAGGTTCTTTGAAGAACGAAGGAGGTACGCAGTATGAAGAAGAAGAAGAAAAAAAAAAGGATAAAAACGGATTAGGGTTAGGGTTTAGCATCATAAGAAGAAGAGAAAGAGAGTAGCAGTTTTTCTGGGCGTAGGTGATTTGCACAGCCGTGACCAAGCAGACGATCGGGAGGTCATCCGTGGTCCGATTGGGCTGATATTTGGACAACAGATAGATGACACATAGTTCATCAATCTGTACGGTCAGATTTTTTTATTGGAGTTTTCTAAGTCAAGTTATTCGCTCCGTACAATAGTCTCTGTTTCTTTGGGTGAAATTTCTGCATCTCTTTGTTCCTTCAAATAGTAGTTTTGTGCCGACAAGAAGAGATGGAGGGGAATCTCAGGTTGGGAAGATGATTCTTCCTATCATCACATGTGCAGGGATCATGGAGTCGAGACTTGCAGAGTTTGACTCAGGTGTGGCAGCGATGGTTTTCAATGGCTTGGCGGATCTGGTTGGATCGGGTGTCGGATCTGATGGCGGGATTGAATCCCGGAACGATGCACATAATGGTCAGTTTATGTTGCACCGTGGGGTAAAGGATGATTGGCGGGCTGCGACAAGGAGTCGGATCTCTAAGTCTGCATTGGAGATGCAAAGGTGAGAGACTTGGGTTCCAAGTGCAATTGGAGTTGCAGAGGGCTGGGATGAGAAGTTGGTTCTCAAGGTCTACATTGGAGGTGCGGTGGTGAGAGACTCGGGTTCCAGATGCAACTGGAGTTGCAGGAGGACTGTGTGTGACGGTGATCTTTCTGGTGATGCTGCAGCAGTGGGAGAGATGGAGTCACTTCACATCGTGCGGCGGTGAGCTGTACGGGACACCCAGACGGGGTGTGGGCTATGCTGGTTTGGGTGTAGCGGTTTGAGAGAGACAGGTTTACAGAATCAACATCAACGAGTTTTTTTCAAGGTGGTTTGCAGAATTCAAGCCAGGTGGAGATTTGTTGGGTTTGTGTCTTGTATTTTGTGGGGTCCACGTAATTATAAGGGGTAGTATTTGTATTAGGGTATGAGTCTATTACATGTATGGGGGTAAACTTATAATTGTGGTGGGATTAGGATTTCTAGGTTTCCCTATATATTGTCTCTGTGTGGAAAAACCTAGGTAAGGTCTAAGCAAAGGAGGACACTGTGTCAGGTGGAGAGAATTATAGAGAGTTTTCTTGGCAATAAAGAATCTCTGTTTCTCTGTGGTGGAGGTAGGCATTCCGGATTGAGTGCTGAACCACAACAAATCCTGTGTTGTGTGTTTGCTTGATCTTCGTTTCTTTCTCGTGGTTACGCGTTCATCCCTATCACATGTCACATGTCGAGGCCTGGCAGCCAAGTTTCCTACAAATACCCCAGCAAGCGACGATTTCGAACTTTACCAATATAAAATTATTGTTAACAATCCCTGACCATGTCAAAACCTTCCTGACAAAGTGTGTGAACAACTTCAATGACTTCTCTTGAAATAAAACTGAACAAAACTCACAAAACGCTTTTAAGGAAATAATATCTGGGTGATGGACTGAATTTCTAAATTCTCAAAAATCAAAATTATTTAAGAGAACAATGACATTGGTACAATCCGATTCAATTTTCGATTTCGTAAAATTTTCATCCAAAGCTGAAAGCAAAAGATCCAAATCCTCTCCTACGGTTGGTTGATCCTAGGGGTTGAATATTAGTTGGCTTATCTACTAATACATGAAAAGATAGGCCAACTAAAATCTCCCCATTGACAAACGACAGGTCGACAATACAATAGAGGATTTGATTGCAAAAGCAAAGCATAAAACAAAAACAAAAAAGGCTTTTTAAACTATCTTTTACCTTTTTTTTAAATGTTAAATGTAGGCTTTACCAAAAAGAAAATGTCAAATGTCGGGCGGGACTCGAGACTGGTGAATAATTAGTAATAAGTCGGTTCAGACAGCTGAGTGCCCTACCTGACCCCACACTTTTATTGTTCAAAGGTATGGCTTGCTAACCATAACTTGGGTAAAAAATGGTCTGTTTCATGTTTCTCACCCACACCAATCTTGTCGTTTGAGGGACTTAGGATTCTCTCCCTTTTCGCATCAATTGTTCATCGGACGGGTTAAAATGTTTTGTTATGTATGTCGATGTATCTTAGTCCATTCAATGGGTAATTAGAGAAAGATTTTTTTTTTTTCGAATTGAAGGATTGAAATATAATTTAATTTAATTTATGGTCTGGTTTCTAATATGAGAAAATCTAGTCCAAACAACTCAATTACAGTAATAAAAAAGAAAAATTCAACTCTGTTGTTATTAGAATCCAAACAAATCTTCTGATGTGGGACCTCTTTTGCGGATGATAACAAACAAATACAAGATTGGTTGCCCTTGGAATCCAAGGGGTACACTTCGATGCGTAAGTTAGAGATCCTAACATAAATAGTAGGAAGAGAAAATGAACAATGAAATATGATTAGTGACCCGTTAAATTACGTTCACACATTGTTTGAGGGAAGTTAATACGGTGGCTGATTTGTTCGGTTAAAACTGTTGCTAACGAAAGAAAATCTCAATCATGGGGTTTCTGTCCTGATTTCATTGTTAGGGAGGTAGTGTAGGATGTTTTTCATAAACCTCGATATCAGTTTATTGGATGACTTTTACCCGGGATGGCCCCTACTTATAGCAATGCTTAAGGTGAGGGTTTTTACATCCTATTAGGGTGATTTATATTTTTTATTTTTCTCAGTAATCAGTATTTAATAAATTTTGGATTTTTAATCAGAAAAAAAAAATGAAATATGATTTAAGTAGTAAATCTATTTATGGATATGTGATATGGGACCCACACATGTAGTTCTTGAGTTTGGATCACCTGCATATATATGTATTCTCCATAGGATCCCATCACCATCAATGTGGGACCTACTGAATATGGACATCAAATCCTCATTCGATATCCATAATTGTTTTATATATTGTATTAAAGCTGGGACAAATTGGGTTGAAGGGGAACCAGTTCTTGGACGGTTGGCTACTTGATTTGGTTTCGGAACTATGGATCAGTCCAGCCGGGTCCAGACAGTTTAATGAGTCACCATTGAACTTACTTTTTTATTTGTTGACTTTACTTTCTCATGTAGGCCAACGTGCGTTGTAATTTATTATTATTTTATAAGGGCCAATGTGCCTTGTGTCATTATGAGTTGTGACTTATTGAAATAATGGATATGGCCATATGGGGTCAATGGATTATGATTTATGCCTTCTCTTAAATTTTAATTTGTTCTAAAAAGACAAATCGTACCACCTTTTTTTTTTTATTTTTATAGTCTAGCCGATTACAGATGTGGAAATTGATTGCTCATGATCAACTACATTTTCAGTTGAGGTCCTTATTGTTTCTAATTTAAGGGTGTCAATTTGATATTCAAATCGATATTGTATTATTTATAATGATATTGGTATCTATGTGGTACAGTAATAGTTCAGGATTTTGAACCATTTTCTATTTGGTATAGTAATAGTTTAACGTTTTGTATCGTTTTCTATCTGGTACGATAATGGTATATATCGATGGTATATATTATTTAGGTATATTGATTTTGTATATCGTTTATATATCAATTCGTAAAACTATTTGTATGCCATTTATACACAGGGTCCCACACTCACACTATCACATGCACTGATCCACTAGCCCACATTGGAGTCGAATCGTACTTTGTATTTAATTAGAATTGTATTTCCTACTAGATTCCCTCTATGTCCATTCAATCTGAATCTTGCTGCATGAATGCACTGTAAGACCAGGAATGCCCTCAATGATCCCTTCCTCCTCCCTGAACCCGAAGCTACGATCAGATCCGATTGGATCTGATCCGTTCAGATTCCACAGATCCAGCCGATTGGGTCTGGTCCTATCCGAGCCAATGATTTTTTTCCGTGTTTCGAAATACGGTTAACCAACATGTTAACTAATCGATTACGATAAATTGGATCAAATTTTGCAGTTTTTTCTTCAAGGAAGTCCATTACTGAGAGAAGTGGTGATCTCGTCTTGCTTGCTGGGAGAGAAGAAGCTTCCGGATGCTTGTTGTCGAATCCGCAAGTATACGGGTCGTGCAAATAATATAATGATAAGTCGAGTAATGTTTCCACATGGAGAATGTTCAATTACTAAACCTAATTAATTCTCTCTATTATTTAGACAACTGAATTACCAAGATTAATAATTAATAAGCAGATTATGAAACCAAAGATAGGATTCGGACTTCCTCAATTGAATTATGCTTAACCAAACCAGACTTATTGAATAAATTTCTGTTGATGCAACGATCAATTCCTTAAGATATTCTATTATCTCTTTCAAGAATAACAAATTATGCCCGTATTAATCCTTCATCTACTTTTGTGTTTGCAGGATTCTAATACAAACTCATTACGTTCATTAGAATTAAAACAAAGATCACAATGGTGAGCCCTTATTTCTAAGAAAATACTCAACCAATGACTGATATTTTATGAACTAATATCAATCTTCTGCTTTCGCCCTCTCAATTGATACCTTGAGATATGCAATTAGTGATCAATTAATCATATGTAAAAAAAATATCAGATTGCATAAAACATAATCATTCAAAAGTTAAGGATTTAATCAACACAATTTCAATGAATCCATCCTAATCCTAGAATAAGAAATCTAGCAATTCATCATTGACAATTCTAAAACATAAACAAAGGGATCACAGAGAAAAGGGAATAACTCGTAATGGGAATAGATGAAGCTTGAATCCAGAATTTCTCTCTAGTCTTCTAGCTCCATCCCTCTCGAACTCTCCACCTCCAATGTACCTTGTAGCCCCTTCTATGAACAACTCCTCTTGCTTTGTGTATTTTTCTTTTCTCCTTCTTCTTAATTTATAAGCTTACAGTCCCCTAAAATCAGTCTTTTACAATCTTACATCTTACCCAATTTGTTGGAGAATACTGATTTTAAGGTAGATTTTGGTCAATTATCTTCCAAATCATTTAGGAATGTAATACCAAGCTTTGAGCTGTCTTGACACCTATTATTTAGTCTTTATCCAATTCAAAAACCTACCAAATAACAAAAAATAACTAGGAATTAAATAAATTAATAAAATACTTAAAACATTAAATAAATTAAACTAAATGTCTAAGAAAAATTATAAAATTAAACTAAATATGATCAAGAATGTGCTAATTAATTTCACGTATCACCGGACCACCTTTTCCAGCCACCAAAGATCCCGGTAAGCCGAAGCGATCAGGTAGGATGAGCAGCCCAAGAATGGCTCCGACATAGAACAGAGGGACGGTGTTTTGCATTTCAGAGAAGGGCCGCCATTTAGCTACCGCGAGCGATGGAGTCTCAAATAAGGCCTTCCTATTTTGGCGCCCTTCCTTTCCTCTTTCTCCTATTCTCGATTCCACGGGGGATAATAGATCTGATAGGTGTCATTCAAGGGGATTCGATTGAACTGATTCTGATCCGAGCACCGATTAGAAGGCCTTCATCGCTCCTGTCACTGGTAACTGATATCTCTGGAAGGGGAATCTGATCTCTTGTCCGCGGGAGAGTTAGAGCAGCGGATCCTCGCCTTCTCAATTACTCTCACTTGAAGATAACAAAAGCTTCCTGAAACTGGATAGAGGGGAGGTTAGGGGGGAGGTATATGAGTCAAGCAAGGGCCCGAGCCTGTTTACCACTAGGCCGAACTAGTGGTTCGCACAAATCTTGGTTTTCGTTTCCCTTGTGACGCGACGGAGGAAGACTCGGCATTCAGGCGAATTGCTCGGTGGTGTGGTACGTAGTGGGTTTAGTACGCCCCGCCAAAACGGCTCCGAAACAAACAAAAAGGTGCGTGCCGCACTCACGAGGGACTGCCAGTGATATATTGGAGGAAGGTGGGGATGACGTCAAGTCCGCATGGCGGGAAGAAGATAAGAAAACGCGAAAAGTATCAGATCAAAAGAAGTTTTGACACCAATTAAAAACCGTACCTAAACCATACCGAACCGGTATAGTAATGGTATGGGAAAACCATTTTTCTACTGCTATAATACGGTAAGGCTAAGGCATTTTTTTCCATGTACGTACCAAATTCGAACTGTACCAAATGACTGATACCATACTGATTGACCCCTGTCAAAATGACCCTTATACCCTTCAACCAAAATAATCATTTCTAACATCATGAATTCATCAATGTACTTCCCAATATTATCTAATTGCAATTTCAGGTGGAGTTTTTTTTTGGGAGGAGGATTAGGCTGCGTGGCCCTTGCACGAGCGTGTGGCGAATGAGAACGTCTACCAGGATGTCCAACAAGGATATGATTTTTTTTATTTTATAAGGAACGGTAGCAGTCATTTTGCCCTTTCTGTGGGGGCATGCACTATGATTTTGCTATCCAAAAACCAAATCTATGTTTTTTTGGGCACAAAACACCAGAAGGATCCGAAGGAGAAAGACAGGGGATGCCACAAAACACTCACAAAAATCCAAAGCCTATGTTAATTGGGGCCAGATTTGATCATTCACCAAATTGATAAAAATAAAATAAAAAAAAACAAAAACTGGACAAGGGAAGAAAATGAAAGGGAAAAAAAATTAGTTATTTTCATTCCAACCTGACTCAACTCTTCCCCGGCCAAAATGATCACACCCAAAGTCACTTGATAAAAGAGGTTAAAAAGATCAACCATAAGATAATTGGCATGTAATTACATGCATGTTTGGCAAATTGCACCAAGGTGAAGCTACTTCTAGTGGTTATATCTATTCTATGGTAGGTCAGGTCATAATGATGGTTTAAATTGTTGGAATATATTTGGACTTGGTAAATTACTGATCCCATTAAGTAGTGGGAGTCTGTGTCATTAGGTTGACTGGATCAGTCTGATTCATCATAAGTTAAAGAGATAGGCAAACCCTAATTCAGTATGGAATTGATAAGAATTTGTGACAATATTATATATACTAGGTCATGAGTCCCTGCAGTTCTAGTTGTTTTTTCTCTTCTGTACCCATAAACATTGAGAAGTAAATGGAAGCTCTACATGCTATGGAAGATTGTGATCAAAGCTTCAAGGTTAATGGGGAAAATCAATTTTCTACGCACATGTATGTCTTTACAATTAAAGTTTGCGTACTTTGCATCCCCATTATGTTTTAGATCCTTGTCTGGATGGATTAAGGTTTGGGATGAAATCCTGTGAATGTAAAAAGTCTAACACAAATGTCATAATGAAGGAACAAAAATGATTGAAGACAAAATATCTTTGGGTCCTTATACTTGTTCTATAATTAGTCAAACTTCCAGTCAATTTTTTTTTCCTGTTTTATTATGCATAAAAGATAAATTTTGAGATCTCTTTCTCTTTTTACACTTGTTAGGAGGGAAAAATCCCCTCCATTTAAAATCATACACATGTCAAGTTGCGCCTTCGGAGCTTGAGCCCTCGGAGTATCTCGCGCTCGGTATCGTGTATTCGGCCTATCATGCATATGGCCTCTCTTGCGCCCGGCCTCTTGGGTAGCGCTCGGAGTTATAGTCCTACTCGGCTACGGCTCTCAGTCGGAAGCCAGAGTCCCATTGTGATTATGCTACCTCCGGGGAGTCCTTCTCTCGGTCTAATATGACACCGACTATTTCGATCGACCATTACTCACACGTTGACATATGTCAGTCCCAGAGCTGACCGACCTAGCTTCCTTGGCTAAGGTTTCCGACTCCTACTCGGAGTCTACCACATGAGTGTCCCACAGAGCGACACGTGGCAATCCTATTGGCAGTCTATACTCTTGAGTCCTGGTACCTCCATGCTTCTTCACAATCTATAAGTAGAGGCCATCCCTCAAGGTAAACCCTAAGTTACAAGCTATTATTATTCATCCCTCTCACACGCTTAAACTCTCTCAACGTCCCACTCTCTAAACTGGAGATAGCTTTCTGCTATCTCTTGACTGTTTACTTTAGGAATCTAACTTAGGCATCAGAGTGTACTTGGGGCTTAGGTGCCCAACTCCTTTGTCTCATCTCTGTGATTGCAGGTCATTCAGAGCGCGGATCGATGGGCGATTTTCAACCGTAACAGTTTGGCGCCCACCGTGGGGCGTCTTTTAACTGAGTTTGAAGATTAGCACGTGAGAACTCTGATTTCGATGGCTCACAGAAGAACCAGAGCACGGGTGTCACACGCCCATTCTGAGTCATCAGTGAGTGTGGGTAGTAGCGAAAGCACGACGAGGGCAGACCGTGAGCATGCACCCGCACCAGTATCGGAACCAGCACCAGCATCGAAACCAGCACCAGTACAACCGCCACCACCGACGCCGGCTACAAGCCACACGCCGACGGTAACACCGCCACCACCGCCTCCTCAGTATGTCACTCGCCAGCAGTTCGATGAATTGAGACAGCAAATCGAACAGCTAGCGAGAGTCTTGAGAGGCGCCCGAGCAAGTAGTTCGGTAGAAGGAGGAGAGAATCCCCACCCGACACCGAATCCGCCACCAGAAGCTCCGCAAGCGGCCCATCCACCAAGGGCGAGGGCGGACCCTGCAAACGCCTTGCCAAATAATCTCCCAGTAGGAGATCAAGCTCCTGGACGAAGCGTGGTCGGGCCCGCCGCTCGGCATCCCCCGCCACATCAACATCAGGCGCCAGTCGCGCCGCCCCCGGTGAGAGGCGCGGGGCCCTTCCTCGACGCCCTCCGCCAGGAAAGAGTCAATGAAGAAACACCAGGAACGGGTGCTCAACCTCTGGACACGCCCCAGTCCGAGGTCGAGCTACGTCTATTGGAGCTAACCACTCGACTTCAGCAGGTGGAGCAGAACAGGGTAGCCCCGCCGAGAACAGCCTATACTGCAATTACGGCGCTCTCGGACGAGATCATGAGGGTACCCCCTCCTGACAACTTTAAGATGCCGGTCTTGGACTTGTACAATGGGAGTACCGACCCCGAGCAGCACCTGGATGCGTTCGTCTCTACGACGCTATTCTACCCTCTGAGCGACGGCCTTATCTGCAGAGCGTTTCCTTCAATGCTTCGAGGCGCCGCTCATACATGGTTTAATAACCTGCCTCCGAAGAGTATCACTTCGTTCGAGCAATTATCAAACAAATTTCTGACGCACTTTCAGGCAAGCCGAGTGCGCAAAAAGACGTCGTACCATCTATCGACGGTTAAACAATAGAAGGACGAGTCCCTGCGGGACTTCATCAAGCGCTTCAATACCGAGGTGCTCGAAATCAAGGACGTCGAGCCCGCAGTGCACATGTCCAGCCTGCAGGCCGGCGTAACAGACCGGGAGCTTTGTTGGTCCCTTGCCAAAAAGCCACCGAAAAATCTGGACGACCTGCTCGCTAGGTGCGAGAAGTACGCCACCGCAGACGAGACAACGAGGGCCCAGAAAAATAATACAGTAAACAATCTGAAGGCCGAGCAAGCGCCTGCAGATAAGAAAAGGCCTGAGACGGGTGACCAAGCGCCGAGCTCTGTCGACCCAAAAAAGTAAAGTCCGGTAAGGATCAAACCTACCGGAATCCGTACAAGAGGTTCGAGTATTATACTCCACTCAACACTTCGATGACGGAGATTCTCGAAGTGGTCAAGAACGATCGAAACCTTCGATTCCCGCCAAAAGCACTCGGCGACGGGAGGAATAAAGATCGCTCCCAATACTATCGCTTCCATCGCGACTACGGCCACAAAACGGAGGAGTGGAAGTATCTCAAAGGAGAGATTGAGGACCTTATCCGACGAGGATACTACGGTAATTTTGTTCGGAACACTGACCGAGCATTGAATCCCGCTCGGAGGGACCGGGGAGGATTACCACCTCCACCTCCGAGGAACCCTCAACCCAACGACTGCCGAGTGGACGCTGACGATAACCAGAACGCCACTCGGAGGGACGACAGAGACCCTGATGGTGGACCGGCTGCCCCCAGACAGTGGGTCGGCGCCATCCAGTTTGGGTCGATCGAAAGCTCATTTAGAGCTGGGAAGGAAAGGGTGTCGGCAAAAGAAAGGCTTGAAAGCCGACAGCGCACCCAGTCCGACTCCATCCCGTCCTGGTCAGAACCAGAAGCCGTCCTCCGAGAAAGCCGAAGAAGAAGGAGGAAGTCCCATCCGGCTTCAAAGAGAAGAAAGGCCGAGCGGAGGTTCGTAGGCAGTCTGCATCCCAAGGACCGACCTCACACACCAATTGACTTGCGTATCCCTGGTGACAATGGAGTCTATGCTATCACTAAGGGACCCCAAACAGAGGGCAAAGTAGTCCTCACCATCATAGGACTAGCGATCGGAAACGCCTCTCCGCGTACAGGAAAGCCCGTGGAGGAACACTTGCAAACTCTGATCGCGGACAATCGGCTAGAGAAGACCATCTCGGTCGGCAACCTGCTGCCCGAGGGACAAAGGGAATGATCCTACAGCATACCCTGGACATTACAGACCGGGCTCGTATAAGCTAACCACCCTCGGCGGGAGGAAATTTCGAGGACATTGCATGCCACTAAAGTTTGAAAATATTATCAATAATTAGCAACTTTTATTCTCAGATCATTACAGAAATTTTCAATTATTTTTTCCAGCATGTCTCAGTTGTATACCGGACCCCCTGAGGGCATCCGCTTAGTTTCTTTTAATACAGAACAGTACATACAGTTCAGTCAACTCAACAAGTCTTTCATATCCGGTCCTTCCGGCCCAGCCGATCTCACCCAAGCGCATGACGAACATCGCCCTCGGCGTATCTTCCTACCGCGGTCCACAAGCAGACCACAGTAGCATGAAGATCACACTCGTATCTTCCTACCGCGGTACACAAGTAGACCACGGTAGCATGAAGACCATACTCGTACCTTCCTACCATGGTCCACAAGCAGACCATCGTAGCATGAAGGTCACACCCGTATCTTCCTACCACGGTCCACAAGGAGACCTCGGTAGCATGAAGACCATACTCGCACCTTCCTGGCATGGTCCACAAGCAGACCATCGTAGCATGAAGGTCACAACCGTATCTTCCTACCGCGGTCCACAAGCAGACCTCGGTAGCATGAAGACCATACTCGCACCTTCCTACCATGGTCCACAAGCAGATCATCGTAGCATGAAGGTCACAGCCGTATCTTCCTACCGCGGTCCACAAGCAGACCTCGGTAGCATGAAGACCATACTCGTACCTTCCTACCATGGTCCACAAGTAGACCATCATAGCATGAAGGTCACAGCCGTATCTTCCTACCGCGGTCCACAAGCAGACCTCGGTAGCATGAAGACCATACTCGTACCTTCCTACCATGGTCCACAAGCAGATCATCGTAGCATGAAGGTCACAACCGTATCTTCCTACCGCGGTCCACAAGCAGACCTCGGTAGCATGAAGACCATACTCGTACCTTCCTACCATGGTCCACAAGCAGACCATCGTAGCATGAAGGTCACAATCGTATCTTCCTACCGCGGTCCACACGGTCCACAAGCAGACCTCGGTAGCATGAAGACCATACTCGTACCTTCCTACCATGGTCCACAAGCAGACCATCATAGCATGAAGGTCACAGCCGTATCTTCCTACCGCGGTCCACAAGCAGATCTCGGTAGCTTGAAGACCATACTCGTACCTTCCTACCATGGTCCACAAGCAGGCCATGATAGCATGAAGGTCACACCCGTATCTTCCTATCGCGGTCCACAAGCAGATCTCGGTAGCTTAAAGACCATACTTGTACCTTCATAACATGGTCCACAAGCAGGCCATAGTAAAATAAAGGTCACACCCGTATCTTCCTACTGCGGTCCACAAGCAGACTTCGGTAGCTTGACGACCATACTCGTACCTTCCTACCATGGTCCACAAGCAGGCCATGGTAGCATGAAGGTCACAGCCGTATCTTCCTAGCGCATGAAGACCACACGCGTATCTGCCTACCACGGTCCACAGGCAGGCCATGGTAACATGTAGACCATACTCGGATCTGCCTACCACGGTCCACACGCAGACTCCGGTAGAAATAACATCTACCTAACTATATCTTCGGGCATCAGTAGCCCGGTTGGGGCAAACCATACTCGTATCTCAAACATTGAGCTGCTCGGATATACCTAAGTGCTCTCGGCCAGCCAAAGCGCCAAGCCGAAAACACTTCCGGGGTAGGAGGCGGTTCAATGCCTTAGCCATTTTTCTAAGGAGTGCCCGCGGTCGGATTCGACATCGTTCGTTCTCGGACTCTACTACAAGCTAATAGCCCCAGCTACTTTAACTACTTAAGTGTTCTCGACCTACCGAGGGCCGAACAAACAACACTTCCAGGAAAATCGCTGAACAGGTAACAAAATGCGAGAAGATAGAAAGAATGGATATTTTATTGATAAAGGCCCTAGAAAGGCAGTGGTACAAATACACAGTTAAAAAAAAACACAAAACAAAGAAGACAAAATATACAAGTGCTGCCTCTTCAAGGCCGGTTCTCCTCAGCGGCCGGGAGTGTTTGATCCTCGGATGGCGGTGCAAAGTCTAGGAGCTCCACGAGCGGCGTCTGTGGCACTTCGTAAGGAGAAAGGTCGTCCTCGAGCATACGGTCAGCCTCCTTAGCTGCCGTCGGCTCCTCCAGGTCCTCAGCGATGAGCGGGGTCTCCACGGGTACCGGGGGCTCCAACCCATCAATCTGGGTGACAATCGGGATCTCCGACCAGTTTATCTTGAGGGCGCCCTTATCCGCTAGTTGTTCCCTCAAGTATCTGACCCCCCTCTCGAAGTACACGCAGGAGGCCTCTTCGACGTCCTCTTCGTACTGAGCCGAAGACTTGTACTCGGCGACAGCTCGAGCCAAGGCATCCCGGTGAGCCTCCTCGGCGTTGTTTAACGCTTCCTTGGTAGCCCTGGCTTCTTCCTTGGACTTCTTAAGCCTCTCCTCCAGCGCCAGCCTCGCCTATTGCTCAGCCTACAGATCTTCCTCGGTCTTCCGCCGCTTGTCCTCGGATGCCCGAAGCTTTTCCTCGGACGAATGCACTCTCTTATGCTCTTCGTCAAGGGCGGCCTCGGCTTTGTCCAGCGACGCCCGGAGGGTGACCTTTTCTACAACGAGGTCCTTCAACTCCAAGGATTTATTGGTTAGATTCTCCTCGGTAGCTTTCAGAGCCTTGCGCAGGGAGATCTCCAAGACCTCCTTCTCGTCCAGGTCGAGGAAGGCCCGAGCAGCCCGCTCGCTGACCTTAGCCAAAAGATTGCTCATCTGCACAAAAGGGACCACTCAGAAAATGACCATGTAAAAAAAAGAAAGAGATGAAGACTCCGAATATTACCTGACTGCACGCCGTGAATGCTCATCTGTAGACGTCCTCGTTTGACAGGTCGGAGGTGAAGGCTATGTCTGCTGGGAGGCGTCCCTCGATGACTATGATTCTAGCCGCCCTTGTGCTCTTGAAGACCGAGTCCGTTGACATCAGTCCGAGCACAGGAGAGAAAGGTACCTTCAGAACCTCCTGCTTTTTACCCCTCTGGCGGGCCGTGTGCCCGGCTTCCTCCTTGGAGGCCCCAATGGCCCCGGTTAGATCAACCACCTTCGGGCTCTCGATAGCCCTCTTCGCCGCAGGCATCACCGCGCCCTGATCGGCCTTGGTTTTTCCTTCACGGCGACCACCTGAAGGGGCTGGACTTCCTTCGTCGCAGCCCCCGCTGTTGTCTCCTCTTGACGGCCGAGCCTAGGGGCCAGCCTTGTCTTATATATATCGGCCGGAAGCTCCGCGGCCGACTTTATTTTCTTCTTCGGTGGCTCCTCGGGCATGGGCCCCTTGCCCTTTGCCTCGGTCGTGGCCCTCGGTTCTTTCCGTGGAGGTGTGCCCTCCTGCCCACCAGCCGGCTGAACCCCCTTCGCGGCCTCGGCCGTCCACTTGGCCAGGATCAAAGCAATGATCTTATCGTCTTTGAAGTTCACTGCAATGAGAAAATGGTTAGCAACAACATCAAGACAGCAACAGTACATAGTCTGAGTCCTAAAATTATTAAACTCATCGAGGAGACCGTGCTCGACCAACTACACGGGATCCGCAAGGTCGGAGAGGCGCACAGTCTTCCCGGCCATCATCTTGCGTTGAGCCTTTCTCTCCTCCGTCGTCAGGAAGGGGACTTTGTTGAACCCCGTGGCGTCGACCACTAGCCAAACATTCGACAGAGGGAGGGCCGGGCCGTCCACGGGAGGGCCCACGAAGAAAAACTTGTCCTTCCACCCGTGGATGGAGGAAGGCTTTTGGGCGATAGCCGAGAGCTTCTTTCTGCCCCTCTGGCTGAAAAAGTACCACCCGATCATAGCCCGGGCCTTGGTCAGACTGGCCAACTGGAAGACCGACCGAAACAAGTTCAAGGTCGGAGTCTCACCCAGTCAGTGGACGAACATGATGAAGACAAATATGCATCGCCACCCTTTCGGAGCAAGCTGGGAGGGGGCGATGGGGTAGGCTTGAAGAATTTCTACGACTAATGGGTGAAGGAGAAACCGGAGCCCAGACTTCAGGGTGTGTTCATACACACAAATCTCCGACGTGTTCACGGTACAGGCCCGCTCATCGGAGGTTGGGAGCCGAACGCGGACATTCGTCATTGGCTTTACGAGCTGGTATGCCCGGTAGACCGATAACAAAGCCGCTTCGGTTTTGATCTTACTCGGCACCTTCCATGCTGGGACGGTGCCGATTGCAGTTACTGACGGTCGGTCGCCTCTCTGACGAGAAGCCCATTGAGCCGTGGGGCCCGTGGGGCGACCACGCTCTTCGGCCTCAGAGGAACTCTTCTCAAGTTCCTCCTCTGAAACCGAATTGTTAGCCTTGGAGCCAGCGGACCATCCTTCCCTGGAGGAGGATGATTCATCAAAAGAAGAAGTTCGGGAAAGGGCCATTTTCTCACTCACCCTCACTCTACCAGAAGAGGTAATACTATTGGAGGAAAAACTACTAAGCATGAAAGAACAAGAAAGGAAATGTAAGGAGACTTACTGGTTGAAAGAAATTGAACTCCGACTGCAGAAGCAAAGCTCGAAAACAAGGACGTTCTTCTAGACTCCGAGTGCTCTGATGGAACTCCGAATGCAACTGAAGCAAATGGTTGAATGAACGAAATAGAAGAGTATTTACAGGTCCTGTGACCGTGAACCGTCTCTTCGGGTTCCGGACACGTGCTTCAGCACCATTGGTCGTCGTCTGTCGCGCCGGACGCGACGTGACAATCTGACGTCATGCGCAATGATGGCGCTTCTTCTCGAGGCACACCGCCTCCTGGTAGCCGTCGGATCAATATGTCGATCCTTGTTTCTTCAGTCTCAGCCATTCGATGCATTCGACCGATTCAAAAACGAGCGACAGTTAATGGCGCTCCTTCTCGAGGCACCCCGCCTCCTGGTGGCCGTCGGATCAAGGGTTAATCCGCGTCAAATCAAAAGATCGACGGTCTAACATGTTTGTGGAACCCTAGTTTAACGCATCGAGCCCTGCGCCTCAATCAATCGTGCAGACGGTTGGTGCAAGGAGCACCCGAAGTCATTCAATGTAGTCATTAATTGGCAATCGGCCTCATACGGCGCAGGTTTTCTCAACGGTTTAAACTTATTGCACTATCGAATTCGTTGCATCCGACAGCGCAAGGGGCATCTGTTAGGAGGGAAAAATCCCCTCCATTTAAAATCATACACGTGTCAAGTTGCGCCTTCGAAGCTTGAGCCCTCGGAGTATCTCGCGCTCGGTATCGTGTATTCGGCCTATCATGCATACGACCTCTCTTGCGCCCGGCCTCTCGGGTAGCGCTCGGAGTTATAGTTCTACTCGGCTACGGCTCTCAGTCGGAAGCCAGAGTCTCATTGTGATTATGCTACCTCTGGGGAGTCCTTCTCTCGGTCTGATACGACACCGACTATTCCGGTCGGCCATTACTCACACGTTGACACGTGTCAGTCCCAGAGCTGACCGACCTAGCTTCCTTGGCTAAGGTCTCCGACTCTACTCGGAGTCTACCACATGAGTGTCCCACAGAGCGACACGTGGCAATCCTATTGGCAGTCTACTCCCCTGAGTCCTGGTACCTCCATGCTTCTTCACAATCTATAAGTAGAGGCCATCTCTCAAGGTAAACCCTAAGTTACAAGCTATTATTATTCATCCCTCTCACACGCTCAAACTCTCTCAACGTCCCACTCTCTAAACTGGAGATAGCTTTCTGCTATCTCTTGATTGTTTACTTTGGGAATCTAACTTAGGCATCGGAGTGTACCCGGGGCTTAGGCGCCCAACTCCTTTGTCTCATCTCTGTGATTGCAGGTCATTCAGAGCGCGGATCAACGGGCGATTTCCAACCGTAACAACACTCATAATCTTTTTTTTGCTAGAAGTCCAAATTATTGCATTAATATGAAAAAGAAAATACAAAATCCCTTTATGGAGATAATCTCACCTTCGGCATTGCCATCAGCAAAATCCCTCTAGGGAAAATATCATCAACTACTCAAATCTATATCGAGGTCTATGTGAAGCATCCCACACGACCTCTGTAGCAACTACATCAGGGCATTTATTCCAACTAAAGGACATTTTTTCTTTTGCAGCCTTCTTAGCTAAAATATCAGCTATAGTATTGATTTCTATACAACATTGAGAATATCTAGTACTGCATTGAGATAACTCTTTTGCCAAAACTCTCTACTCTTGTAATCCATACCATGGTATGAATCCCATTCTTAGACCATACACCACTGATTGAGAATCTGATTCTAACCATATTTTCCTGTATCCTATCTTCAAAGCTTCCTATAATCCATGCATGGCTGCCTTCAACTCTGCTACATAGTATTCACTCCAATCTCATCTGCATAATCTAAAACCTTATATACTTTTTATAGATTGGTTTAGAGCATATCCCCAACAAATGAAAGCCAGGATTCAAAGATGAAATCAAACATGAAATTGAAACAATGAAAATTTCATGGGGGAAAGAAAAATAAAATTAAACATAAACCGTCTTACCTTTTGCAATCGAAGGAAGAAGAATTGAAAGCTTTGCTTGGAATCTACCGATTCAATTTGCTACAAATAAAAAAAAGTTGCTTTAGTAGGTACTTGAGAAACAAGAATGGAATTAAAATCATGAGAAGTTACCACTAGATTCCATTACTACAACAAGATAAGCATCTCCCCTACACCACCACCATGGTTAGGGCTCACTAGAAAGATCTTAATCTGGATTACCTTAAATTTCTGTTTCCGATTGAGTTAAGCGGGTTGCATAGCAAAAAGATAACATAGCTTAGTGGGAAGAGAGAGAGAGAGAGAGAGAGAGAGAGAGAGAGAGAGAGAGAGAGAGAGAGAGACTTTTGTGGAATGAAGATATTGCAGTTACATTACTCATGGCTGATTCTCGAACTTTGGATTGTCATGCTTCATACAATAAGCATAAGAGTTTTTTTTTTCTTACCTGTGTGTATGGGGAGCCAGATAAATCAATAAGACATATGGTTTGGGACCAATTAAAGCAGATTACTTCTCTTAGAAAAGATGTTGCTTGGCCATGTATTGAAGATTTCAATTCCCATTTGGAATGGCATGAAAAATTTTGGGGGAAACAAAAACTTCTCTAGAAACTGTTATGCTTTCAAGGAAACTGTCGACTCCTGCTGTTTGCTTGGTCTTGGCTCTCATGGCCCCTCTTTTACTTGGAATAATAGAAGATTGGGGGAAAGTAACATTCATATCAAACTTGAGGGGGGCTCTTGTTAATGTGGAGTAGAGTACCAAGTTTGATAATGCTTCTGTCCTTGTGAAACCTGCTTTCGGTTCTGATCACACCCTTTGTTGGTTGATCTAGAAGGTCTTTCCTATAGGGGCAAAAGACCATTCCATTTTGACGCAATGTGGCTTCGTCACCCAGACTGTTATATGGCTGCTATTAGAGGTTGGACTTCCCTTCTTCGAAGTTTGGCTGATCATGTCCTCCATCATAAGCTGGAAAATAGCATGGATGTCTTTCAGATATGGAACTTGGAAGTTTTTGGTAATATTTAGAATAATATTGAAAAGCTTATGGAAAAAATTTCCTCCATCAAAAGCCTTCCCCAATCATCTTTTTCTCAGAGCAAAGAATCGATTATTATTAACCCACTTAATGAAGAGCTTCTAAATAAAGAAATTATGTGGTGTCAAAAATCTCGTATTGACTGGCTACGATGTGGAGACTCCAACAAAGGTTTTTCCATGCCTCTACTATTCAAAAAGAGAAATTGCAATCGTATTCTGAAACTTCGTCTCTCTTCAGATCCTTGGACTTCATCAGATGACGATATGTATCATGAGATTCGAAATCATTTTCTGCAAGTTTATATTGCTATTCTTATTGATCAGAATGCTCTTTCTCATACTTTAGAATGTGTTCAGCCAGTTGTCTCTTCCAGCATGAATGAGCTTTTGTGCAGTATTCTTAATACAGAGAAAATTCTAAAGGCCTTTTTCTCTATGGCCCCTCAAAAAGTAGCTCCAGGTCCAGATGTTCTTCCCCCCCCCCCCCCCTTCCTTCAATAGTTCTGGGATCATTTAACAAAGGCCGAGTTAACTAATTTCATTCAATTTTTTTTTATTTTTTTTTTTGTTACTGGTCATCTGCCAAAGGAGCTCAACAAGACATACCTTTGTTTAATTCTAAAGGTTTCCAACCCATAAATGGTCGATCAATTCAGACCCATTAGTCTATCTAGTTAGTGTCAAAGTTATAACAAAAATCATGGCACAAAGACTTAAAACATTCCTGGATGACCTCATATCTAGTTCTCAATCAGTATTCATCCCAACTAGATTGATCTTTGACAGCATCATTGTAGCTCATGAGGCTTTACGCTACATGAAGAGAAGGAAAAAAAATAAAATCATGGCTATCAAATTGGATATGAAAAAGGCCTATGATGGACTTGAATGAAGCTTCATTAAGGGTATGTTGTTAGAACTCAGTTTTCATTCTTTTTGGGTGGATTTGGTTATGAACTGCATTACTTTTGTTTCTTATACCTTTATTGTTAATGGAGCTGAAAGAGGTGATGTTTTTCCTTCAAAGGGTATTAGGTAGGGGACCCTCCCCAGCAATCTTCATTTTGTATGCTCAAGCTTTATCTTCCATCCTCAATTTGGCTGAGGAGTCTGGTATGATCAGGGGTATAAGAAACCTTATTTCCCATCTTCTTCTTGTTGATGATTGTTAGATTTTTTTCAAGTCAAGCATCAAGAGATCTTGACTCTCAAAAGATTGTCTTGATCAATACTACAAGGCATTGGGACAAAATATTAATTTAAAAAAAAATCAAGTATCACTTTCAGCCCCAATACTCAAAGTCGTTTCAAAAGATGGTACTCTAGGATTTTGAAAATTCCTTATGGCGAGGGGCCTTCCAAATATCTGGGACTTCTGGCTGAATTTGGCCTCTCCAAAAAACATCTTTTCACATATTTTTATGACAAGGCTACTCGGAAGATGAAAGGTTGGAAGAGTTCCCTTCTTTCTCATGCTAGTAAAAAGGTTCTTAACAAATTTGTAATCCTATCTTTATACAATTTTGCTGGATCTTATTTTAAAATTTCTTCTCACCATCTTGACACCATCAGGAAAGTTGCAGTAGATTATTTCTGGAACAATGGCACTAGGGGCAAGGGCATCCACTGGATCTCATGGGATAGATTATGTAGATCTAAAGAGAGGAGTTGTAAGACCCGCATTTTGAAAACCCAGTTTAACCTAAGTTTCGTGTCGTGACAAGCCTTCCAATCATAACTAGACCAGAAGACGAGGCCGGATGACGAACCATGAAATCCAGGTACGAGAAACGAAAGATATAGACCAAGATTATATATACTGGTCTGACATACCGATTGGACTATTCATCAGACCGGTATGTCCAACCAAAGTGACCGTACGAGTGGAGACGGACTCTAGTGGGTTCCATACTCCGAATCTAATTCCTAAAGACCTTCTATACGTAAGAAACCTTCTTAGAATGGCATCCCACTCTATAAATAAATCCTTCCTCCTCCTTAGATCCCTTTCAGTGAATCTCAAAACCTAGAACCGTCTAGAAGTAGATCTGAAAAGGAGTAGAGAGGAAAGGAAGCTCTACGAGAGGGGATTCTATTGGGAAGAGAACACCAACATTCAGAGAATACCGGTAAGTGCTCTATCTCTGTAGGAAGGTTTGGTTGTGGATCAATGTCGTAAAATGGCATATTGATTTGCAACCCTAGTTTCTGTAAAACCCTAAATCTCTGTGAACTCCATTCTAGAAAGGATGGGAACACTGTTCCTTGAGTTCAAATGAAGAATAACCTAAACCTAATGGACCTGACATGCTCTCAAACCCTAGAATGGTTGAGGAGAAACCCTGGAAACCAAGCCAAGGATTGACGAAAAAGGGAAGTCCAAGAATGGACTCTCGGACCCATACCACCGGGCATACCGGCTGGACAGGATGTCTAAGGGGTGTGCTATATCGCCGGGCATACCAGCTGGACAAGATGTCCAAGCGGTATGCTATACCGTTGGACATACTGGTCTGACTGGTAGTCTATGTGGTATATACCGCCTGGACTTTAGGTCCGACTGGTATGTCTGTCCGAGTGCTGTTTATTGGCCAAACTTGGTTCCGGCTAACTGAAACCCTAACAACCTAATTCTAATTAATAAATATGATCATGTAAGACTTTTGGACGGCATGAGTGGACTCTATAAAGCAAAAGAGGCTTGCAATCACACGTCAGGTAAGGGACAAGGCCCCAAACCCTAATTAACTAAACTGTAAAACGTTGTTTCTGTATCTGTTGCCTATTGTCTGTGCATATCACATGTCATCTCATTTTATTTATTGCTATTATCTGTCATGCATACTCATTATGCTAGGATTGTTATTTGTGTAGACATGTAATTGTTTTCATTGGTGTGTGAAATATGAAGGGGAGTATAGCCCTGGATATATCCTCACACTAACACATTTTCGTATCACCATCTACCTTAGCGAGCTTGGTAAGAGTAGGGTACCATCGGGAGGACCTGGCATGTGGTTCATCCTGGCTACCAGACTCGAGCCCTATCTCTATGTCTTAGGGAACTATGCTAGGGTAGGGCCATAAATACTGTGATGACATATAGGACTAGTTAGAAACAGAACCCACTTGCAAGCCCTTGCTAATAGGGGTGTAGGTATTGGTGCGGAGTAGGGTATCAGGGGGAGGATGTGGCATGTGGTTCATCCTGGCTACCAGACTCAAGCCCTATCTCTATTCCGATGTGAGATTAGTATGGGACAGTAGTGTGTAATCCATTGGGTGTTACCATACTTTCGTGCATGGAGGTGCAGTGGCCGCCAAATCTTACCATAGCACTTTGGAAGTTATACCTGACCTAATGTAATGTTATCTTCTGCATTTGTATATTGCATTCTCTTATTCTTTACTGAGCTAAGTTGTGAGCTCACCCTTTGTATATACAAATTTTTAGATGTTGATGCAGGTTACATTGTGAAGGACTTCGTTGCTGCTCTAGCATATAGGACTGTAGCTGGATTAGATGCGCATGTAAAGGAGGACGAGCATGATGCTTCATGTGAGTGTTTCTATTGCTTGTTTCTTTAGTAATTAGGAGTTTATTATTTATTCTTTTTCAGTTGACTATAAATGATGTAATAGATTACTTATTTAAGTTTTGGTACTTGGGAATAATTTGGATAATTATTTTATTATAATTAGAAGACTCAGTTCATTTATTTAAGACTTCTGCTATTATTTAACATATTCTAATTATGATTAGTTTGTGTAGTCTGTTTATTGACACGGTTTATTGAGATCCTAGTGTGAGCCATTAATTTAGTAATGGTTCACTCACACTTCTGGTTCAGTTAGAATTGGGGTGTGACAACTTATGGGCCCACCACGCTTTCATTATGCCACTCTAATCTCTATCAACACAGCCATCACTATATCTGGAGGGGGTTGAGAAGGTCCTGCCACTAGAATAGGCTAGGGTGCAGGAGCAGGGATATCCTCCATGTGAATGTTCTCGCCACCCCCTACCTCTCTTGCTGGTGCTGGTGCTGCTTTGTTGTGGATGTCGTTGGATCTCTAGGTGGAAGGGGAAAAGCCTATAACTCTACATCTCTGAGCTCAAGGCCCTCCATCTACATCTTGTGGATGGCATCCACATCAATGTCGGATGTCATGGTATCCTCATAAGTAAGCTCATCATGCATGTCTACCCCTATATGCTGCAGCAAGGCCGTGATAAGCCTCCCATAAGGCAGATTGCCCATCACATTGGGCTTTGCAGTGCAGGCCATGGTCCAAATGAGTATGTATGGCAAGCAGACTTGATGCACAATGGCTACACAGTAAGTGAGGTACTAGGTAAGTTGAGACACCTCACTATAATGACCGCTCTGAGGGACGATGTCATGCTGAATGATGCGGCAATACAGCTTAGGCACTGGTCGAAGGTTCGTCGCCAGTGGATCTGAGTAGAAATCTCTGCACGCATTTCCTCAGTAAGGTATCCTTTCTCCCTTGGGGTATAGTATACAAAGTTCATCGTCGTCAAGAATCTCTAACAGTGCAGCCAACTCAAACGCTTTGAAGGATATCTCCATACCTTTCACAAAACTAGTGATGCGGAGATCTTCACCATGCTCGAAATAATTGGGATCCCCTATCAGTTCTAGGTTGGCGTAGAAATGTTTCACCAAATCGGGACGCATAGTGTAGTCGTACTGGATGACGGGTAACCACCCAAGTGCGCCCAATGCTGTTTTGACATCAAACCTATACAGATGCTCCAAGTTGACGAAACAGCCAAACTCAATATTCTTGGCTTCAAACCAGGGGTATCAGGCTTGTGCCTCTACGGAACGGAACTGCCTACCATCAAACAAATGGGTAGGAGGATGTGGTCCTTGAAAACCCGACGCATAAGCATGTTTGGCAGTGGCGCGGTGTCTAGACATGATTAACCTACCAAAACAACGCCAAATAACAAGGGATTAGTTGAAGTTCTTAGAAATTTTGGTAGCATAATGGGTGCATTTTGAGCAAAAGCCTCGAACTCATCCCAAATGGGTAGGAGGATTTACGTAACAACATACAAAATTATCTCCAATCTAAACAATTGCCAAACAAGGAGGAAACTCAAATAGTTCACAAAAATTTGAAAAAAAATCTAAAAAACCTAGGTCAAAAATCAAATTTTGTGATTTTTAGCAAACTACTCAGTGAAACCTTAAATAGGTTGAGGGGTTCTACTCATTGAGGCTCCAATACCGTTTCCAAACCAAAGAAAAAGGTTTTCCACGGTTGGAATCTCTCAATCAAGAAAAAAATAGGTTTTGGGAATAAAAATCAAGAAGAAAAATACCCAAAAGAGAGGAGAAGAGAATAAGCATACTTTGTGATGGATTTGAGGCCTTGAATGGGGAAGAATCATGTCAAATCTCACCAGTGGGACTGTAGAAACTCAATAAAAAAAAAAAAAAGAAAGGGAAAAAAAAAAAAAGAAAAAGAAAAAAAAAAAAAAAAAAAAAACAAAAAACCCCATAAACCCAACCCACCCCCCCCCCCACCCCCCCCCCCCCCCCCCCCCCCCCCCCCCCCCGCGACCCCCCCCCCCCCCCCGCCCCCCCCCCAAAAAAGGGGAAACCCCCCAACCAACCCCCCCCCCCAAACCCACCCCCCCCCCCCCCCCCCCCCCCCCCAACCCCCCCCCCCCCCCCTAAATAAAAAAAATCCATCCCCTTCCCCCCCCCGCCCCCCCTTCCCCCGCGCCCGCCCCCCAAAAAAAAAAAATCCCACAAAAAAATTAATATTTTTAAATTTTTTTCCCCCCTCCCCTTTTTTTTTTTATCCCCCCCCTTTTCTCCTTTGGAAGGGGGTATTACCATTTTGACTCATTATCTTAACTCGTCTCATGTGTGTCCAATATATGTTCAAATACTTTTGAGTTTTAGTAGTCTGCAATGGCAGGGGGAAATGGTCGCATAACTCCTTGCAGACGTTGTCACTCAAGGGTACCTCCTATAAATAGGAATGCAAAAACTGAGAACCTTGAAGAAAATATAGGGATGGACCATGTGGATTGTCACACCCCAATTCCACACTGTTCAGAATGGTGTGATGAACCGCTAACAAACAACGGCTCAACCAGGACCTCTAATAGGCTATCCCCGCGTTATCCAAACTTTACACGCATCCACAATCATAATCAGAGTAATACACAATAGCGGAAAATTTATAAATAATATGAACTGAGTACTAGAATGATACCCATAAATAATATCAAATTATTCCGTGTTTAACTAAGACATAAATAGGTAAATACCAACTACATGTCTTATAAATCCAAATAAGAAAACTGTAAAAATATCTAATCGAATACACACGAGTTGCACTCGCAAGAGGAGTCGTGTGTATCGTCTTCAACTCCAACATCCATAGCTGCTACAGTTCCATACGCTGACAGGTTCATATAATCTTCAACAGTATATCCTGCATCATCAATTAAAAATATTCGACGTCGAGGGGTGAGCACACAACACGGCTCAGTGAGTAGCCAAAACAATGCAACATTACATATGCATGCAAAAAGTCAATTCATATCTTTGGTCTTGGTTTATAGTTTGCAATGTGCAATAGAAAGGTTGGGTGATCAAAGGTTAACGTTTATTGATACCGCCTCTATACACAGGTGTGGAAGCCCGCCCGAAGGTTAACCTTTATCGTCGTCCCCATCCACCCTACCATAACATTATACAACAAAGGTTAACGTTTATTGCTATATAATGCTATACCAACACGTAAGCCCCTGTTAGCGAGGGCTTGCAAACTGGGCTCGCTACTAACCAATCCTAATGCCAAACAGTGTATCCAAGGCCTCACCCCAAAGATCCCCTCATAACATCCATAGAGATAGAGCTAAGGCCCCCCGGTAGAGTCAGAGACTACAAGGACCGAGACCACCTCCCCTGATACTCTACGACATAATAGTTCCGCTAAGGTAATGGCGATACGACGATGTCAATGCACAAGACTTGAGTTAGAGATAGAGCTAAAGTGCTGAGACCCGCCAAAGGTTAACGCTTTATTGACGTTCTCATCACACCTCCCCGATACTCTCTCGCATCAAGCACACCAACCACACATATACAATCACATGCCTATTCCTATCATCAACATCATCATCATGTTATAAACCATAAAGTAAATATGCATGAACAAGTAATAGAAATATTGGATGGCATGCTGTATGCACATTACAAACATATTCGCATAGAATCAAACATGGCATAGGACTCAAGAAATAGAAAATAGTTTATTATTAACCAATTTAGTTTGGGGTTAAGGTTCCTCACCTTAGCTTGCTAATAGATATTTTCCAAGCTTTCGATTCACTGTTATAACGGTACTATATTGCTAGCAAACCTAACAAAGTCGATAGAATTTAATTAGAATTAATTCAGAATTTAAAAACCATTCTGTCAACTGAGGGTCGATGCTAGGGTCGATGCTAGGGTCGATGGGTCTATCGACCCTCCCACAGATCCCGAACTTCCCGAATGCCGAGGGTCGATGGTCTAAAACACCTAGGGTCGGATGGTCTATCGACCCTCGGTGCGACCCTTGGTGCACTCTGGTCCAATTTCCACTTTTTAATCCATTCTTCGTGTTTGGGGTCCTATGGCTTGCTTCCTACGTTCACTCAACATTCATTCCATGGTCTAGAACCATGTATGATTCATCTAGATAGCTTTCGTGCATCCTCCCATGGTTTTCCATGAAAACCTAACCATGGATGGATGGTTTGGGTTTCTCCGAAATCCTACACTCAATCATATCTAACCTAAGGTCCGTAGAAACTCATGGAATTAGTATCCATACCTGAGAAGATTACTTTCCTCTCGCAATTTCTTCTCCTTTTTGCTAAGCCTTCTTCCTAGCATCCTTTCTTCCTCTTTTCCTTCTTCTCTCTCTTTCTCTCAATTCAATTAGGGTTGTGAAAGGAGTGAATGTGGCTTAGGGACGTCCTTTAAATAGACTAGGAATGTCCTATAATAATCCCATTGAGATTTGGAAAGAATCCCAACCAAAAATTAGGAAATTTCCTAATTTCAGTTTTCGTCAGAAACCGAGGGTCGATGGGAGGGTCGATGATCCCGTCGACCCTAGGGTCTTAAGCTGTCCGACCCTCCCCTAAAAACCGAGGGTCGATCTTTCTGGTTTGGGAGGTCCGACCCCGCTTAGCTGGGTGTGCGACCCTCCCCCTAGAATTAAGTGTTTTTGGGTCGATTTCATACCCGGGATCTCGATCTCCTTCATGCCCTTGGTCCACTTGACTCGACCATGATGGGTAGACCCGGTTCAAGGTGGTAAGACCGGGTTAGATTGACACGGGTCTTACAACTCCCCCAACTTATAAAAATTTCGTCCCTCGAAATTGTACGTACCTTCCGAGTCAAACAAGTCGGGTATTGCTTCCACATAGCATTTTCTTCTTCCCATGTAATCTCTTCCATGTCTCTACTTTTCCATGTGACCTTAACATAGTAGATATCTCTGTTACGTAGACGTTGAACTTTTCGACTAGTGATTTCCGTTGGTATTACTTCAAATGTCAAATCATCGCTAGTTCCGCAAATCTACTGTCAACGCATGTGTTGGGTCTTTGACATACTTCTTCAATAAGGATATGTGAAATACGCCATGCACACTTGACATAGATGGTGGTAGTGCTAATTGATAAGCTACTTTTCCACAGTTAGCCAGAATCTGATATGGTCCGACATATCTTGGACTTAATTTTCCTTTCTCGTCCGAACCTCTTCAATCCTCGCATAGGCGATACTTTCAAGAATACTTTTCGCCTACGGCGAACTCTAGATCTCTTCGTCGAGTATCCGCGCATTGCTTCCGACGGCTCCGAGCTACTCTTACTCTTTCCTTGATGATGTCGACCACTCGACAAGTCTCTTCAACAAATTCTGGTCCAACGATACTACGTTCTCCAACTTCATTCCAAAACAAGGGAGTTCGACACTTCCTACCATACAAGGCTTCATAAGGTGACATCCGTATAGTAGCCCGATAGCTGTTATTGTAAGCGAACTCGATCAATGGTAACTTCTCGTCCCATGATCCCTTGAAATCAATCACACATGCTCGTAGCATATCTTCTAAAATCTGAATGGTACGCTCCGACCGTCCGTCGCCTCGGGTGGAATGCAAGATCGAACTTCAATGTTGTACCCATAGCCTTTTGCAGTCCTTCCCAAAATCTGGAAGTAAATCGTGGGTCTCTATCGGACACAATGCTTTCTGAACACCGTGTAGCCGAACAATATTATCCACATACAGCTTTGCTAACCTTTCCAAGGTATATCCGGGGTCGTATCGGTATGAAGCGAGCTGTCTTAGTCGACGGTCTACAATCACCCAAACTCGCGCCAACTACTCGAGGAGTCAATGGTAGTCCCGTGACGAAGTCCATAGTGATGCAGCCCCATTTCCAAGCTGGTTCCGTAATGGTTGTAACGGTCCTCGCGGGTCTTTGTCGTTCCGCCTTTACCTTCCGACAATTTAGGCATTGAGACACGAACTTGGCTACATCCGCCTTCATTCCCCTCCACCAATACAGTTTCTTTAGATCATGATACATTTTTGTACTTCCAGATGTACCGAGTAGATGGTGGTATGGGCTTCCTTCATCGGTCGGTGTCTAATGTCCATACTTTCTGCTTTCGGGTACACATATTCTCCCTTTATATCTCAGTACCTTCTCGTTATCTAAGGTGAACTCGAGTTGGTCCTACCTTTCTCAATATCTTCTTGTACCGTTCTCGGATAAGGATCCGCTTTGATAGCTGCCTTCACTTCGCCCACTATATCCGGTATAATCTTCAATGCTGCGAACATATTTGAAAACCGATGAATGAACCCTTGGTTGGTTGATCCATCCGGTGTATCTATCACATACCGCTCGTTGCCGTGATTAAACACCATTCCATTGGTATACATTGCTGCAGCCGTGCTGGTTTCTCCTTGAGATTTTAGCATTGCTTTTCTGCTCAATGAATCCGCTACCACGTTCGCTTCCCGATGATACCGGATATCACAATCATAGTCTTTCAATAATTCCAGCCATCTTCTTTGTCTCATATTTAACTCCTTCCGATTAAATAGATAAGTAAGACTTTTATGGTCCGACTTAATCCGAAACTTCTCTCCGTATAGGTAGTGTCTCCATATCTTGACAAAGATGTACTACCGCCGCTAATTCCAAATCGTGAGTTGGGTAATTTTTCTCATGTACCTTCAACTGTCTCGATGCATACGCAACTACTTGTTCTCCTTGCATAAGCACACATCCTAATCCCAATCCCGATGCATCGCTGTATAAGGTAAATGTCCGTCCCGGAACGGGAATGGTTAAAATTGGAGCGGATATCAATCTGGTCTTCGTGTTTGAAAGCTCTTTCACACTTATCCGTCCATACAAACTTTTCTCCTTTCTTGGTCAAACTGGGTGAGAGGTACGGCAATCCGAGAATAGTCTTCTACGAATCTCCGATAATATCCAGCTAGACCCAAAAACTTCTAATTTCTGAGACGCCTTTGGTGCTTCCCACTTCACAATAGCTTCGATCTTACTCGGGGTCCACTTTGATTCCTTCCGCGGATACTACATGGCCTAAAAATGCGACTCGCTTAGCCAAAACTCACACTTAGAAAATTTGGCGTATAACTTCTCTTTCCTCAAACGCCGTAGGGCTGCGTTTAGGTTCTTGACATGGGTTTCCTTGTCCTTGGAGTATACCAATATGTCATCAATAAATACTATCACCGACGTGTCCAACATATCGTGGAAAACTCGGTTCATAAGTTCCATGAACGTTGCCGGTGCATTAGTTAGTCCGAAAGACATCACTAAGAATTCATAATGTCCGTATCTTGTCCCGAAAGCTGTCTTCGAATGTCACCTTCCTTAATTTTCAATTGATGATAGCCCGATCAAGATCGATCTTTGAAAATACCTTCGCTCCTTGTAACCGATCGAACAAGTCATCGATCCCGGGTAGTGGATATCGATTCTTGATTGTCAGCTTATTCAACTCTCTATAGTCGATACATAACCGAACGCTACCATCTTTCTTCTTCACGAACAACACCGGTGCTCCCCATGGAGATATACCGGGTCTAATATAACCCTTATCCAGCAGTTCTTGTAGTTGCACTTTTAATTCCTTCCGTTCAAGAGGAGCCATTCTATACGGTGCTTTTGATACCGGTGCGGCTCCGGGTGTAAGATCTATTACAAACTCCGTGGCTCGGTCGGGTGGTAATCCGGGTAGTTCCTCCGAAATACATTAGGAAAATCCCGCACTACATCAATATCTTCCATTTGTGGCACGTCCTTGGTTAGGTCGACCACCGATACTAGATATCCGACCGCTCCTTTCTCAAGGCACTTCTTAGCCTTTAATGCGGAAAGTATGAGCTTGCGTCTCCTGGGAAGTTTGGTACCCGAGAAACCGAATTCTACTCCTTCTTTATCTTCGAACGTTAGCTTCTTCTCGGCGCATAACAGATTTGCAGAATGCCGAGCTAACCAGTCCATTCCTAAGATGACATCGAAGTCTCGCCATCTCAAGTTGTATTAAAGTTGCATCCAAGGTTTTCTCCAATGAGAACCGGACATGGTCCATAACCTTTCTCTAATTCCACTTCTAATCCCATCGGTGACCATACGAGTAATTTGTAGTCTAAGGTTTTGATGGGCAGATTGGTCTTCTTCCCAAACGACACGATATATAAATGAATGAGTAGCTCCCGAATCAAAGAGTACTCTGCGGGTACGCCATTGATAGGTACGATACCCGTGATCCGTTTTTTCTTAGTCTACATACTCAATTGGTGTAATTATAATCTTAAAGTTTCGGTCATACCCGTGACCACATCGGGCGATGCGGCTGCATCCTCTTTTGATGTAACAACGATATACCCGTCCTTGATGTAACAGCTTTTTGGGTTTTGGGCACTCTCTTGCCATATGCCCCGGTTGGTTGCTTATAAATAGCACTTCGGGCTTGGAATTTGGCTTCGGCTGAGGTTGAGCTGCGGGGATAGTCTTGGTTGCAGCATTAAAATTCCGAGGACGAAAAGGCTTATACGTCCCGGTGTTGCCTCCGTTATAGGAGTTTTCGGCTGGTCTCTTAATTCCCTGCTTCGGGAGAAATAGCTCTCCTTCCTGCTCGATTCAATCACTCGAGCAATCCGAACAGCTTCATTGTATATGTTCTTCTCTAATCCCGAACTGTTCTCCGATCTTCCTCCCCACGCACCCACCCGGGTTTTTGTATCTTCTTCTTGCATGCTTCGGTACAAAGAAAAATAGTTCTTCGTAACGTTGTTGATATGTCTACGGACATCTTCCCCCCCCTTGCGACCCCCGGAAATCCCCTTTTCCATTGAATCTCCAGTCGTTGGAGAAATATTTCTCAAAGAAAGCTTCTTTATATATAGCCCAAGTCGTAGGGCGTGCTTGGTCAATAGCTGATAACATGGTTCTCTTGCACTCTTTTATAGTCATCATGAAAGTTCATATCCTTCCATTTAGCAATCTCAAAATAGATTCTCCATTACTTCATCCGAGGTTCATTGGCTATAGCATTTAGTCCGAATCCAATCATCTTTCTTCCAATAATTCCATTATCACTACACATCTTTATCAACCATGATCGTGGAGTGTATAATTCGGAATGTTTGTCCAAAATAATTCATTTCCTTCTTTCAATTATCATAATGACAACCACTTGCTTTATCTAGCGAATCTAGGTTTTAAGGATCGGGAGTAAATCCGTGGTAATCCAACCGGCATTAAAAGATCATTAGGTTGCACGGTGGTCTAAATACATAGAAATAGAGGTTCTACAGCTCTTTACCTCATGGTTACCGGTTCTATCGAGTATATAATGCCATTGGTCAAGGCACTATAAGAATAAATCTGGAGAAGATTTCATACATCAGTATATCAGGTATAAATCTGGAGAAAATTTTCGTACATCAATAAATCAGGTATAAATCAGTAGATGTACGCTCAACATGATTAAGCATTTAACTGTTCATTCAGTTTGTATCTCTGTTCATGTTGTCGATCATGAGAATGGTGCAGATTGGTATAATCAGGACTAATACTAAAGAAACAATATCTGTAACTCCAATTGACAGGTTAAATCAAGAAGGTATCCCTGTCAAGACACGAGAGTTTAAAATTCGGTATGTGCATCCTCTATAATCATAAGAGTAAATCAATAATGCACCGCATCCTATATAAACATATCTACTTACATGGCCATTATCCTCTTATCTCTGTTTGGATTTAGCCCGAGATCTTTTCCTTTATCTCTACAGGGGTTTTGGCATTACTAGCCATTTTCCTTCTTCCTCTGTCTTACATCGAGTTTCACATCTTGTGAGTACCAACTCGGTATTAACTTTCTGCTTTACAGAAGCTCCCTTCTTGCTACTGTACTATATCCTTGTATACTTGGATAACTACCCAACTTATAGATAATACCCTAAATTATTTGTTTATTAGGATAATTCTTGGTCTTCTCTTTCTGTGTGAGTGTATATATATGGTTCCACCTTTTATATGTACATTATCGTCTTGTTTAATTTCTGTCTCAACCAACATAGGTGCTTACAGTTGTGTTTATATTAAAGCTTTTACTTTTATCCTATCTCGGTTCACAATGGTCTTGAATGTGTGTCGGTTCGGCGGGCAAGGCCCGAGATGCTCGATACCAAGTTGTCACACCCCAATTCCACACCTTCGGAATGGTGTGATGAACCGCTAAACAAACAACGGCTCAACCAGGACCTCTAATAGGCTATCCCCGCGTTATCCAAACTTTACACGCATCCACAATCATAATCGAGTAGTAATACACAATAGCGGAAAATTTATAAATAATATGAACTGAGTACTAGAATGATACCCATAAATAATATCAAATTATTCTGTGTTTAACTAAGACATAAATATGTAAATACCAAATACATGTCTTATAAATCCAAATAAGAAAACTACAAAAATATCTAATCGAATACACACGAGTTGCACTCGCAAGAGGAGTCGTGTGTATCGTCTTCAGCTCCAACATCCATAGCTGCTACAGTTCCATACGCTGACGCGTTCATATAATCTTCAACAGTATATCCTGCATCATCAACTAAAAATATTCGACGTCGAGGGGTGAGCACACAACACGGCTCAGTGAGTAGCCAAAACAATGCAACATTACATATGCATGCAAAAAGTCAATTCATATCTTTGGTCTTGGTTTATAGTTTGCAATGTGCAATAGAAAGGTTGGGTGATCAAAGGTTAACGTTTATTGATACCGCCTCTATACACAGGGTGTGGAAGCCCGCCCGAAGGTTAACGTTTATCGTCGTCCCCATCCACCCTACCATAACATTATACAACAAAGGTTAACGTTTATTGCTATATAATGCTATACCAACACGTAAGCCCCTGTTAGCGAGGGCTTGCAAACTGGGCTCGCTACTAACCAATCCTAATGCCAAACAAGGTATCCAAGGCCTCACCCCAAAGATCCCTCGGAACATCCATAGAGATAGAGCTAAGGCCCCCCGGTAGAGTCAGAGACTACAAGGACCGAGACCACCTCCCCTGATACTCTACGACATAATAGTTCCGCTAAGGTAATGGCGATACGACGATGTCAATGCACAAGACTTGAGTTAGAGATAGAGCTAAAGTGCTGAGACCCGCCAAAGGTTAACGTTTATTGACGTTCTCATCACACCTCCCCTGATACTCTCTCGCATCAAGCACACCAACCACACACATACAATCACATGCCTATTCCTATCATCAACATCATCATCATGTTATAAACCATAAAGTAAATATGCATGAACAAGTAATAGAAATATTGGATGGCATGTCAGTATGCACATTACAAACATATTCGCATAGAATCAAACATGGCATAGGACTCAAGAAATAGAAAATAGTTTATTATTAACCAATTTAGTTTGGGGTTAAGGTTCCTCACCTTAGCTTGCTAATAGATATTTTCCAAGCTTTCGATTCACTGTTATAACGGTACTATATTGCTAGCAAACCTAACAAAGTCGATAGAATTTAATTAGAATTAATTCAGAATTTAAAAAACCATTCTTAACCATGGATGGATGGTTTGGGTTTCTCCGAAATCCTACACTCAATCATATCTAACCTAAGGCCTGTAGAAACTCATGGAATTAGTATCCATACCTGAGAAGATTACTTTCCTCTGCAATTTCTTCTCCTTTTTGCTAAGTCTTCTTCCTAGCCTCCTTTCTTCCTCTTTTCCTTATTTTCTCTTTCTCTCAATTCAATTACGGTTGTGAAATGAGTGAATGTGGCTTAGGGACGTCCTTTAAATAGACTAGGAATGTCCTATAATAATCCCATTGAGATTTGGAAAGAATCCCAACCGAAAATTAGGAAATTTCCTAATTTCAGTTTCTCAAACCGAGGGTCGATGGGAGGGTCGATGATCCCGTCGACCCTAGGGTCTTAAGCTGTCCGACCCTCCCTCAAAAACCGAGGGTCGATCTTTCCCGGTTTGGGAGGTCCGACCGCCTTAGCTGGGTGTGCGACCCTCCCCTAGAATTAAGTGTTTTTGGGTCGATTTTGTCACACCCCAAATTCTGATCCAACCAGAACGGTGTGAGTGAACCGTCATTGAACCAACGGTTCACACCAGGATCTCGAATAGGCCGTGTTCACCCATACAAACCAATTACACATAACCACAATCGAATATATAAACATACGACGGAAGACTTTACATAGAATGAACGAGTATCTACTGATAATTTAAATAAATATCCCATTATCCAAATTCAATCACATAAAATAAATATCTATTACATCTCTTAATAACAAACGAAAATAACTGAAACAAATAAATAAAATCCATCACGGTACAGGAGAAAGGGCACTCGCATGAAGCGTCATGCTCGTCTTCGTCCCGCCGTACATCCAACATTGCAGCACCACCATACGCCGGAGCGTTTACGTAATCGTCCACGGTATATCCTGCATCAACATCTAAAAACAATGTATATACAAAGGGTGAGCACACAACCAGCTCGGTAAGGCAATCGGACAATTTCACAAGATTATGCATGAGTAACAATCATTTTATGCTTTGGTCTGGTTTTAAGTTTGCAATGTGCTATAGAAAGGTTTGGTGGCCCCCGCACCTCTATACACGAGTGTGTGGCGTCGCACGATAATCACTCTACCACCAACCCACATGCACCCATCATGGAATAGAGATAGAGCTAAGGTATACCCGCACCTCCCCGATACTCTATCCATACCAGGACCTAAGCCCCTGCGCCGGGGCTCGCAAACTTGGGCTCGCAACTAACCAATCCTGTATGTCAACAATGTATGCTCTATCCCGGCCAGCCGTCTACGGCATAGAGATAGAGCTAGAGCGTGCGCCGGGTCGGAGACCTCCAAAACCTCACCTCCCCCCGATACCCTATCCGCAACTAACCCACTAGGATAGAAACAATACGCGGGTAGACCCTATCCCAACACAACTCCCTACGGCATAGAGATAGAGCTAAAGCATCATGGGCAAGGCAGCGTCGACTCGGAATCCTCATTACCACCCAACGATGGTCGGGACAACATCAATATCGGAGACCAACGTACCACGATCTTCCCCTGATACCCCACCCGTACCAAGCATGTTAAGATAGAATACTACAAAAGGTGCCAGTGTGAAGAGCGATCCCAGGCCCATGCCCCACTCCACACACCAACGAAAACAATCACATGCCTAACAATCACATCCTATGAATGCATGAACAATAATAATAACTGAAAGTAAAGGATGGCATGTAAATATGCACAAACATCACATCACAGATATTCAATGATTAACAACGATTTACTGTCCATTAATTATTAGGTTTAGGTCAGATTCCCTTACCTGACGCTCGTTCGATCACTTGCTCCACGTCACAAGATCCAAACGATATGTCACAAAGTCCTACATAATATTAGGGTTCCATTAGAATATATTATTTAGGGTTTCATGTTGGTCGGAAACCAACATGGTTACAAAATACCCTCACAGAGCTGACCGGTGGCATGTACCGGTCGCGGCTGTAGGAAAAGACTGGCGACCGGTATGGTCAGCCGGTCCCCCACAGATAACCTCCCGAGAGGTAGCGGTCGCAACATACCGGTCGCACTATGTGCAACCGGTATAGTCGACCGGTATGTCTCCGGAAGACCATACATGGTTTTTCGACTGCCGTCGATCATCCTCCATGGATTTTCAGGGTTTCTCCTATCCATCCTAAGTCTAGGCTTTGAGTTAGAGTTATCCCCAACTCATTCAAGTCTCGTTTCGATGAATATCATCTCGAAACTCGAATCTAGGGTTTGACGGCAACTTAGGGTTTATTGGCCAATTTAGGGTTTTAGATCAATACCTACTTTGCATGGTATTGATCCACCCACACCACTAACATAGGGTAAGAAGATGGATCCAAACACTTACCGTTGACAGGTGTAGCGAGAGCTTCGTCAAACGGTAATGGCGGCACCTCCTTCTTCTTCCTAGCTCCTTCTCCTCTCCAAGCTCTTTCTCTTCTCTAGGGTTTGTGAGAAACAATGGAAAGGATTTGAGGGGTTTAAGGGTGTATTTATAGGCTAGAAATAGGGTTTAGTAACCCTACTAGGATTAGGAAACTTCTAGGATTCGAAATCAGGAAAGCGGGACCCGCAGAGACAAATTTCCAAATTCCCGCACATAGTCGTGCAGGCCATACCGGTCGACCGGTACCATCATCCGGTACCATCGACCGGTATACCTAAAATCAGGTATATTGGTCGACTTCGGTTCGATTTCGTACTGTTTGTTATCGGCTTGCCCCATCCGGCTCGGTGATGATCGGAAGACTTCACGACACAAAACCAAGGTTTAGACCGGGTTTTCAGAGTGCGGGTCTTACAACTCCACCACCCTTAAAAGAAATTTCGTCCCGAAATTTACATGTAGGTACTACAACTCCCCCACCCTTAAAAGAAATTTCGGCCTCGAAATTTGAACGTACCTTGATCGTCAAAAAGGTTTGGGTACTCCTTCCTCATTGCGCTCTCTTCTTCCCAAGTAATTTCCTCCACATTTTGGCTTCTCCAATGCACCTTCACATAGTGGATATCCTTGGTTCGAAGTTGCTGAACTTTTCGGCTCGAGAGCATTACAGGCACCACTTCAAAAGTTAAGTCTTCAGTCAAGTCCGGAGGATCAGCGCTCAAGATATGCGATGGATCTCTGACATACTTCTTCAGTAATGACACGTGGAACACATTATGAACGCTAGACATAGATGGTGGTAGAGCCAGTTGATATGTTACATTACCACGTCGATTTAATACCTCATATGGTCCCACATACCTGGGGCATAGCTTCCCCTTCTTACCAAACCGTTTCAGACCTCGCACCGGTGACACCTTCAAGAACACTTTGTCACCTACGCAAACTCCAGATCTCGACGTCGATTATCTGCATAGTGCTTTTGTCGAACTTGAGCTGTCTTTACTCTCTCTTTGATCTGATCAATCACTCTGCAAGTTTCTTCCACAAACTCCGGTCCTACAATTCTTCTTTCCCCCACTTCATTCCATAACAGAGGTGTACGACATTTTCTCCCATAGAGAGCTTCATATGGGGCCATCTGAATTGTAGCCTCGATAACTATTGTTGTAAGCAAACTCGATAAGTGATAGCTTCTCATCCCAAGCTCCTTTGAAATCTAATGCACAAGCTCGAAGCATATCTTCCAAAATTTGAATGGTTCACTCTGACTGTCCGTCCGTCCGAGGATGGAAAGCCGTCTTGAACTTCAACTTTGTTCCCATAGCTTTACGTAATCCTTCCCGAATTTCGATGTAAAACGGGGGTCTCTCGGATACTATACTCTGGAACGCCATGAAGTCCGACTATATTATCAACATATAACTTGGCCAGCTTCTCCATGGTATACCGAGGTCGACCGCAATAATCGAGTGTCTTGGTGAGCCGATCTACTATAACCCAAACTGCATCCACCGACCTTGGTGTCAAAGGTAAACCAGTGTCGAAATCCATGGTGATACAATCCCACTTCCATGCAGGTTCCGTAACGGCTGTAGTAAACTTGCGGGTCTTTGTCTCTCCGCTTTAACTTGTTGACAATTCGGACATTGAAACACGAAACGAGCTATATCGGCTTTCATACCCCTCCACCAATAGAGTCTTCTTAGATCATGGTACATCTTGGTACTTCCCGGATGTACCGAATATGGAGTGTAATGAGCTTCGGTCATAACTCGGCCTCCGATATCGCAGTCTTCGCTCTCGGGTATACATAACCGGTCCACGATACTTGAGTACTTTGTCCGATTCCAAGGTAAAGTCGGGATTACACGTACCCTTCTCTAAGTCTTCTGCACTGTCCCGAGATATGGATCCCGTAGGGATTGCTACCTTGACTTCATCAATTAGGCTCGGCGAGATCTTCAATGCGGAGAACATCATAGTGAACTTATGAATCAAGCCTTGCTCAACTGGATCTTCTCGCAGTTTCGATAATATGGTCTTCATCAATTTCCATCGAACTCGAGGCTGCGGCACACAATGCGGCATTTGTACTCGGTCCCGCCTCGGGTTTCGATGCCCACTTTCCGCTTAAGGCGTCGGCCACCACATTTGCTTTACCCGGATGGTACCGGATGTCGCAATCATAATCTTTTAACAATTCCAGCCATCTTCTCCGTCTCATATTCGGATCCTTCGAGTGAAGAGATACGTTAAGCTTTTGTGATCCGACTTGATCCGAAACTTCTCACCGTACAAATAGTGTCTCCAAGTCTTGATTGCATGAATCACCGCTGCTAGCTCCAAGTCATGCGTAGGATAGTTCTTCTCATGCTCTTTTAACCTGTCTTAATGCGTAAGCGATCACCTGTTCTCCTTGCATCGAACACACCCAATACCCAACCCCTGAAGCATCCGTATAAAGAGTAAACGGTACGCTTGGTTCGGGGATGGTCGGGGATAGGTGCGAGACAAGTCTTGACTTCAAAGTCCGGAAGCACTTCTCACACTCATCTGTCCATATAAATTTCTCTCCCTTCTTGGTCGGCCGGTGAGTGGAACCGCGATCCTGGAGTAATCTTCCACGAATCTTCTATAATAACCAGCCAACCCAAGGAAACTACGAATCTCCGCCCCACAGATTTTGGTGCTTCCCATCCTACGATAGCAGCTATCTTGCTTGGATCAACCTTGATACCGTCTCCGGATACAACATGGCCCAAGAAAGCCACTCCCTTCAGCCAAAACTTCGCACTTCTTGAATTTTGCATAAAGCCTTACATCCCTCGGCCGTTGTAGGGCTGCTCTCAAATCTTGTTTGTATGAGTCTCCATGTCCTTAGAGTAAATCAATATGTCGTCGATGAATACGATGACCGAGTGTCCAACATGTCATGGAACACTCGGTTCATCGGTTCCATAAACGACGCTGGAGCATTGGTCAGCCCGAAAGACATAACCCGAAAACTCATAATGCCCATACCTTGTCCCGAAGCGGTCTTGAATATCTCCTGCCTTGATCTTCAATTGGTGATACCCCGATCGGAGATCGATCTTTGAGAAAACCTTTGCACCCCTGCGGCTGATCGAACGGATCATCGATCCTAGGTAAAGGATACCGATTCTTGATCATCAACTTGTTCAGCTCACGATAGTCAATACATAGCCGTACACTTCCATCTTTCTTCTTGACGAACAATACGAGTGCTCCCCAAGGCGAAATACTAGGTCGTATGAAGCCCTTATCCAGCAATTCTTGTAATTGGGTCTTCAACTCCTTTAACTCGGTTGGGGCCATCTGTATGATGCTTTAGACACCGGAGCCGAACCCGGTATAAGGTCTATCACAAATTCTGTAGCCCCGTCCCGGTGGTAAGCTCGGAAGATCTTACGGAAATACATCCGGAAACTCCCGAAACACCTCTATATCCTCCATCTTGAGTGACTCTGCTGTGAGGTCGACTACGAGATACGAGATAACCCACTCCCCCTTTCTCCAAGCATCTCTTAGTCTTTAGGGGCGGAGAGGATCAACTTTCGCTTCCTAGATAGCTTAATTCCAGCGAAACTATATTCCTTTCCCTCTCTGTCGTGTAAGCATGAGCTTCCTTTCACCACATAAAAGGACGGCCGAATGATGGCCTAGCCAATCCATTCCTAAAATGACATCAAAATCTGCCATCTCAAGTATTACTAGGCTTGCTTCTAGATCTCGGCCCTCAATACATACCTTACATGGTCCATAATACTTGGTCAAAGCCACTTCGACTCCTAGTGGAGAGCGAACTATCAAGCTTGGGTTCAATTGCTTGATTGGTAACTCCATTCGCTTCCCAAAAGAAACAAACAAAGGAGTGCGTGGCCCCGAGTCAAATAATACTCGGCGGGTAAACCGGCTACATTTACAATTCCCGGAATATATTTCCCCTTAGTTCTATATGCTCATGCAATTGAAAGAATAAACCAAATAGTAAGGGATAAAGTCGTACCGGTTACCACATCGGGTGATGCGGCTGCCTCTTCGAGGTGACTTGCATAAACTCTCGCTTTTGGGGAGCTTGCTTCCTAGGTAGTGTGCAGTTCCTCGCAACATGTCCCGATTCTTGACGGTGATAACACTTAATATTCGGGTTGGGTCCGGCTAATTGTGGCACGTGTGGTGCCAAAGTTGTTTCTCGCAGTCTTTGTGCTTGCCGCCCCGTATGGGCGGAATGGTCTAGGATTACTGCCACCCGAACTCTCTCCCACGAGATCTCTTCACCTCCTGCTTACGGCCGAAGAAGCTGTCCCTCCGACCGGACTCTATCACCCTCGCAACCTGCACCTTGCCTCGTTGTAGGTTTTCTTATCCGGACCCAAAAGATGCTCTCGATACTTCCACGTAGTCCCATGGTGAACCTACGTATCTTTGTCTCCTCTTCCCATATCGACCGGTGCGAAGAAGAATAGCTCTTCGTACCTCTGTTGATAAGCATCTACGATCCGCGACCCTCGCTGCAGGGCTGAGAAACTCTCTCTCCATTGAATCCCCGAAGCTCTTTGGGAAGTATTTGTCGAAGAAAGCCGCTTTAAACACTTCCCGAGTCAACTAATGTATATTGGTTCTCCAAATATGCCCGTGTGGAATTCCACCAAGCATTCGCGTCCTCTCTCAACATGTGAGTGGCAAATAGAACTTTCTCCTCCTCAGTACACGTCATCAATCGGAAGTTCTTTTCCATTTCTGAAACCCACTGTGCTGGCCACAATGGTTTCCCTGTCCTGCCGGTGAATGATGACGGTTTCAACTTCAAGAACCTGTCCACTGACCTGCTAAGATCGTGCTGTCCCTGGGTATCTGCTCCGTACCATGGTGGTGGATACGGATATGCCCCTGGATACGCAGAAGGCGACGGAAAGCGATGCAGAGTTTTGGTATACTGCGCCCCCAAGGCGAAAGGTTACTTAACTGAGGATTTGCGCCGAGAGATAGCGCATCGGATACTCAATCCTGGGGCTCCTATGAAGGCAGCTAGCTTGAGACCTATACCCCCGAGTCTACAGCCGCATCATCCGCCGCGATATAGTGCCCCAGGCGGTCACTACAATGAGTTGTCTCGGCTCACCCGGACGTCACTTATTGCGTGCGCACCGGAGAGCGGATCTCACTTCCATACCTCATCATCCGGACTATGCATCGGCGGGCTGTGACCGATCGGGCCAGCAACCTTCCCTATGGCCGTCTCGTCACTTTCCTTCTTCGCCGTCGGGCGTGAGTTTCGAGGGAGAGACAGCCGTCGAGGACTCCATGACCTCGACATTGGCCGGGGCGCGATAAATAGGATGCGGATGGTTGACCTGCCCGTTAGTGATGACGAGTTGGAGGCTCGCCCTCGTCCACTTGGGAGAGTAGCGGCAGCGGCAGCAGCGGCAGCCGCGGCCAATGCGGCCTATGCGGCGAGAGATGGGGGATGATGATGATGACGATGTAGTTGGGGAAGCACCGGTGCCTACCCCACAGCCTCCACTGTACCACCACCATCTGTTCCCACGGCTGGACCATCTCAGCCCCTCCCGACTCGGTGTTGAGTATGTTTGCGAGATCGGGGACACCCGGAGGGTCATCCCCGGAGTCTCGGCGAGCGATGGGTCGGGAGTTGGGACGCCTGGCTCGTGGTCTACGAGTGACTCGGGACCGGGTGCATTGGCTTAGGGTCGCATATGAGCGGGACTATGACATAGCGGACCCCATTCCTCCCGGGCCTCCTACCCCATGATTTCCATTCTACTTTTCATATGATTGTTTATATAACAGGGTAACTTTCCGGTTTGTGGACTGTACCCTGTAGCACTATTATATTTGATACTATTTTTCCATTTAATGAAAGTTTCATGGTTCACCTATCTAGTGTATGTGCACTTATTAGGTTTCATATTTAGAATAGTACGTTATTCTCTTTCTTAGTCCGTCTCAGGTATCAAACAATGCTTAGAGTGTGTTTGTATTAAGATTTTTTAAACTTCCTAACTCAGTTCATCGACTCAGTTAAGTGCGGCATGGTTTGTTGGAACAGGCCGAGGGCTCGATACCAAGTTGTCACACCCCAAATTCTGATCCAACCGGCGGTATGAGTGAACCGTCATTGAACCAACGGTTCACACCGGGATCTCGAATAGGCCGTGTTCACCCATACAAACCAATTACACATAACCACAATCGAATATAAAAATACAAATGGAAAACTATACATAGAATGAACCCGAGTATCTATTGATAATTTAAATAAATATCCCATTATCCAAATTCAATCACATAAAATAAATATCTATTACATCTCTTAATAACAAACGAAAATAACTGAAACAAATAAATAAAATCCATCACGGTACACGCTAAAGGGCACTCGCATGAAGCGTCATGCTCGTCCTGTCCCGCTTGTACATCCAACATCGCAGCACCACCATACGTCGGAGCGTTTACGTAATCGTCCACGGGATATCCTGCATCAACATCTAAAAACAATGTATATACAAAGGGTGAGCACACAACACAGCTCGTAAGGCAATCGGACAATTTCACAAGATTATGCATGAGTAACAATCATTTTATCTTTGTGGTCCGGTTTTAAGTTTGCAATGTGCTATAGAAAGGTTTGGTGGCCCCCGCACCTCTATACACGAGTGTGTGGCGTCGCCCGTTAATCACACTATCACCAACCCACATGCACCCATCATGGAATAGAGATAGAGCTAAGGTATACCCGCACCTCCCCCGATACTCTACCCATACCAGTACCTAAGCCCCTACGCCGGGGCTCGCAAACCGGGCTCGCAACTAACAAATCCTATATGTCAACAATGTATGCTCTATCCCGACGGCCGTCTACGGCATAGAGATAGAGCTAGAGCGCGCGGGCCGGGTCGGAGACCTCCAAAACCTCACCTCCCCCCGATACCCTATCCGCAACTTCAACCCACTAGGATAGAAACAATACGCAGGTAGACCCTATCCCAACACAACTCCCTACGGCATAGAGATAGAGCTAAAGCATCGTGGACAAGGCGGCGTCGACTCGGAATCCTCGTACCACCCAACGATGGTCGGGACAACATCAATATCGGAGACCAACGCACCACGATCTTCCCGATACCCCACCCGTACCAAGCATGTTAAGATAGAATACTACAAAAGGTGCCGTGTGAAGAGCGATTCCGGGCCCATGCCCCACTCCACACACCAACGAAAACAATCACATGCCTAACAATCACATCCTATGAATGCATGAACAATAATAATAACCGAAAGTAAAGGATGGCATGTAAATATGCACAAACATCACATCCACGGATATTCAATGATTAACAACGATTTACTGTCCATTAATTATTAGGTTTAGGTCAGATTCCCTTACCTGGCGCTCGTTCGATCACTTGCTCCACGTCACAAGATCCAAACGATATGTCACAAAGTCCTACATAATATTAGGGTTCCATTAGAATATATTATTTAGGGTTTCATGTTGGTCGGAAACCAACATGGTTACAAAATACCCTCACGAGCTGACCGGGTGGCATGTACCGGTCGCGGCTCGAGGGAGAAGCTGGCGACCGGTATGGTCAGCCGGTCCCCCACAGATAACCTCCCAGGAGGTAGCGGTCGCAACATACCGGGTCGCACTATGTGCAACCGGTATAGTCGACCGGTATGTCTCCGGAAGACCATACATGGTTTTTCGACCGTCGATCATCCTCCATGGATTTTCGGGGTTTCTCCTATCCATCCTAAGTCTAGGCTTTGAGTTAGAGTTATCCCCAACTCATTCAAGTCTCGTTTCGACGAATATCATCTCGAAACTCGAATCTAGGGTTTGACGGCAACTTAGGGTTTATTGGCAAATTTAGGGTTTATAGCAATACCTACTTTGCATGGTATTGATCCACCCACACCACTAACATAGGGTAAGAAGATGGATCCAAACACTTACCGTTGACAGGTGTAGCGAGCTTCGTCAAACGGTAATGGCGGCACCTCCTTCTTCTTCCTAGCTCCTTCTCCTCTCCAAGCTCTTTCTCTTCTCTAGGGTTTGTGAGAAACAATGGAAAGGATTTGAGGGGTTCAAGGGTGTATTTATAGGCTAGAAATAGGGTTTAGTAACCCTACTAGGATTAGGAAACTTCTAGGATTCGAAATCAGGAAAGCGGGACCCGAGACAAATTTCCAAATTCCCGCACATAGTCGTGCAGGCCATACCCGGTCGACCGGTACCATCATCCGGTACCATCGACCGGTATACCTAAAATCAGGTATATTGGTCGACTTCGGTCCGATTTCGTACTGTTTGTTATCAGCTTGCCCCGTCTGGCTCGGTGATGATCGGAAGACCTGTCACGACACAAAACCAAGGTTTAGACCGGGTTTTCAGAGTGCGGGTCTTACAGATTTCATACCTGGGATCTCGATCTCCTTCATGCCCTTAATCCAGTTGACTCGACCATGATGGGTAGACCTGGTTCAAGGTGGTAAGACCGGGTTAGATTGACACGGGTCTTACATGGATGAGCAAAACCCACCCAATGGGAGTGAGAACCATGTGGGAAGCAATGAAGATGCCCCAGTGCATCACACCCAGAACCCATTGCCAGCCCCTCCACACATGAATTCGGAGACCATAGTGATAAACCTGGTCTACTAGATGGAGGCACAACAAAAGAAGTTCTTGGATGAGATGCTGAAGATGTTCAGGCCACCTGGGCCTGCACCCATAAATGTGTTACCAGAAACTACAGAGAATGTGAATATAGTATAGGTGGACGGTAATACAGCTGTCGAGGGACAACAACAGCAAACAACGCAACACACAGTGTTCCCTCAGTAGTTTGCTGCAATATCCACACCTAGCCAATACCAGGGTGGATACACATACCCGCCACAGTGGTATGGACAGGCACCATATGGGCAGAGCAGTCTCTCTAGAGTAGTGGACGGATTTCTAAAGTTGAAGCCAACAACCTTTACAGGGAAACCGGGGAAACCACTATGGCCAGCACAGTGGATAGCTGAGATGGAAAAGAACTTCCGACTGCTAGGATGTTCAGATGAGGAAAAGGTGTTGTATGCCACTCACATGCTGAAGGAAGACGCTAATGGCTGGTGGAACTTTACCAGAGAATATCTGGAGACCAAGCATGGCGTAATAACCTGGACCATATTCAAAAAAGCCTTCTTCGAAAAGTATTTTTCGAGGAGCTTCCGTGACCAGATGAAAAAGGAGTTCTTCAGCCTGCAACAATCTCAGATGTCAGTGGAGGCATATCAATAGAAGTATGATGAGTTGTTTTTTTTTCCGCTCCAACAAGTATGCAAGAAGAGGAGACTAAGGCCCGTCATTTCACCATGGGTCTAAGAGGGGTTATACGTGAGCACGTATTAGGGCGAGGACTGAAAGTTTACAACGAAGTTGTACAGGTGGCTCGGGTTATCGAGTTAAGTCAGAAGGACAGTTTCTTCGCATAGAATAGAGGCTTGAAAAGGCCAAACATGGAAACACAAAGTGGAGGAATCAATAGGCCCTTCCGTCCTTTTAGGCCACAAACTATTACTGTGCCACCCAAGTTTGTTCCTATAGTGACGCCTCAGGTAGCTGGACAAACGGCTAATGTCAAGTGCTATAACTGGCAGTTGCTATAACTGCTAGCAAATGGGACATTATGCTAGAACCTACTATAGCCAAAGAAGCAAGTACAGCAAGGCAAGGTGTATGCAGTTACCACTGAAGAAGTAGCCGCATCACCCAATGTAGTCACAGGTGTGGTCTAAAACCCTTTTCCTTTTGTTACAACATTATTTGTATGAGCATATAGGCTAAGGGATAAATAAAACCTTAGGTACGGTAAACATAGCGGGGGTACCCACTAGAGTCCTCTTTGACTCAAGGGCCACCTATTCCTTCATATCAGTATCCTTTGGTAAAGGACTAGACCTATCCTCCTAGACCTTGGACCCAAGCTTGTTAGTTCGATCCCCTATGAGAATGGAAGTGGTGTTAAAGGAGTACTATAGACCATGATCAGTGCATATTGACGGGCGAGATTTGGGAGCAAATCTAGTTTAACTCGAGATGTCGGATTTTGACATCATCTTGGGGATGGACTGGTTATCCCAGAACTCAACAAACCTATTTTGTGCTGAGAAGAAGCTCGCCTTCAAGGACAGCGAGGGTAAGGAGTTCAACTTCAAAGGAAGTAAGTTTCTTAGAAAGCAAAAGCTCATCCTCTCTGTCTTTAAAGCTAAGAGATGCTTAGAGAAGTAGGGGAATTGGTTTTTTCGTGTTTGTAATTGATACAACTGCTGAGTTGCCAAAGATGGAAGATATTGAGGGAGTACGGGAGTTTTCTGATGTATTTCTGGAAGACCTACCAGGATTACCACTAAATAAGGCGACCGAGTTTGTAATAGACCTTCTCCCAGGGATAGCTTCAGTGTCTAAGGCACCCTACAGAATGACTCCTACAGAATTGAAGGAGTTGAAGACCTAGTTACAAGAGTTATTTGACAAGGGGTTCATAAGGCCGAGTATATTGCCTTGGGGAGCACCTCTGCTATTTGTTAAGAAGAAAGATGGTAGCATACATCTATGTATAGACTATTATGAATTAAACATGCTCACCATCAAGAACAGATACTCACTACCCAGAATTGATGATTTGTTCGATCAACTGCAAGGTTTAAGTTTTTTCTCAAAGATTGATCTTAGGTCAGAGTATCACCAACTCAAGATCAAGGATGTGAACATTTCCAAGACGACTTTCTGGATAAGGTATGGGCACTACGAGTTCCTTGTGATGTCATTTGGATTGACCAATGCCCCTGCATCGTTTATGGAACTGATGAACCGAGTGTTCCATGATATGTTGGACACATCGATCATTGTATTCATAGATGATATATTGGTTTACTCTAAGGACAAAGAGACTCATACAATGCACTTGAGAGCTGCCTTACAGTGACTAAGAAGAGAGAAGCTCTACGCAAAATTTAAGAAGTGTAAATTTTGGTTGGATGAAGTGGCCTTCTTGGGTCACGTGGTATTTGCAGAAGGAATCAAAGTGGATCCAAGCAAGATAGCAGCCATAGGATGGGAAGCATCGAAGATAGTTGTCGAAATTCATAGTTTCGTAGGCCAAGTTGGATATTACAGGAGATTTATGGAAGACTATTCCAAGATCGCCGTTCCACTCACTAAACTGACCAAGAAGGGAAAGAAGTTCATATGGATGGAAGAGTGTGAAAAGGTTTCCAAACCCTAAAGTCAAGACTGGTCTCAACACCTATCCTGACTATTCTAGCACCAAGCCTTCTATTCATACTATACACAGATGCCTTGGGGTTAGGACTGGAAAGTATATTGATGTAAGGAGAACATGTGATTGCCTACGCCTCAAGACAACTGAAGAAGCATGAGAAGAACTATCCTACACATGACCTAGAGTTGGCAATGATCATTTATGCAATCAAGAATTAGAGGCACTACCTATATGGTGAAAAGTTTCAAATCAATTCTGATCACAAAAGACTAACTTACCTCTTCAATCAGAAGGACCTATGTAAGACCCGCACACCACGAACCTGGTCTAACCTTACATTTTCGTGTCATGATAGGTCTTTCTATCATAACCGGCTTAAGTGAACCAATTATATGAAGGAATCACAATACCAGGTAAGCAACAAGTCAAATTTAGTGTGTGTGATTGACTGTTTTAGTTTGTGTGAAAGCAACTAGTTAAAATAGTCAAACCAATAAATTTAGTTTGTGTGATCGACTGTGTGGTCGATCGATGAGTACACCGATCAATGTGTGGTTAATTGTTTTGGATTTGTGTGGCTGACGGATAATGTGACCGCAGAGTCGATCGATCAAGCCCGGAACCGACTCTGTGTTTAGGAAATTTTTCTAATTTGAGGAGGACTCTCTCCTAATTATGAGAGGACTCTATATGGAAGTTTTCCCTTTATATAAAGGACATCCCTCTATTTTATTTTACTGTTTTGCTTATTCCCAAATCCTACAACTAAGAGAGAAAGAGAGAGGAGAAGAAGAAAGAGACTTGGAGAGAAAGAAAGCTTGAAGGAAGGAGAAAGTGGACCCTCGCGTACACTATTCTTTTAGTTTTTGATGATGCAAGTGTCACTATCGAAGATTTTACCAGTTCGTCGATACGTGGACATGTGGTTGCTTTGGAAGTGCAAGTGGTGGAAGATGAGCATGACTCATCATGTAAGTGTTTCCACTATGTTCACGTTTAGGGTTTTGTTCTCGTACTTGACTTATGGGATTTGTAATAGTTTGTTATATTTATGTTTTGATTCTTGAAGATAACTTGTTAAATATTTATTTATTAATGTAGAGTCTCAGTTCATTATTAATAAAATTTTGATATTTATTTATTTACTCTGATTATGTGAAGTGTATGGTTTGATGGTTGGTACGGTCTTACAAGATCCTAGCATGAACCATTGGTTCGTATGATGGTTCATTCATACTTCTGGTTCGATTAGAATTGTGGTGTGATAACTTGGTATCATAGCTCTCGGGCTTTGCCAATCAAACCTAAGTACTTTTACATACATCTATGAACTGAGATAGGTTAAATTAAAATCTTTAATACAAACACATCATAAGCACATATGTAGGTTAAGACAGAAGTTAAACAAGGCAATAATACACATAATTAATGGTGGAACTATATATATACACAGACAGAAAAAAAAAATATAAATGTATCTTGATAAATAGATTACGTAAGGTTCAATCCACAATACGAACAAAATCTAACCCTAAGATTGTACACCAAAATCAAGAGTAACTATAAAGGAAGATAAAACTCTACTCATGGGTAACGTGGAGACTCTGAGTGAGATTCACCATACGTTGATCCATCATTTGCTAAGCATTTAGAAGAGGTTGCAACCTGACCCCACCGCTACCTGGGTCGAGAACAGGTAATGGGAACCCATCTAAGAAGATGGCAAATAATGATAATCAAACTAGAGTAAATCAAAGGGGCTGAACAACCAAGCCATTCTAGCCAATCTACTTGGACCACCAAGTGTCTTGGCTACGGTTGTAACAAATTTGGCCCGACAAAATGTAAGAGTAACAACAGATGTACCCGACTATGCAAGTTACCATAGGAATCACTACCCAAGTTGTCATTGCTACACCAACACCTATAGGATAAATCAAGTATGGTACCAGTTGGTAGCAACACGGTATCTCTAGCACCTGTTGGCCATAACACAGTGCCTACCGTATAGCAAGTCCCAATAATGTACACCCCAGTGTAGAATCTTGGTGTATAACAAATAGTGTATCAGGGTAGTTACCCTTATCAACCATTGATGTATGGGATAGTTGCACCATGGCAGAATGATCTGACAAGGGTTGAGGAACTTTTTCTAAAGATAAAGCCTTGGATGTTTTCAGCAAGGGATCAAATCTATAATGGCCAGTATAGTGGATAAACAAACTGGGAATACTTTCTTAATAATGGACATACCTGATTATAAGGTGTGTCGTACCTTGACAGGATACCTTTTTTATTTAACCAGCCAAATTGAGTTACTGATGTTGTTCCTTTCGAATTAGCCCTAATCATACTAATCTAAGCTACTATGATGATCTACAACATGAATAAAGATGTGAACTAAATAAAGAGTTAAGGTTTAATCATTTTGAATGTACATCTTTCTGATTTTATACCTGATTTATTGATGTACTAAAATTTTCTCCAGATTTATTTATGTAGTGTGTGACTAATGGCATTATATACTTGAAAGAACCTATAACCATGAGGCTAAGAGCTATGGAATCTCTACTTCATCGTATTTAGACCACCTTGTAACCGACAACCATGGGTCCATTTCATTTCGTATTCGGTTTGGTTACCATAAATTTACTCTTGGTCCTTCGAATCTAGGTTTACTATATAAAACAAATGTTCGTCATCATATTGAATTCGAATTAAAGAAATGAATTACTTTTGGATAAACATTTTGATTCTTACATTCCCAACCTCCGTTGATAAAGATGTTTAGATAATGAGGGAATTATGGGAGGAAAGATGATTAAATGGCCAACAAACCTTAGATGAAGTAATGGAGAATCTGTTTCGAGATTGTTAGATTGATGGATTTGAGTTAGTCTGTAAAAGAGTACATGAGCAAGAAGCAAGAACTATCAAGAGTAGCTAATAAATAGTAGATAGCGCCTGAGTAAGGTTAAAGATGGCTATACTGGTATGAATCTTGACAAGGCAAAAAGGTTTCCTAAAGAAAACTTGAGTGTGGACATAAGGATGGAACCAAGAGTGGTAGCATGGATAGTACTCGGATTAATACAATTATTATTGAGTTATTACCAAAGAGGAGTGATATAATTAGACAAAGGCCAAGAGAGTTTGGCAAAATTGATAAAAATACTAGTATATACCCTAATGCTTATAGGTAGACATGTTGGATTTGTGTGAGGATGTTCTTTGTATATGAAAGAGAGATCAAAATAAAGCAGCAGTGATAAAAGAGACGTAGGCTAATGAGTGTAATATGAGATTGTTGGTGTAAGCTAATGAGCTTTTTGAGATATGAGATTATTGATGATAGTCTTTGAAAATCATAAGAGGTAAAGGGGTTATACGTACCCTCAAAACCTTATACCAGAGTTTGCCAGTTTGATCACCTTTGGGATTAGAGGTTGTATTAGATGAGTATTATGAACAATGTTCAAATCGTATGGATGGACGGGATTTGAATACAACTTAGTTCAACTCGAGATGCCAGACTTTGACGTCATCTTGGGGATAGACTGGTTGTCTCAAGACTCTACAAAGCTATTATGTGTCGAGAAGAGGTTGTCATTCAAAGGGTAAGGGCGGTGCAGATTTTAGTTTCGTTGGGATCAAATTTCCTTGTAAATAGAAGCTTATTCTCTTTGCACTTAAGGCGAAGAGATGCCTTGAAAAAGGAAGGAGTTAGATATCTAGTATCTGTGGTGGATGTTACCACAGAAACACCACGAATGGTAGACATCGAAGTAGTGCAAAAATTCCCTGAAGTGTTTTCAAAAGACTTACCTGGGTCGCCACCTGATTGTACGACCAAGTTCGTTATCGACTTATAAAAGGCACCTTATAGAATAGCTCCTATAGAGTTGAAGGAACTGAAGACTCAACTACAGGAGATATTAGATAAAGGTTTTAATCGACTACGTATTTCATAATGGGGAGCGTGAGTGCTATTCGTGAAGAAGAAGGACAGTAGTGTGCACTATGTATAGAGTACCAAGAATTTAACAAGCTCACCATAAAGAATTGATATCCATTGCCACGGATTGATGACTTGTTCGATCAGCTACAAGGTGCAAAGGTGTTCACTAAGATTGACCATCAGATGGAATATCATCAATTTAAGATTAAAGATAGTGACATTTTGAAGACAGCTTTCAGAACTAGGTACGGGCATTAAGAATTCTTGGTTATATCCTTGGGATTAACCAATGCCCTGCATCTTTTATGGAGCTTATGAATCAGGTGTTCCATGACATGTTGGATAGTATTCGTAGAGAATATATTGGTCTATTCCAAAGATGAAGAGAGTCCTATAACGGACCTTAGAGCAACCTTACAATAGCTGAGAAGGGAGAAGCTTTATGTCAAGTTCAAGAAATATGAGTTTTGGTTAAACGAGGTTGCATTCTTGGGTCACGTGGTATCATCAGAAAGGATAAAGGTGGACCCTATTAAGATAGAAGCAATTGTAGGGTAAGAAACACCTAAGAACATTACAGAGATTAGAATTTTCTTGGATTTAGTTGGTTATTACAGATGATTCGTAGAAGACTACTCTAGGATCGCAGTACCTCTTACCAAGCTAACCAAGAAGGGAGAGAAGTTTACGTGGACCAATAAGTGTAAAAAATGTTCCAGACTCTAAAAGCAAGGTTGATATTAGCTCCCATCTTGATTGTTCCTACACCAGGGGAATCTTTTACCCTATACACTGTTGGGGGTCTAGGTTGTGTGCTGATACAAGGAGAACAAGTGATTGCCTATGCTTCAAGACAACTGAAGGAGCATGAGAAGGGTTACCTTACTCATGACTTGGAGTTAACGACGGTGATTCATGCAATCGAGACTTGGAGACATTATCTATACGGAGAAGAATTTCAGATTAATCAGATTACAAGAGTTTTACCTATCT